>JBAMBM010000063.1:0-450416 GCA_037043425.1 Hirtodrosophila duncani | reverse complement strand
CAGAGATGAAATATTTACCAGATGGTTCTAAATTCGGTTTGTAATCATTTGAGGAGGCACCATTTGTTCAGACTTGATGTAGATCGGACAATAGCTCCCATATCACCGATTGTTCCTGAATGAACATTTACTAGCATAACTTTTCTGTTTTTCATCCAAATCAAACCAAATTCGGTTTGTATCTATTTCAGGAGGCCCCACGTCCGCCGACCAGATTTAATCTACATCAGTTATACAGAAAGAAGAAACTTGTCTTCCTTTCTTGTAAATCTATTCTAGTATAGTACGAGCGCTATATTCGCTATAAGATACTCGTACTCTTTTCTTATTTTATATTCGACACACTCGAAAGTATGCAACACTTTTTGGTTTTTTATTTGGGGGGGTGGGGTGTTCTCATATAAAATGTTTTTTCTAAGTTTCTGTCTACAATTATAATCCAATCTTAATGAAATTTGGTAAATCGGTAGATTATGCGCTAGTACATATACAATCCGAGTTTCTGGTTTTATCAATTAGTTGGCCGGAGGGGGCTTGGCAAATTGTTAAAAAAAACACATTCCGACGCTTCACGTCTACGTACCAAATTTGGGGACCCTAGCTCTTATAGTCTCAAAGATATTGTTGTTTTTAAGGATAACGTTCTTATCGATTTGCGTGGGTGGGAGGGGGCGTATCAAAATTATAAAACAAACTTGATCTGACGCCCCAAAGGGGACTCTCATACTAAAATTGGTCCCTCTAGCTCTTATAGTCTCCGACAGACTCGGCTGTAGATGCTGATTAAGAATATATATACTTTATGGGGTCTTAGACGCTTCTGCCTGTAACATACATTTGCACGAATACACTATACTCTTTAGTCTACGAGTACCGGGTATTCCCTACGCTTATGGATTCATCAAGGCACAGTATACTCTGCGTTACTTCTCATTCCAAAGTTGTAATGCCCTTTTGCCAATAACCCAATATAAACATCTACAACTTTGTGCAGAATAACAGAAGATGGAAGATCAAACGATTCAAACGTTCCAGCTGGAAGATCAATTAAGCTTAAAAAGACAGCTGCTTGACTACTGCCGTTATGCTACTTGCAGCGTCCAATAAAATATGACTTGCCACAAATGCTGTTCTTCACATTCATGACAAAACATACAACAGATATTGAACATAACTGCCATGATCATGAAAAAGACATTGATATATATTTATGTTTCGTTATTGTGGCGCTAATCTTCATTCACTTAAACATCAATTTGCTTTCCAATGAAATGAAAATAACAATAATAACAACAATTACATTAAATTGCACAAAAATCATTTTGTGGTTTGTTTTTGGTTTTAATTTCGTTTTTTGTTTTCTGTTTTCTGTTTTCTTTGGCTGCGTTTTCTTGATGTTTATCAAAATAATGAACAACGTTATGAAAGAGGCAAACGATGTTGCTGTTATTGTTGTTTTCATTCTTTTTACTGCTGTTCAGTTTACCGTTAACCGTTAGTCAGGTTACAGCACAAGCTTAAAGACGACAGCAGCAGCAGCAGCAACAACAATAACAATAAGCAGAAGAAGAAGCAAACATTTGAACTGGCTGCCGCTGCGCGTTGCTTTTGCATTTTTTTGTTAACTTTGGCGAATTCCACTGAAAAAAATATGAATCACATTGCGAATCTGAAGGCTAAAGCGGCAACGCTTGGCTACATACACAGGGTACGTGTGTAAGTGTGTATATAGGAATAACAAAACAACAGACACGACCGGCACATACACCTTAAGAGCACTTTCTGTAAATTTGCGGTACAATACGGTTGAACGCCGCGACCCGGCGTTGCATGGACAACCATGGAGCTGGAGAAGGTAGTGGTGCTTGTGGCGTCGCACGCTTTTTACCTTCCAAACAACCCTGGACAAAAACGACAACAAGGCGTCGGCGCAGACTCGGACGTTTCGCTTTGAAAGTTTGTTTGTGACTGAAGAAGCAGGCGAACAAGGCTTTGCCGCCAGAGAGCATCAAGCAAAGACCGCACTGTGGAGAATTTGGCCATTTTTTTGGAAAAAAGTACAATTTTTAAAGAAGCTTAAATCAACAAATATCTAATACGTTAGATACATCGGCTTTTAATGTTATTTAACAGAAATGTTAACATTGGCGCTCGCTGTTAAGTTAACAGTTGTTTCAATTGAAAAGCAAGCGCTTATATAAATTACCTTTTAGAGGCTTAGCCTAAAGAGCCTCGCAGCAAAAAATAAAATGATTTAAAAATGTAACATTTTAATGGATTGATTGTACTTTGTGTTAATAGATCTGTGTTGTTGATACGTTGCGTGCTACGTGTTGTTCCTTGTTAAGTAAAAACTTTTGCCAAAAATAAATTCTCCACACCCACTTTCTCAAAAAAGCTTTTTATCCATATATAAAGTGGAAAAAAATTGGCTCGAAAACCTTGGTGTCTTTGAGATATCAATTAATTCCAAGAAAACTGGATAACAGCCCCATAGTGCAGTGAGTGAGAGAGAGATTGAGCGTGTGAAAGAGGGAGAGCACGGTAGAAAGAGCAGCTATAGGCCAAGTAATTGGCGCATGCGTGTTCCAGAAGGCTGCCAAGACAGCACTACGACGATTGCTCTATAATAGGGCAGCTGGACGTGGATATCCAAAACTATAGCTGGAGTTTAGGTGGGGGCATGTCAAGCAGCCATGAAAGAGACAAAATAATAATAGAAAATTTATGGTTTCTTAATGCTATTTTATTTATCAACTTGTTTCATTGTGAGAGCTTCCTTCTACTGCGTCCAGTGTTGCGGCACCTTTTAGCCTTAGGTGTCTCTTTCAGCATTACGCTATTTGTGATTCGTGATTCTTTTCTATTTTATATCTGACTTCTTCAAATTTAGACACAGGATTAGGTCACGGGTGGCCACAATTGGAAGAAAACAACGTGATGCATTTGTAAAACACACTGGATATGGTTAGATATTGGGAATTCGTCATCAGAAACAAACTAAATTTAAGACCGAATCAGTTGATTTTTTAAGAATTTCTTGACCTACCCGTGTAGATCTGCTGGCCATAAGGAAACCAAAAGACCTGTCTACACTTTAGCTATCGCTGCATAGTTGTGAAAAGGTTCAATCAACTTCAATTAGAGGCTGGCCAATTAAATCGATACGAGGCCAACAACAACAACGAATGCAAATTAATTAGTTTCATGCTGCTGTTGTTGCCGTTGTAGTTGTTGTTGTTGTTTTAATATAAATCCAATTGGCAAACGCACACGCCGAACCAGAGTAGCCCAACGCCAAGTAATTCAGCCTATCTGTGAATGTCCAGCTTGACCGGCTTTTTCTTCTATGCGGAAATGTGTGAAAGAGAAAGCGCAATAAGCCAATAAGAGCAGCAAGACAACCACACAACCACAGCAACAGCAACAACAACAACCACAACAACTGCGGGTGTTGCAGGTAGAAAAATGCAGCAGCAGCAGCAGCAGCAGGGAAAAGTTCACAACAAACAAGTGGAAGACCCACAACCAGGTGAGATTGCAAACTCCACTTGAAGGTGGTTTTGATTGTGGCTGTGGTTAGGTAAAACCAGTTGAGGTGCGGTGTGTGTGTGTGTGTGTGATGCAAGAGTAAGAGAGCGCACCACTGAACCATGCCACCACTTGGAGCACTGTCAAGGATGTCAGCGATACAAGTTGCAAGAGTTGAAATACCTCTCAATGAAAACCAAAAAGCCAACAACTAGTATTAGCTTTGATCACCAAAAGTTTGGCAGGTCTCTAAATTCAGATGGCAGTCAAACGATTAAAACGATAATAGATAATAGATTGCTGTTTCCATATATATGAGCCTCAGAGTGTGTGATGTGGCCTAGGTCTCCGCTTAGGACTCAAAGTGATGGCGGGCGTAACCTTCGTGATCAGCTTTAAACAGGATACATATGAAATATTAAATTATTGCAACTTTTAAAGGCTCGCATTTATATGGACTCCTCCACCAATCCGAAGTGGCTCAACTCTAACTTGTCTCCGCTTAATCAAAATACAATAATACCTATAACATAACTTTCACAGATCTCCCCCTTTGGCAAACATAGCATAACTCAAATCTAGTAGTTAAAATTTCCGCCTTTCACAATACAAAGATCTTTTACTTGCCGCCCAACGATCAATGGACCCAAACGCCGATTCGAACCCCCCGGAACATAAGCTGAGAAAGAAACAAATGAAACTCGATATGAACAATTTGAGATGCAATATACATTTGTATATTTGTGCGGCTGTGTGTGTTTGTGCTTAGTAACGCCAACTAGCCATAAAAGTGATAGACATATTAACCCAGTACTCCACATTTTCAGAGGCAGAGCCACCCGCCGCCAGTCGATGGCTGATGATGGCGGCGTACAAAGTAGCAATTTTCAGCTTTGTTGCGTGTATGGCAGTTTTTGGAGAAGCGTGGCGGGGCGGCTCGTTGCTAGGGATTTTGCCATAAGTGAAGCATGCACGCCAGACACGCGAATGCGATAAAACAGGCACTAAGGAGGCGAAAGAGGAAGTTAAAACAAGCTAAAAACAATAACGGAAGGCTAGCTTCGACTTGCCGAAGCTTACATACCATTCACATGGTAAATATAAGCCCGCTGTCTACTCTCAAATGAAGCAAATGAAGTCATCGGGGTGGGTTGAGCAAATTTGATTTTGGCCTGCTAAAATGGATATCACCAAATTTGGATGAAAAACAGAAAAGTTATGCTACTAAGTGTTCTTTTTCGAACAATCAGTTATATAGAATATATATGATATAGCTGTCCGATCTGTATGAAACTCGAACTTAACCAGCGTGCAGATAAGAGAAAACATCTCATACAAATTTCAGCTCTGTAGCTTTTAAGACTTCTGAGATCTTTGTGTTGAACGGATAGACAGATGGACATGGGTATATCGACTCCCCTTGTCATTGCTGATCAAGAATATTTGTACTTTCTATAGTCTGAAACGCTTCCTTCTGTGCGTTGCAAAGTTCATGACAGAATTAATATACATTCACATTTTTTGAGAATGGTATAGAAAACAACTACAACAGAGCCAACAGCAACAAGAAGCTGTAGTTACGTTGTTGCTTATTTACGAGACGACCAGTTTTCCAATACACTTTGAACGGCTGGAAAACCTTTTTATACAAATTGGAAAACTGGTTTATGACTTGGCTAACTTTGGCTACGTGCAGCGAAAAATATATTACAAAAAACTGTTGCATGCTTTCAGGCCGAAAAAAATTATATGCATGAGCTGCCGTTAGGTTAGAAAAGGTAAAAAAAGCGCTCAGCTTAAGGGCTGCTGATCGAACGGCAAGCGTAAGCAGCTAAGCAGTAGGACGAAGGACGTGATACAGACGGGGAGGAGACACTGTGAAAACGGGCGGCTCAAAAACGGTAAATTTGCCTTAATAGTTCTGAAAAGAAAATGGTTGGCATAGACAAATTTATAGGTAATGCATTTTAGTGAAAGATTTAACAAGCTGAAAGAAGAGTGAAGAAATCAAACAGAAAGAGGACAGCCATAGGAGTGTACAGTACACTACGCAGAAGTAATAGTAAGGGTATTAGAAATGCTTGTTCTTCGGAGTGACGAACGGCTGTAAAGGAAATCTTGTTTTCCAGCGAATAATTTCAACCATGCCTAGTCACCAGCTGCAACACGGAAATTTTAGATTATTTTAAGGTATTTAAGCCTACGGCTTGAACCTTTGGTCTCAGGCAAGCCTGTATAGAGGGTTAGTTACTCAGTGCAATGAGAATGCGTTACGTTGCGGAACGCGTGTCTGCACCTGCATTGTCTCTGTCAACCCCCACAAATATATATACTTTATGGGGTCTTAGACGCTTTCTTCTGCCTGTTACAAGCATTTGCACGAATACAATATACTCGTTTACTTTACTCGAGCACGAGTTTAAAAAACAAGAAAGGAAGCCTAGCTTCGACGACCGAAGCTTGTATACCATTCATATTGTAAATATTTAAAGGATCTAGATCAAATCTGGTCAGTGGGCGTAGGGCTACACTGGATACAAGGGATAAAAGACTAAGTTCTTTTGATTTGGATGAAAACCAGAAAAAATATGCTACTAATGCTACTGTAGCTATATGATATAGTTGTCCGATTCTCATCAGATCCGACCAGCGGACGTGGGACCTCCGCAAATGGAAACAAACCGAATTTGGTCTGAGTTGTATGAAAAACAGAAAAGTTCTGCTGCTAAGTGTTCTCTCCGGAGCATATATGATATGGTTGTCCGATCTGAATAAAACTCGAACTTAACCAGCGTGCAGACAAAAGACAGGTGACAATTTCAGCTCTGTAGCTATTAAGACTTCTGAGATCTTTGTATTGAAACAGACGGACGGACAGAGGGCCAATGTTTTATCGATTCCCCTTGTCATGCTGATCAAGAATATATGTACCTTATATAGTCGGAAATGCTTCCTTCTATGATTTGCAAACTTCCTGACATTTATAATACATTTTGTGAATGGTGGCGTTGCCTATGCCACAAGCGGCAGCATCTGGCAACTGGCGGCAGCAATAGCCGGATAACTGTGTCTGTATAAGTGTGTCTTGCATCCTTCGTCCTTTTTGCTTTCGACGCGTCGTCAGTTTGTGCGCTTCATAATCACGTTAATTACGGTGTCTCGATATTTTTCTTACACTTTTCGCATTTTGGGTATTAGTTTGGTTTGGGAGGAGAAACTTGTGTTACATAGCGTCGCATTGGCATTCTTCAATGAATCTATATATATATAGTATAGAAGAGAGTCGCTTTCTAGGTCTGTCTGTCCCTATGTATTCTTAGACCAACATTCAGATTACATATTTCATTCGGATGGTTTATAGGTATAAACGGTCGATATTCCGACTATAAGATACTCGTACTCAGCATTTGCTCAGTTTTAACTAAATCTGTCAAGGAGATATAAGGTTTTATCAATTTGCAGTGGCAAGAGGGGGCGTGGCAAACGTGTTCGTTTGCTTTGCGTATGATTTACGTTACGAGATATTTATACGAGGGAGCCAAATATTGAGCACGGTATCAAACGTGTTCATGGTGAAGCGAATTCATATAGCCATGACAGTGACAGGGTGTCTATCCGGCTCCAAGCTTCTGATATATAAATGCTACTAGCTACCGACTGTGACTTATTAATGGTCATTGCAAATTGGAATGGTAAATCCGTTGGTATTAAAGGAATCCGGTGAATCAACACCGTGCGAAGCAGGGGCGGGTTGCTACATTAAAAATGTAAAGTGATCTGATATTTCGCATGGCTATAATTTGCCTTCTAGCTCCTTAAGGAAGTGTATTCTCTTGGACAACCCAAGTCCAGCATAAAACTTTGGAAGCGATGCTTATGAAACTGGGAGGCACTACGATGCCCTTTGGTTGGCTTTAATCATTAATATTTAAGCGTCGTCGATTCAATCGATGGATGCTAGTAAAAGTTGCCAAAGAGGTGGTGGGGAGGCGAGTTGTGAAACAAGTGCGCATTTGATGGACAGAGCAGAGGTCGTTCTCGTCCAGCTGGGGGTGGTTAGCGGGTGTGCGTTGAGACGGCATCAAGTCAAATTGAAGTTGAATTCTTCCCGTTGCCCCGTTTAATGAGCAAAATGTAATTACTTAATTAGTGACTGTATATATATATGTGGGCGGGCGTGTGTATGTGTGTGTGAGGGCCATGCTCCATTAAAGCAGTTTAACGTTTATGCCCAAGTCGCATTTAAACTTGATTAGTTTTATGGCCAAGGGGAAGCCAATGGCTCCAAATCGTGAGCCGTGAGTCCTGTGGGCCACGTAATCACTGCGACGCCTGCCAAGCAAATCAAAATCCAATCAATGACCGCTTGTCGTTTGGCATATTGATTGTCAACTCCCTCCAGTTGTCTATATGACGCTCATCCTCCGCCCACCGCCAAACAGCCCACACAATCCCCCTTGCAAATCCTTCTGCCACTATCAACCCCCAAGCAGAGAGATTCAGCATAAAACTTTATAGCAGTTCAAAATGTATGCTGCATACTTTTGAGAGCTCCGTTTTATAACCTAAACAGAGGGACACGAGGACACGAACACAGCCTGAGACAAAGCAAGCACTCTCGACGACAACACAAAACATTTGCATACTTTTAAGAGCAAGCATAAAATTCTACTTTTTTGACATAAACACCACAAAAATGAACGTCGCAACACCTGCGAACTTAACGTTCACGCTCTAGGGCTTAGTAGATGCCGCCGCTGGGCAACAAATCAAAAGGAGATCGCGGCAGTGGCAAACGGGGGGGCCGATGGTGCTGTGCGCTAAGTAACACTGCAAATTTACGTCTAGTAAATAAATAAAAACAATAAGCAGGCAAAGACAGACGACAGGCAAAGACAGCAGCAGGCGCTGCGTTTTAAGTGGCCAAATCAGCGCTCTGGAGATAAGGAACTGCGGCGAGGTGGCAAGTTGGATTCCATGATTACAGGTCTTAGCTATTGCTTCAAGGAAGGGTACTAGCTTTAGCTTTGGCCTTGCCGTAGCATTTATGCATATAACCGCTTGTTCCGGAATGAACACTTAGGAGCATAACTTTTCTGCTTTTCATACAACTCAGACCAAATTCGGTTTGTATTCATTTGAGGAAGCCCCACGCCCGCCGACCAGATTTGAGCTAGATTTCACAATTATATAATCTAGCTTATATATAAGCGATAGTTTCGGAATGAACATTTAGTGGCATAACTTTTCTGTTTTCATCCAAATCAAACCAAATTCGGATTGTATCCATTTGAGGAAGCCCCACGTCCGCAGACTAGATTTGATCTAGGCCAGTTGTACATTTACAATGTGAGTGGTATATGAACTTCGGCAAGCCGAAGCTTGCTTTCCTTTCTTGTTTTCATCTATGCTTCTTCAAGCGGGTTCTCTCCCACCAGTGAAGTATTGCATCCCGTTTCCTTTCGTCATATCGCAAGCTTCTCCATTGCTGGGAGTGGTTTCTTGCATGCAGATTGCGTTTCCGCCATGCTCTTAGGACTTCTACGATAATTATGTTGACGCACACGGACATGGATTTGGCTATATCAATTCCCCTCGTCAGGCTGATCAAAAACATATACAATTTGACCTTATAGGAGCTGTAAACGCAACCGCAACGAAGGCTTACGGAAGATTGAATGGAAACTGGAAGACAACTCTGCCAATAATTGCAACGATATGTATAAATATGGTATGGAAATATGTAAGGCTAGTTTAGCCTCACCGAAGCTTATAATGTTATGTTTCATTAAAGAAAAATCGGATATATGGCAGCTATATGACCGATAGTGGACCGATTTGAATGAATCTCGAACTTAATCAGCCTGCGGACTAAGAAGAAGTAAGAAAGTAAGTAAGAAGGTAAGAAGTTCAGCTCTGTAGCTCTTCAGACCTCTGAAATCTCTCCAAGAGTGCCAATGAATTTTATATAGATCATCGTTTATAGAGAGAAGCCACAAGTTAAGTCGTGCTGATATCGTTCAACATTGTATTCTATATACACGCCGTGCTAATACATTGATCCAATCAGGTGAAGTTTCCATTTCTATTTCAGCTAATTTAAATCATTTTAATATGCGACAACTCCAGCTGCAGCTCCGGAGTATCCACGGAGCTAATTCTTGCGCAACTCTTAAGCCCCATGCAAATCCCCAAATGCCATAAATGTGGCGCTGGCTTAAACCAAGACACCAACAGAGCAGCAACACCACCACCATCGCCATCGCCACCACATACCACTGGTGCAGCTTGCCTAACTCCTAAGCCCCCTAACCAGCCCAAAAGGCTCAGCTGCCTTAGTAAAAGTTTGCCGACGCCGCCGCCAAACAGACAACCGCAGCCTTCATCTCCAACTCCTAGCTCCAGCTCCTGTGCGCCTCATTTATGGCCAAGGCAACTTTCAATTGTTCCCTTTCGCTGTTTCTTGGGCTCGTTGTTCTTTTTGTTGTTTTCAAGTCGTAATAGAATAAAGTCTGCACCATGGGAATTCCAACTGTTGTTTTTCAGCCGACATTCCCACCTGACATCCCCGGCCACCACATGACTCACGCACTAAGTCTCAGTGCGACCCCCGACCCCCGATCCCCGTCCCGAAGCATCGTTACAGACAACATAAAAAGTATATAGATCTCTCGGTGTAGCGGCAGCGGCATCTCTAGCTTGTTGTGGAACATGTAATCCACTCAGCCGGCGCCCCAAAACCGCTGGCTGGCTTGCCATCTCCACGTGTGACAGTCGGCATTGGTAAGCCATTGTGTTTGTAACGGTAAAGGTAATAGAAATCCAAGGGAATGGAAATATATTTCTGATTTGTAAGATTTGTCTAGAATGATTTAACCAATCTATATATGAGCATAACCAATCAAATCAGCCATAGGCTTTCCTTAGAACTGAGATTAGTTAGCTACGCAGTTCACAAGGAATTTCTGACAATTGGAAAATATATATTTTCTCTAAAAGATTCCTATTCGGCCATTAGGTCAGTCCAAATCGAAAAATTGCCGTGCAAATTATTCTACCCATTCCCAATCGACCCAATCGACCCCTGCACCTCTCTTAACTTACCCAGAATTAGCTATCAAATGGATATGCGTTAGATAGACAACAGCAATTGGTTGAGACAAATGAACTGACATCTGCTAATGGAAAATGCAAACAATACATTAAACAATTAAGCGGAAATTAGCACAAAATATTCACACATTTTGCTAATTGGCAATAACAGAGGAAAACGGCAAGACTAAAGGAGAGATAGAGGCGGAGGATGAGCAGCCGAACATGAGGACCACTTCATTAATAAAAGGCCAGCAGTCGTCCAGAAGTTCATAACAGCAGGAACAGAGGCAACCAGGGTCGTCTCCAGTTCCAGTCCAGTGGGGCAGCGGCGGAAGCGAATTAAAAGTGAGCGGAAATGAATGCATGAAAATATGGTGTGGATATGAAAAGGAGCTACCTCTTTGCTAATGAAGCCCCCAAACCAACAACGGCACACACACACACACACACACACACACACAGAGTTAGACAGGTAACAAGGAAAACAACTAAACGGAAATGTTGTGCCAAAACGGACGTGCAGGGTGTAGGCAGAGGCAAGGGGCTGGAGTTGAGGCAATGTTATAAGGTAGCCACTCGCACAAGTTCCTAACTTAAATATGCAAGACAGCGCACGGCTGGGCGCCAAATGTGCCACCAACACCTCCGCCTCCCACTAGTGCCAGTTACCGAGTATGAAAACAGCGGCAGCTCTAAGCGCCAGCTGTGCCCCAAGACAAAAAGCAGGAAGCAGGGAGTAGCAGCAGCAGGAACAGAACCAGCACTTTTACCTCATCATCATCATCGTCGTGCTTGCCTTTGACTCTTGAACTCGCTTCACAGGACCGGCGAAAGAACAAGGCCATGGAAATTGATTTTATGCATTGGCTGGGCAAGAATACGAGCCAAGGACTCGCAGATAACACTAACACTTCCACATCGTATGCTAAACCTCAAGAAAAATGGTGCGTCCCGAAGACAACGGCAAAGTGACATAAATAAAAGCCGTGACTATAAATCTAAACCATAAGCTCTTAGAGAGTCAGCTAACAAAAAAAACCAAAAAAAAACCAAAAAAAAAAAACAAGTAAGAACGCTATAATCGATATTCCGGCTATAAGATACTTGTACACTTTATCTATTTTATATTCGACACAATCGAAAGTATGCCACACTTTTTAATTTGTTATGCTCGTACTTTAGTAGATTTTGTTTACAATATTATCCGATCTTAACAAAACTCGACAAACCGATTTTCAACTAAAATTTGTGGAAGATAGAAGCTTTTGCGGTTTGCAAGGGCGCGAGGGTGCGTGGCATATGTGCTATATGCTTTAATAGCGGAATCATGCCTACCCTTGCAATATATCGTTTTACTCCTTGAGCACTTAGAGGATGCTCGAAATTGAAGAATAAAGCAAAGTATGTTTCCAAGGATGCTTGGTTCTATAAACTTTTAAGTAAGAATTTCGACTTCTCGTACTCAGCATTTATTCAATATTCGACTCACGGAAAAGTAAAAATAAGTGTTTTTTCCTGGGCGAGGGAGGCTCTCATACAAAATGTTCTTTTTTACGACAAATCTGCCAAACATTGGGGAAGATATAAGGAAATTCTAAAGCAAACTTGATCTTACGCCCCACGACCCCACGTCTACATACCAAATATGGTATAGTCTCCGAGATCTAGGTGTTCATACGGACGGACAGTGGAACGTGGCTATATCGACTCCGCCGTTGATGCTGATCAAGAATATATATACTTTATGGGGTCGGAAACGCTTCCTTTTGCCCATTACATACATTTTAACGAATACAGTATACTCGTTTTCTCTACTGGAGTACGAGTACAACAAGAAAGCAAGGCTACCTGCGGCTTGCCGAAGTTTATATACCATTCACATTGTAAATATATAGCCGATCTAGATCAAACCTGGTAGGTGGGCATGTGTCTACAATGGATACAAGACGAATTGTTTGTAATTTGGATGAAAAACAGAAAAGCTATGCTGCTAAGTGTTCCTTCCAGAACAATCGGTTATATGGGAGCTACATAACATGGTTGTTTGATCTGGATAAGACTCGAACTTAACTTGCGTGCAGACAAGAGTAGCATCTGTAGAAAATTTCAACTCTGTAGCTTTTCAGACTTCGAGATCTTTGGTTGGACATGGTTATATCGATTCCCCTTGTCATGCTGATCAATAATATATATACCTTATGTAGTCAGAAACGCTTCCTTCTGTGTGTTGCAATCTTCCTGACAAAATGTAAGTGCCATTTTGTGAATGGTATAAAAATGGCATTTCATATGCATAAAACCCATCGCGGGGGGGTAAACAAGAGCAACGGCACGTAGAAGTCGACTGCGTCTTCAATGCGTCTAACCCCAATCTAGCACCCTCTCCCCCAGCCAGTTGCTAACCTGTTTCAAAAATGTATATACACAGAAACGAATGCCGGGAAATGCAAAATGTAAATAGATACAAGCAGGATTATGTTCGACAACAAAAGTGAAAAACCGTTGCTAAGCATTGATATGTGTGTGTGTGCTGTAGGGGGGGGTTCGGGCGATAGATGGCATGTAAAGTGGCATAGAATAGATATAAATCAGCTGCTACATTCTAACACTTAACTAAAAGTCAAGGTTAGATTATGGAACGATTGCCCAGGACAAAGAACCGAGGCTAACGTAGGCCCCAAAGAGTATCTGCGCTCGATACAGCGGAAGTAGCGGGACAGTCAAGCTTCTGTCCCACCTTCCCACACTCTGCTGACTTTATACTAACTGCTAACTGATGGAGCCTACTTTTTGTAGGCCTAATTTTACACACAAAAAATATACTAACCGAACGACACGCAGCAGAGGTTTTCACTACCTGTAGCTAGCGGAGTATAGCACGTCACCCACCCCACACACATACGTATACAATGGTGCGGTCCAGGTTGAATGTTTATCATTCCACAATAAAAACGTATCAAAATCAATCGAAGGCAAATAAAAAAGAGAAAAGGTCCCAGTGCTGGGCCTCGGCCTAGGCCTAAAGCTAGCGAAAGAAAACGGTTGAAATTTTATGAGCCCGCAAGGGTCACATTAAAAGGCATGTTAAGCAACATAGGAACAATAGCAAGGAGACAAGGAGACAAGTGCAAAAACGAAGGGTTGGGTTTGGGTTTGCCGCTGCTGCTGCTGGGTTGTTTGTGCGGCTATGGGATGGGGGTTACGCCGCATCCTTCTTTGCACGCACAACTGATAGCGTCGCACGGCTTGGTATGCCTCGACTGGCATTTTAATAGACTGTTGACGGTGTTTACAATGTGTCTGGCCAGGCACGCCATCTGACAATGAGTCTGCTTCCTATGGGCTAGTAAAGCGTGACAGCAACAGCGACCACGTAGCAGCTGGGCGCGCATCGGTTAAGAGGTTGGGTGATGGGGGGACGCGGCCAGTATGCTAAAAGTCAGATTTAAGAAAGTCGGTTGAACATTTCCTTTAGCGATCCACAACTTACTATTTCAACAGCGCGGTAGCTTCAATAAGGTTCAAGATTGCCGTAGGCAAACCCAGAGAACTGCAAATTCACTTGGTTATTCTTCAGCCTACTCTAACATTTGCATTCACTTTCGTCAATGCCTAAAACTTCAACGTTCAAAATCATCATCTTAAATTTTGCCAGGGCAATAGAGAGAGAGAGAGGATATTCTGTCTATTCTTGGCAGTAACCAGTTGCCGAAAGCACAATTAGGACACCGCATTGACACCGCTTTTACACAATATATAGCATATATTTGCTAATTGGCTATAATTAACATCCTGGAACACTAAACATTTCTACAATTTCTGCAGAGCTTATCATCTCTGGTTGTGGAATCGCTCAAAACATCGTACAATGGTTAGACTGCTGCAGAATCAGCGGGAGTGGGAGTACGGTTCCAAGGTACCGTCGACTCGCAGTTCGTCCGACATGTGCACACTACATCTGCGGCTGCTGGAGGGCGACCTTGCCAGCGTTGGCAGCAACACAGACTGTGCCGCCGGTGCCGGTGTCAGTGCCAGTTACTGCTTCTGTATTGGCAACGTCGACTTCAACACCAGCTGCAGCGGTAATCGACGCATCGGCCTCACGATCGGTAGCCTTACCCTCAATCTTCTCCTGCTTCTCAGTCGTGATGAACCTCTTGTTATTGGCCAGCTCGACGCAGGCGCGTTTGGCCAAGTCAACCAGGCGGCCCGAATGGTTGGGCAGCTTCTGTATGAACTGGAAAGTCTCCTTCACGCCCCGGTTATAGCAATCGCGTGCCACTTCAGCCATACCCCCAGCGGACATCTCTGGCATCCTGAATGGCACCACCTTGCGCAGAGCACCGCCAACCGGTTGCATGGCAACGGCAATGCGCTGATACAGGCGCTCCGTCTCGTCCGAGCTACCCCAAACGCCAGCGCGATTGGAAAAGTAAACGGCCATCGTAATGGCGGCAGTGCGTGCCACCAATCCGGTCAACATCTTCCGAAATATTCACGAAATTTCTTAGTCTCAAAAATACTTTTAAAAACTTTCATCTAAATTTACTTTTCTAAGGTTCAATAATTTTCCAGAAAAATAAAATCAACAAATGCTTAACACAACTGTGTGCTCTGTGCTCGGTAGAGACGATGAAATCAAACTACTAACTAAAACTGAGTGAGGATGACAAGGGTACCTGGCTGACGTTGCTGGCAAAGCATATTATGATCTGTTCCTTTTCAAAAAAAATTGGTAAGGGAATATTGTATTCGTGCAAATGTATGTAACAGGCAGAAGGAAGCGTCTCCGACCCCATAAAGTGTGTCCATGTCCGTCAAAGGGCTACAAAAAAAAATATATATAAATATATATATATATAAATATATATATATATAAATATATATATATATAAATATATACATAAACCGACTATATAAAGGATATACACTGCCCGACAACCGATTAGCGAACCCTATGCTCCGCGTCTGAGGAGCTTAATATCAGGAAAACGAATAAAGCTTTTGAGATGAATATTTTTGTCATTTAAAAAACATTAAATTCTACACGAGATTTAATAATAGATAAGATATTAACTTTATTAATAACATTTTAAATGAATTTAAACGAACTTAACATAAAAAATTAACTTCAATTTTTGCGACATTTGATTAGCACAGTCACTTGAAAACTTTAAATAAAATAGATTCAAATTTTATTCAAATTCTTTTTTAACATTAATTTCAATAGTTTCGTTTATTTTCTTACAAAATTTAATAATGTGTTGAGCCTCCACAGTTAAGGATGACTTCGTACATCCGCTTGGGTAAGAAGTCATATAATTTTTCAATGTAATTGAATGAAATAGCCTCCCAGGACCTCTTTATTTCTTCAATGAGTTGAGCATCGGTTGACACTTTGCGTGCAAACCATCCCCAAACATGTTCTATAATGTTCAGGTCGGGTGAGTAAGGCGGCCAAGTCAGCAATTCAACGTTCTGACCCTCAATCCAGGACTTTACGATCCTGCCTGTGTGAATTGGCGCGTTATCCAGCTGGAACTTCCATTCCAAGGTTCCAAATATATCCTTGATTGCAGGAAAAGCCGTTTGCAGTACTTCTTTGTACGCAACGGCATCCATACGGCTGGTTAGATATTTCAGTTCTATGGTGCCAAAGTAAGAAATAGCTCCCCACACCATGACACCGTCGGCACGGCTGTGCAATCGATCAAGAGTATGCTCTTCCTTTCTTTTCAGAGATCATGAAAGTAGTAGACATAGCCAACAGGACCCTCCAAATTGAACTTTTTCTCATCCGAAAAGACTGCACGCTCCCATTCCTTAGTCCAGGTAATATTTGATCGACAGAAATCGAGCCGCTGCATCTTTCGAAGTTGGGTTTGAGGAGGTTTTTTTTTTAATTCTAGAAGCTTCATATGTTCAGCATTCGAAATAATTCTTTGTACAGTCCGAACGCATCCTTTAACACCAGTTTTTTCTCTTATTTTAGCGGCTGAGTCGTGAGAATTAGATGCGAGCCTCAATATAATTCGCTTGGCGGTTGGTCTTTTTACTGATGAGGGCCGCCGACCTCTCATGTTTTTTCCATAGGTTTCTTAATTGTTTAAGTATGCGGTAATAACTTTACGGCTGCGTTTAATATTTTTTGATATTTGAAGTATCGAGCGACCGCACTCCCTCTAAGCTTTTATTTTGCCTTTTTCAGACTCATTCAACAGTTTTGCTTTTCCCATTACTTCTTTACTTTATTGATAATTGATCACAATAAATAAATAATAGTTTTAATCAGCCAAACACGACAGCTTACACCCAAAAATTGATACTAAAGCAAAAATGTGCTAAAAATGCATGCATTTTTGTCGCACTTCCAAGAAAATAGCAAAACAAAATAACGGTGCACTTCCATAACTCAAAGTTACTCTCAGAATGAGTAAAAATGATGAAGAATAAAAGAGACCAAAAAAAAAGAGCATGAAAAATATTCAAAGATTACAGTTATTTGCCTTTAAACAGATAGGTTAGAGGGTGTGATAATCGGTTGTCGGGCAGTGTATATTCTTGATCAGCATGACACGGGGAATCGATGTAACCATGTCCGCCTGTCCGTCCGTCTGTTTCAACACGAACACCTCAGAAGTCTTAAAAGCTAAAGAGCTGAAATTACGCTGGTTAAGTTCGAGTTTTATCCAGATCGTACAACTATATCATATAGGTCCCTCATAGCCTATTGCCCTGGAATGAACACTTAGCAGTATACATTTTCGGGTTTTTTAATCCAAATCAAAACAAATTAAGTTTGTAACTATTTGAGGAGGCACCACGTCCGCTGGAATGATCTGATCAAGTTCGGACAACTAAATCATATAGCTACCATATGACCGATTGTTCCGGAATGAACTCATAGAATGCATAACTTTTCGGTTTTTTCATCCAAATCAAAACAAATTCGCCTTGTATTCCTTATCCTCACTGTATATACATTCCCACCGATCAGATTTGATCCAGATCGGTTATGTATTTACAATGTGAATGGTATATAAGCTTCGGCAAGCCGGGCAAGATTTGCAGGCATCAACTAACCCCTGGAGCAGCCCCAAACATTGCCCAACAAGTAAGTAAAAATTTAATCCATTACTCAAACCCGCAACAGCACAAGTAATGGTCTTCTGCCTGGGGAGATAGGGTTGGGGGGGTGGAGTAGTGTGTGGTGTGTGGTGTTTGGTATTTGGGTTTAGGTTTAAGGTTCAACACAAGGGCGTAAATCTTTTGTAACGTTTTAGTGCTTTACCTTTTGTTGTTTTTAAGATGAGCTCCAAAAATGAAGGAGAAGAAGAAGATGCTGGCGTTCAATTGAATGGCCAGATAGGGTCTTCGACTATGGCTACGTTGGTCTACGTGTTGGCATATGTGGCACGTCGATGTGGAAACGGAAATAAAACTGCAATTTGGCAGACCAGTTGAATGTCATTCAGCCGGCAAAGCGAAGCGAATTGTCGGACCTCGAACTCATCTTAGTAGACCTTACCAAGCCGTGCAATAGCCCTTTTGTGAACTATAGTGACGTGCAAATGTTTGAAATAACTTCTCCACAGGAAAAAGTTTCTCACTCTGTCTTTTTCTACCTATAGCCCTCTGGCTTGCTCTATCTTTATCGTGTGAGTTTGCCTTTTTAATTTGCAGAACTTTTGACCCAAATTCATTTGGCATTTGTCACACACAATGGCGTTCGAGCTGAAAAAAAAACACAACAAAAAATCGGAATGGCATGCGAACAGGCATTAGTCGAACTTTCGGGTTGCAAGTTTATATAAATAAGTGATTGAGGGAACCTGGAAGGGTTGGGTTGGGTCTTAAAGGTGCACTTTCTCAACCTATAAAGCTGCTTAAGAAGAAACAGAATAAGAAAAGTCTCTGACCACGAAATAATCTCTTAAAGCCAACAACAATATCATTTTCAGACTGAGGCATTTCCATGTCGATTACCTGCTTCGTTACTTTAAGTCTATCCTAGGAAAACAACAATAACACTCTGTACTTTCGACAAGGACATCTGAGTCGGGCAATTTGCAAAACCTGCCATAGTTGCACAATAATGTAGTGGAAGCATAGCTAAGTTTTTGTTAAGCAAAAGTCTCATTAGCCCAAAGAGTTACGAGCTGATTCTTGGCCATACACTGCAACCTTGTTCAACTTTAAGCCAACACAAAAACTGGCAGACAAGCCGCAAATATTTGAAAGCTTTTGGGGCTGGTATTCAGGCTTAATAGCCGGAAATTAAATCAAGATTTGCGTGCGCCACGTTGAATGCAACACAAAAACCGAAACCCCAAAAAACGGGCAACAGAACGGAACAGAACCGAAAGGAAACGGAAGAGCGCCAAGTAGAAATGCCAAACGGCAGTGCCATCATTTGCATATTTGTCGTCGCCATACTCCATACACAACCTCCGACATATATAGTGGCCCGGCAGGGCCCCTGTCCCTGTGCCGGCTGACATTCTGACCATGAAAATGAAAATATGTTAGAGTTTTTCGGTCGGACACTGTGTGGCCAGACTAAGAAAAATGTTAGGCTATAACCTGTGTATATCTGTGTGTGTGTGTGTGTATGTGTTTGTGTGGATTTGTAAAAAGCGCAAGTGTAATTAGTATGAGGCTTAACGGAGCTAAGCAAAAGCAGACAGAGCGGCGTGGGCCGATGTACCAGACCACAAAGCAAAAACCAGAACCAAGTTAGAACGCTATAGTCGATATTCCGACTATAAGATACTCGTACTCAGCATTTATTCAATATTCGACGGACTCAAAAGTATGGGAATTTTCATACTCGTACTCTAGTAGAGTACGGGGGCGGGAGGGGTGGTGCACAATTTGAAAACAAGCTTGATCTGACGCCTCACAAGGGGAGTCTACATGCCAAATTTGGTGACTCTAGCTTTTATGGTCTCCGAGATTTAAGTGTTTTTGTGGATAACGTTTTTATCGATTTGCGGGGGTGGAAGGGGGCGGTGCAAAATTTGAAAACAAACATGATCTGACGCCCCAAGAGGGGAGTTAACATAAAGAATTTTGTAGCTCTAGCTCTTATAGTCTCCCAGATCTAGGTGTTCATACGGATAGACATGGCTAGATCGACTCGGCGGTTGATGCTGATCAAAAGTATATATAAAATTTTGAATTTTCCATACATTAGCACGAATACAATATACTCCTTTACTCTACTAGAGTACGAGTGTGAAAACTGACGAAAAAACCAAACCCGAAAATGCAACCTTAACAAAAAAAAAAAAAAACCATCCAAACCCAGACCAGTTTCGGGCTGTTTCTTTTTTATTTATTTATTTCTCTTTGGGCCAAAAATAAGCAAAGCAAAGCAAGGCAGACAAACCAACAACTGGTAAACAACAACAAACTGCAAGCTCAAGAGCTTTACAACTATGTATTGCCAAATTGCATTTGAATAGTGGCTAAAGGGGTTCGGCAACGGTGCTCAGCTACGACTTTGACTGCGACTTCAACTTCAACTTCGAATGCAACTGCAACTGCAACTGCAACTGTCTCTGCCTGATAAATTGCCGCCACATTATTTATGATCAACTCAAAGCAGCGCCCCTGCAGTTGCCTGATGTTTTGGTCTGCCCCTACGCCCTACAACCTGCCCAGCAATCGGTTTTGTTGTAGCTATTTTATGCATGATTTCTTTTAATGGCATCCAGCATCCATGACGTATGCGTAACGTGCTGCTGCTACTCCAACTTCACACACACCTCGCAGCTTTAGTTCGGCTTTGAGTTGTTGTTGCCGTTTATACCGACAACAGTAACTGTAAACGGCCTTGGCTAGTATGAACCGCATAAAATGTTATAGTTTATGAGTGCGACAAATCGAAACGTGAATACATATAGCGATGCGTTGTTGCTACGCCATGCCAGTGGCTAGGGCAGGGCACGGCACATTGACAAGCCGACTAAAACGTTGGCGGTGACACGGCAACGGCTACTCAAAGCTGGTAAAATTGTTTGACAAACGTTGAAGATAATCTGCGCGCAGGATGGAAATAGCTTCGTGCTTGTATAGCGTTCATATTGAAAGGTCGGTTCTATGGTAGCTATGTGATATACTTGGCTTCTATACCTTGCGAGATCTCCCTTATCGCCCATAATCGAGAATATTCTGCAATATTCTACATTGTTCGCCACAGAAGATCATTACCTGGCGATGCTGGATGACATCGAAGTCCAAGCTAAATATTTTCTCAGAGCATTGACTTATTAGTCCTTGCCATATTCATTGTGCTTTACACACGTACTTAACCATGTTCTGACACAACGATACAGAACAGGCCGTGTGGCCCAATGGATAAGGCGTCGGACTTCGGATCCGAAGATTGCGGGTTCGAATCCCGTCATGGTCAAAGACTGTAAATATTGTTTTTTTTTTTTTTATTGTTTGTTTAATCTGTTCCCAAAGCCTCAAATTTGCATTCAAACAGTTATTAACTTCGTTTTAGTCAAATATTCATTTTTCAAAGAAATTTTTACACTTAGTAGTCTTCGTAGTAACATATGACTCAGACCTTGAGTTGTCCATGGCCAGAACTTCTTTTTCCATCAATAAGAAAACAATCGCCCAGCCAATTGTTGAACCATTTCCAACCGGACAGCCATAAAAAACACATTCATCAGACTCAACTTTGCGCGATTGCTGTTAATGATGATGTTCGTCCATTCTCAGACGATGGCGGAGTTGGGCTGGAGGCGGCGGGTGACTAAATTGTCTTGTTTATGGAGCAGACATGCTGAATGCTCGATATAGCAGTTTTATGGCAAAGCTTCCGGTAATCAATGGAGCCCGTACCGTACGGCATATTCAGATCCGTACATCTGCTGTGTTATGATGTTGATGATGCTCGCCTCGCCTCTTGTTTGTACACCTTCATCAATGAGGCATGCATGGAATACATATGGTTATGTGTGGTTGCTCTAGAGCTGGGCTGCCACTGGGTTGGGCAGTGCATGGACCCCATCGAATGTGGCCTTGATGGTGGATGCTAAGAGTCAAAGCAAGGAGGCAAGCAAACAATGAGAATTAAAGATGATCTGCTGGAGCACCGTTGCGACCAAAATCACAAAAATAGTAACAGAATAAATAAATAGGAAAGGCCAAGTGATGAGTGGGAGGGAGAGCATACAGCACAAGCGCACTATGCCGAACCGAATAAGCTGAGACCAGTTGAAGTGTACGTGGCTGTGGGGCTGTGGGGGAGGGGGGATGAATGGTCGCAAAAGTATTTTGATTTATGCGCAGCAATTAATTTTTTGCGCATTTTTGTTGTTGCCATGGGGAAGCGACTGACGATGGGGACGGCGACGGTGACGGTGACGGCGACGGCGACGACGATGAGGACAACATGGCCATGGACACGGACATGGAACTATGTAAGAGGCGACAATGCATGGCATGGTGTGGGTAAGCAAACGCACATACACACAAAGACTACAGAGGCAGCAAAGGCAGACACACTCTCAGCAAGGTGCGTTCACGCGTTGCAATGGATAGATCTTTCGTTTCTCACACACACACTCACATATACACACACTTATATACATATAAGCACGCATTCACACATTTGTCATTTCTCTCCGCCGAGCGCTACTCGACCTTCTGATGCTCAGCATCTGTTTGCTAAACTAACAATATGACGGACGATGGACTTATGCGTAACTAGTTGAATATGCAATCTCTCTCTCTCACATTTGACCAGCCTTTATATTAGACAATTTTTTTAATTGCAACATGACAAATGTACATTAAGGGACATGCGGGGTATCAAATGATTCGAGCATTCACAGCAAATTGATATGGCATTCGCCGGTAGAGGCAACTGTGGCAGCCACTGCGGCAGAAGGTTTTGCGGCCAAAATGGGAATTTTAGTTCCGCTTTGTTGCGTCTGCTGCTATGTGGCTAGGGATGCGGCGCTATGGCGCTTGAGAAGAGTGTATGCTTCCTGCCTGCCCATCCCTTCCCCTCTTTCTATCCATTGCTGGCTGCCTCTTGCTGCTGTAGCTGCTGTTGCTGCTGTTGTTGTTGCTGTTATCATGCTAAGTGTTTGTTATGATTTATATTGGTTTTATTAAATGTTTCAACAACCTTTTGGCAAAAATTATTTACTGCGGCTGCAGAAAGAGTACGCATGAACGCATCAACTGATTCAGAGACCTGAGAGAGATAGAGAGAGAGAGAGAGAGAGAGTGTGTAAGAGGGAGAGGGTAACGAAGTGCCACCCAGACATTTTGTGGCTATGACATACTCGTACTGGTCATGCCCTCTGTCCATTGAGCGCTCCATGTGGTTGGCAGTGACATTAAAGTTGCATTTGCTTTGGAGCTCAATGTTAATGAGTTTTGGCAGCGCTTTAAGTTCCGGCTGCTATTCCGACCTGACAGCAGCTGTGCCAAAGGTAAACCTAATGGCCAGGCCATGGCAATGGTAATGGCAAAAGCTTCACTTAAGCCAAAAGTAAATGACAAGCGCAAGGAGCAGCATTACTTAGCAGCTTAAGAAGACAACAGAAACTTGCACATACTCTTCATTCTATATGAAGGAGAGAGCCGGACCAAGAAGTGATATATGCAAAATATCTTCGCGATTCATGTTTACGTGATTTGTGCCTAACGAAGATTGATTTAAGACAAGGATCTCATATAAACAGAATCTTTCTGGGATCTGCTTGGAAAGGAAATGTTGGATTACCACGATCGGGACATGTGTACCAACACAACGACAACAAAAAATCGACACCTGCCTTTAAGAACACAGCGGAATAGGAATCAGCATAAGAAAATTTGGTGACTTTAGCTCTTATAGTCCTCGAGATCTAGTCGATATTCCGACTATAAGTTACTCGTACTCAGCATTTATTCAATTTTCGATCCACTCAAAAGTATAAAACACTTTGTGATAAGCCTAATCCGCTCCTATTACATTGCTTGAGCAGCTAGATAAAACCCTTTTTGCCATAGCAAATATCACGCGACAGCGAACTGCTATATCAATGAACATATGAGTGCCTAAAATGTTGGGATTTTCTTTTGATTTTGCCCCTTGGCTGAGCCAAAAGCAGAAACAAAAATTAGTGTGAAGAAAATGTATATATGTGTATATTTTGTCCTTATCATAAATAGCAAGAATAATAAGAACAATAACACAGCTTTAAATTTATTGAATTGAATTTCTTTGCTCATATCCCAACAAGGCAAAAGTGGCACTAGCAGCGGCTGCTTATATCCCCCTTCCACCTCTTAAGCTCAAGCACTTTCAGGTCACCCATTGAAGCAGCAGTAGCAAGCACATATGTTAGTGTGTGTTACTAATTCTGATGTTGTAAAAATTAGTCATAAAAATGAGTCACTTTTATAAGGGGTTTTTTGATATCTTGAAAATTGTATAGATATAGTTGTTTGCGATTTGCTAGGGCAGGACAGGGCGTGCCAAAATTGTAAGACACACTTGCTCTGACGCCCCACAAGGAGAGTCCTAAATTTGGTCTTTCTAGGCTTTATAGTCTCCGAGATGAAGGTGTTCATACGGACGGATAGACGGAGAGGGATAGATCAGCTCGGCTGTTGATGCTGATCAAGAATATATATGTACTTAGACTCTTAGACTCTTCCTCTTGCCTGTTACAACATTTGCAGGACTATAATATAATGGTTATGCTCTACTAGAGTACGAGTATAAAACTCACAAAGTGTTGCATACTTTTGAGTGTGTCTAATATTATAGTACGAGTATCTTTTAGTCGGAATATCAAGTATAGCATGCGTACTTGTTTCCTTTTCTGGGTGCTTAAAATCCTATAACATTATATATATCTCAACGCTTCCATTTCTCAATTCAGTTAGAACAGTTTTGAGAACAACTTTTCATCTTTATCTAAGTTCTATAAGATGCTCTAATACTTCATGTTTGCGCACCTGACAAATATTAAAACACAAAGTTCCTACTTATCGCAGAACTTGTCATAGCCAGAGCACGACAACAGCAAATGGAACAGAGTTAGGCGGTTGGAGAGGGAGAGATAGCACACCTACTCATCCCCAGTCATAACATCGTTGTAGACATGCACGTATTTGACGGCTTTATTGTCAGCCTGCGTACTTCACCTAGCCCCTCATCCAAAGGAAAAGTGCACTTCTCCTTGAGCAAAAACATTGTCGGGTCGATGCTTAGTTTCTGCAACTAAATAGCGTTGAGAAAATGAGCAGAAAGTCTGCCGGGCTACGCCACCGCCACGTAAGCACTCCCCCCAAACCCCGAACCAGGTCTATGCCCAGCCTTGTACTTGAATGACTTTTCATAACTTTATAAAAGTTGGCACAATGCAGGCGACGTCTTCATTTGGGAGGGGAGGGAACGACGACGACGACGACGACGACAACGACAATGAAGACAACGCTGCCGGACAATAGCCAAATGAGTGTGAGGGAGTGAAGTCAAAGATGGAGCCGAAGCCGAAGCTGGAACTGGAACTGGAGCTGGTGTCTGTGTTGGGTCACCATTCCCTGCTTTGCACGTTTTCGCTTCCGTTTAGCGCCATTTGCCAGTCGAGTCTACACTTGAGCATAATGAATATTTTGCTAAATTGAAATGTTGTTGTTCTCCTTGTGCGTGTACATTGTACAAAAGCATCCTTCCCCAGACAAGAACAACAGCGACGGCGCTTAAGTCACTTTCACTTTATGACTGCCCTGGTGGCTGCATAAATATGGAAAATGTAAAATTTAATATGCAATTTACGTCAGTGAAAAGTTTGCGGCTGACTGGGATGTTGTGTCCTTTCAATTTGCATATACTTACGAGGGTATTCCAATGAGTTCTTGAAATTGTTAAAATCAACAATTCAAGGAACTGCAAGGAAAGCTCACAACAAGGCACATTTATTATCATTTATGGTTATGGTGTTATTGGGAATACGAGAAACTTGGAATACTTGGAAACAGGACGAACGATAAGTGGTATCCATTACTTATATGAATCGAGGCAAGCGCTGTTAAAACTTAAAATGTAATCACTCTCTAACCATGTGCTCAAGTTGTCTCAAGACTTATTCAAGATACCCTCGCGCCTATTAGCATACCCACATACATTCCTTGAGCCTGGACCACTTTGCTCTTAATGTTTCACTTTTTGTTACGTTTGCCACTTCTTTTGTTCCACTTTTTTATGGCTTCGGTCATTCTTTTTGGTTTCTTTTGGTCCTTTGGCCTATTACCAGGGGAAATTTAGCCTGCACACTGCTGCGGCAAATGTGCCAGTGCTCCTGGGGGGGTGGATGGGGAGAGAAGGTAGTAGTGGTGGATGTCATGGGGTGCCAGAACTTTACGGTGTCTTGCTAATGAGTTGATGCCTTAGCTGCCTGACT
Source organism: Hirtodrosophila duncani (assembly GCA_037043425.1). Taxonomy (NCBI): domain Eukaryota; kingdom Metazoa; phylum Arthropoda; class Insecta; order Diptera; family Drosophilidae; genus Hirtodrosophila; species Hirtodrosophila duncani. Next base: position 424,362 of record JBAMBM010000063.1, on the reverse strand, counting down.
GACTGACTGAGTGAATGACTGTCAGCTCAGTTTTTCTTACACAAACTTCCAGTAAGATTTTCATTTCATAATTGCGAAATTTGAGCTTTCTATTTGCGAACAAAATGTGCTGACCATCGTCCGCTGGCATTGAAATCACTTGTCAGTGTGCTCGAAGAGCTTGCTTTGGCTATGTCATTTCAAACTCAATAACGCTCAGATACTGCCTCGAAATGCTGTCGTATCCACTGACTGACTTACTGTTTGAGTGACTGATTGAGTGACTGACTGACTGAGTGACAGTTGTATGCTAAATATGATTGATATAGTTGTGGGCTAAGCCACGATTTGGTCAGCCACATGGTGCTGAAATCATCAACATCATCGTACACACTTTTACTTGGGAAGATTATGTATTGTGAACTCTTCAACCAAATGTGCGATTATAATGTTATTTTGCTGAAGATTGCAAATGTATGTGAGAGGCAAAAGGAAGAGTTTCCGACCCCATAAAGTGAAAATATTCTTGATCAGGAGTATAAAAACAAGAAGGCTATAGCCGATATTCCGAGTATAAGATACTCGTACTCAGCATTTGATATGTATATATGTATCTGTGTACACAAATGCGCTTTCTTTTTAGCTGCTAAACCTTTAAAGCCACCTAAAAGTGCTTGTTCGATTCAGCTACACCTGGTTTGGCTCACCGAGTTGCCAGATTTCTTTCAAAGTGTAGGCCGAGACAAAATTCAAGGATTTCAAATGTTATCCCTATTCCGGAGTTTATGTTAAAACTTTTCATTTCTCACACTCGTATGAATCATCTACACATATTCCAAAATTGTGTAACTCAAATATTTATGCAACTTGATTAATTTGCGACGCTAATTAAGTTGATTGGGCGTTGACACAACAGCTCAAATTAGTTTCGGTAGCAAATGGGCGATATGACATTGTCGAGCCGCAGCCAAACAACTTCTAGATTACAGCCAAGGACCAAAAGATGGCAAACGACGCAAATAAATTAATTATGTTAATCTGTTTACATGTCAACGGGCGATGCGATGCGATGCGGTGCGGTGTAGTGACGTGCGTGCACAGAAACCGCCATCCATTGTGATGGCAACGATGTGGTGTGCGGCAGTAGCGGGCGGGGTGGCTGTGTGGTGGCACTTAATAATGAAGCACACACACCTGTCGCATTTGGCCCAAGCAACGCTGAGGTGATGTAAACTTAGACGTACACTCAGACAATAGAATTAGAGAAGTGGACTAAATAAATTTCTACCAATATTTGCACAACGAACCCACAATAGTAATAGGATGAGCTAAGGAAATTCACCTAAAGTATTCAGCAAGTAATTCAAAATATTTGGAAAGCTTTATTATTTATTTTAACACAAAATTTTGATTATAAAATTTAATAATTTTGATAAGAGAAAGAGAGTTTTCTCCGAGTGTAAGTGCACGCAACTTGGCTATTGTTGTTGCGCATACGCATCGGTGGCTGCGCCAAAGTGGGCAACAAACTTAAAACGCGCAAATTGCATAAACTTTTTGACAATCATGATGACATTGTTGATGTTGTTTTTGTCGTTGTTGATCTTAATGGTGTATGATGAGTGCGACGAGCCAAACCAACAACAACAACAACAACAACGAAGCCTTAGAATGTCATCAAATTTGGCCCTTGAACTCGACTGCAACTGGCGCTGTAAGGCTCTCGTTCTTGAGGTGGAGACGGTTGGATTGCTCCGTCAAGAAGACCACAAAGCACTTTTGGGAGCAAAAAGTTTCTAAAGCCTAAGTTACGCTGAGCAGTGGGCTGAGTTCGGTTGAAATATCTAGTCTACACTCAAAAGTTACTGCGAGAACTTGTGGAACAAAGGTACATATGGAGACTGCACTGTGTCGCCAACGGATATTTTTGAGTTTTTAACTTTATAAAATGTTTATATAATTATATGAACATAACATCAATAGTCAATGTAACATAGTAGAAGGCATCCACAAATTTCGACTTTTCCCGAAATTTGAAGTTTCGAAAACGCACAGCGAATCGTATTTTTTCGAACAGGCAGCTAGGCACTGTTGTTAGGATTATTCTGTAGAAGAACTCAAGGGTTCGGAAGACTATCCACTATGTGGGGCTAAGGTCAAAGATTTAATTGGCGAATTCGGATATGTGGTCGGGATGCAGGAGATTGTAAATAAATTTGGCTATTGAGTTGAAAACCAAATTAAGTTTCTTCATGCAATTTGCACTGCAAAGGCCAAAAGTATCAACCCCTGCAACAATTTTGGGAATAAGATGCATTTTTGCCATTAATAGTCTGAGGCATTGTGGTAATAAAGCTTGGGATGCCGATAATTGTCTGAGGTGACCATAAGTTTTACCTTTTGCTATAGAAATCTGATTATTCCAAGTCAGGGAGGAGGGTATTGTTGAACTGAATTCCCAAGTTAGTGGCTTTTTTCATGTAATCAATGGAACAATCATTGATCAGCAACCTGACTGTAATAAGCTAACTGAAATCAGGGCTTCTTAGACATTCCACTTTTTTTTTGGATTTAGGCGTAGACCATTATATCTTGTCCATTGTGATATTTTGGCCAGCTCAAGATTATATATAAAAATACACATTAATTTAACGTCCGTTAAGGACGACGAACATAAAATTGGACATCATTAGCGTGCATGTGGACTTCACTATTCGACAGAACACTCGGAAGATCATTTACATAGATGAAAAGCAAGGGACCCAGGACCGATCCCTGGCGAACATCACGCCTGACGGGAAGATAACTCAACATGCTGGAACCAGAGACCACAGCGTGTTGTCTATTGGTGAAATATGAGTTTATATGACTTGTAGCTGTGTTCGTGAAATTAAGTAGGTTTTTGAGCTTTGTACAGAGACTTTTATGGTTTACTGCGTCAAAGACTTTAGTGTGGTCACGGAGTATTAGGAAAGTAACTTCTCTGCCATTAAGCTGTTTGCGAGTGTCCTCGCTGATATTAGTGATTGCTGTATTACAGCTTCTGCCCTTTCTGAACCCTGATTGTCGTTGACTTAGAAGTGAGTTATTGTCTTGTATCTGTTTGGACATCAAGCGCTCGAAGACTTTAGATAAAAATGGAAGAATAGAAATTGGTCTGAATTCATCGTTTGATTTTGCGATTTCACTTACGAAGAAGACATCTAACAGCATTTGGCAGGTAGAGTTAGATGAGTATTGTTGACTACGCTTTAGCCAACTGTTTCCATTTCATCCGTCAGATGACTGTCCCTTATCATCTTGTTATTGAGATCAGCCATTATAATTATACGGATATGTAAGATAGGCATACACTAGAAGTATCACTACGTTTCAACTGGGTCTTTATATACATCCTATAAGGACTTTTGTTGCGTGTACCCTACTCACTTCTAAAAACAATCACAATAGAACTGCCTGTTGGGTGTCTACTTATAATGATATTTGTTAATCTTCTGCTCACATATATTGCAACTCCCCTAGCATAGCCTGCAAACCACGTCTCGGAGACACAAATAACATCTATGTTAGACTCAATCTATATGAACTCGCCAATTTTTACACTCGTAGTCTACAGTAACAGGCAAAAGGTGGCGTTTCCAATCCATAAAGTATATATATTCTTGATCAGGAGCAACAGCTGAGTCGATCTAGCCGGGTCCGTCTGACCGTCTGTCCTAGATCTCGGATACTATAAAAGCTAGAGTCACCAAATTTGGTATTTGTATCTGTCACATATCTATCTTACTGCTCGTACACTTTCAACTGAGTAGCTACCACTGTGCGCACCAAGAGCAACTGAGCAACTGAGCAACTGAGCATCGCAGTATCTTAGAATCGTCGTCATCGTCATAGCTCGTCGTCATCATCATCATCATCATTGTGATTGTGGCTGATGAGCCATCTCGCACTTTACGTAAATTAGTTACGCAGCTCATGTTCCCTGTCGGGTAGCCCTGCTGCTGGTCTTGATCCTGCATCTGCTCCTGCTCCTTGTATGTGTATGTGTTGGCAAACAAATTTAATAAATACTCATAGCTAAAGATACAAAAGTCACAACCCTTTGTATGTGCCGCCAAAACAAAAAGTGCGGGGAGGTTGCGGTGTCGGGAGGGGTTATGCTGGTTTAGTGAGTGGGTGGTTGTTGGGTTGGGTTGGGGGGAGTGGGGTGCTGGTATTGCTGTACTGACTGTCAACAACAGCCCAAAAAATCAACAACAAACAGTGAAAGCAGAAGCAGAAGCAGAATATCCTCTGAGCCAAGGGATGGACACACACACATACATGCATACATATGGACAGAGAGACAGGCAGACATGTTAATATTTACTTAAGTTTATGGCCCGTTGTATTTGGCATTGTTGTCAACATTTGTGTTGTTGTTTCCACTGGCCCTCCAACGTCTCCCCCTTTATACGGCCAGCCACATAAAATATAACACTTCATTTTAGAACATATTTCTGGTAGCCGCCCCTCAGCTTTGCTTCCGCTTCTGCTGCTGCCACTGGGTCCTCCTCACCCCGGCATCTTCTGGTTCTGGCTTGGTGTTGGCCAAAAAAGTCTGAAGACAAATTCTTGTGACGCCTACGAAACAGACAAACATTTGGTTGGGTCACATTTGACTAGCTTCATAATTTATATGCGAAGCATATTGCGCTTATATGGATAACAAACACACATATATCACTGTAATATTTGTATCTATAAATATCTAAAGCTGAGTTTTCGTTTACTTTGTGAAAGACGGTAAGCATGAGGCTGCAATTTCCACTACAAATGGTCTACAGGTTGGCTTTGTAGAGGTCAAGGCGCTTGCTATTACGTATTTGGCCTTAAAGGAGAGAAAGAGAGACTCTAGTCAAAAGGCTAATGAATAGGTTAGGACACATGTTGACATTGTCTGTTATTTGAGTATGAAATGGTAGCCTTGAATATGAGAACTTGAAGGCACTACGTTTCACTGTTTGCTAGGGACTAACCGCTGGGGCTTCCTCATAGAGGAATATCTACCCTTTGCAGAGGAAATTATACTTTTTATCACAATATTTATAACGCATAGAAGAGGACATTGCGACCTTATAGACTATATATTCTTGGTCAACATGACAAGCCGAGTTTCTATGCAAGCATGAGTATCTTATAATCGGAATATCGACTATTGCGTTCTTACATTTTTTTTAGGCGGTGCGCTCATACAAATTGCTTCAACATCAGTGATGTCTCCTGGTGATCTCTGTGATCGACTCTGGCAGTTTGATACTTTCAAGGCAACACGAGTTTATTGGCGGTATCCTTGATATGTCATTATCTCAAGATACTTTTGAAGCAAAGTTATTGAATCGCCTACTTGATTTGATATAAGCTTCTGACCCTTCCATTTCAGTGGTCTCTAGAGTCAGTCCACTTTTGCTTCCTTTTCATTCAACATTACACGTTACTATGGATATTCCTATTCCTGCAGTATATCCATCTTCCAACTTGTCAGCTTGAACATATTCATTTAGAAAGGCTGATTTCGTTAGACTTAACGATGTCATTTTTCAATCAGACTTGCCATACTTGTACACTTGTACAGATATGGACAATGTGGTAGACTTCTTCTACAAAATTCTTTATTTCATTTTTAAGGATTTGGTTCCGCTCATGAGCCTAGTTAGGCTTAATAAGCCACCTTGGTTTACTCCACAGTTATCTAATTTAAAAACAAATATCAAATCTAGACTCTTTTAGAAGTTGAAGATCTCGGAAAGGTCCTAGGATATCACTGATATCAAAACGAAAAACATCTGTCCTACCTTCTTCATTATTTTATATAAATACTAAAGCAAATACAGATCAATGCATTGCCTTTCGACTCTGCTGAGCAAGTCATCCTGTAGCTGCAACGACAGGAACTCCGGCTATTATGCGGATGAGTAACGAGGTCTTCGAGGTCTGCGAGGTCTTCCTTTTTTTTCAGGACAGCCAGAAGCATTCTTGGACCTGTCCCGAGGGCTTCACTTTCAATCAAATACATCTGATCTGCATGCGCTCCTCGCAAGGCAATACCTGTACAAGCCCATCAACCTGCAGGAGCACCAGAGCAAGCCGAATGTGATGCTGCGCTACGTGGGGCGCTGTTTCTCTGAAAACTATTACGAGCTTGAGCGTTATGACGACGCCAAGGAGGAGGAGCTGCCTACTCCCAGGCCATGCATACACCACCAGCCTCAGCCTCAGCAGCACCGCCAGGTTGTGGCCTATCAGCAGCAGCCCTAGCAGCACCCACAAATCCAAGTTGTCACTCAGATGCGGCATCAATCGCAGCCCACAACGCTCGCCTATCGCAAGCCGTTGCCCACAGTTGCCTCAGCTCCATCAACCGCAGGTGCACTAGCAGGCAGCATCTGCAGCAGCAACAGTTGCATGTCTTCCGCGGAGATCAACATATCGCTGCAGCAGCCCCGGCCCTATGAGGACGGGTATCTCTACGCTCTGTATATTCGATCTTGGTCAACTTATCCAAATTTAAGCTGGTCCAACTCTCTGTTTAGTCCCAAATTTATTTTTAATATTTAATTATGTCCTTGACCTCTAGGAGGACCCGCCTTCTAATTCGTACGTTAATAAAGGAAGTAGATCTGATCGATGATGATGAACCATATAACCGATTATTCCGGAATGAACACTTAGCATAACCTTTCTGTTTTTCATCCACATCAAAGCAAATTCGGTTTGCATCCATTTGAGGAGGCCCCACGTCCGCCGAGCAGATTTGTTCTAGATCGGACAACTATAGCATATAGTTAATATATAAGCGATTTTTTCGGAATGAATATTTGGTAGCATATCTTTTCCGTTTTGAATCCAAATGAAACCAAATTCGGTTCGTATACATTTGAGTATCCCCTACGTCCGCTGTTTGTATGTTTAGGTGAATGTATGTATGGTTGTTGTAGAAGCCTCCACGTCCGTTGATAAAATTTGATCAGGATTGGACTGCTAAGCTATCATTCTTTATGAAAGTACATATTTCTGCACGGGTATATAGTCTTTGGGGACGCAAAGTTAACCTTTCCCCCTTCTTATGAATATGAGACTGACTATCTGAAAGTCGAGGACTTAGTTCAATAAGCTCACCAACAATCAGTATCAAAGGATCGCTAATTGGATGTCCTACGTGCAACCAAAAGAAACAGTATTTCCTATTTGTTAATAGCTCTGACTGTACGTGATCCTGATTGAGTTATGGCAATAAGTACAAGTATAATTTGTCGCACGCATATTCGAAATCTTGGGCTATAATTGGCTTTTATGTAGCGTTAAGAACCCAGCAATCCCAACCACAGTCTTAAATATTATACTTGGAAACACGCGAAACTTATTTCTGTGTGGTTTTAAGTATCGCCTTCGTCAAGGTGCTGCCAGCTGACCCTGGTCATGGGAAGGAGCTCCCAGCGGCTTGTCTACGACTGGGCAACCTTAAGCAAGAATTTTGTAAACTTCGCACTCAACATATACAGTTTCCGTTGGTGAGACGGGTTGACTGACTGGCCGTCTGGGTTGCAGCCATGCATTGTCGATTCTTATAAATGGTCATTATCCCCATCATAAATGCGTTCAGCGGAGCGTGAACCGCGCTCACAGACTATTGCCGAAAAGCCAAATGGCAATGGGCTGACTGACTCCTGACTCAGACTCAGAAATGTTGAAATTTAGAAATTGTACCTACTCTTCTGCCCCCAGCTATTCGGTTGGGCATACGCATTCCCACATTAACCTGGGGCGTGGAGCGTGGAGGCTTGCACTTGGCTTAGCCTTTGCTATGCTTTGCATCAGCACCAGGTAAGCGGCTGCATGCTCACCTGACTTCTAAGTATTGTCAAGGATCGTAAAAAATCAAGCCTTTCGTTTTCATTTGCATTTTCAGCTCTTCGGTGTTCTCAGCCGTCTGCCAACACCCCAACACTTTCTTATGGCTACGATAACAAAGAACGCGGTCCCATGGCCAATGACTTACCCATGCTGATGCAAATGCAGCCGGCGTGATAGGTGACTTTCACTCTGCCCTATGCCTGGGCGATGTGTTGGAAGTCGACGTTTCGGTGGTGTTGGCGGTAAGGGAGCACCGGAGTGAGGCTTGCCAGTGCCGGAGCTGCGACTCCAGAGCGGCAGCTTTTGCAACTTCTTGACGTCCGGTGAGAGGCCGATGACGCGACTGGCCGCAGCACTCGCACTTTGCGGTGACGTCAGATTAGCCAAATCGCTGGCATCCGTATCCGTATCATCGTCATCCTTGACAGCATTTGAAGCACTTCTACCAGACGATGCGCTGCGTGGCGGCGGCAGTGGAAAAGATATTGAGGTGAAGCGGCGATGTTCTTGTTGATTTTCTTGCTGTTTCTCTGCTGCTTTTACATTTGTTGCATCTGTTATTATTGTTGTTGTAGCTGATCGAAATGTCATCAATCGGATATCGGGGCGTGGTAGATTGTTGCTGTTGTTGATGCTGTTGGTGTTATTGCTGTTGGTGTTGCTAAGGTTGCTGCAAAAATATTTACAATGATGCTTATGAAGTTTCTGTTGGTGTCGGCTTTTCTGTTGTTGTTGTTGATGTTGTCCAAGTTGCTGGTTTTGGTTTGGTTGATGTTGCTCCTGTGACTGATGTTGCTGTTGCTGTTGCTTATACTGATGTTGCTTTAGCTTAGGTGGATCATACTGATGTTTCTGTAGTTGTATTGCAGTTGTCTGTGTGGCGTTTGCTATAGAAGTAGCTGTTGATGTTGTTGTTATAGTTGCTCGGGCAGCCTTCAATTTGGGGCGTGGCAGATCGCTGTTGTTGTTGTAGTAATGAGTGTTGCTTAAGTTGTTGCTTCTATTTAGGTTGTTGTTGCTTATGTTGTAGTTATTATTGTTGCTATAGTTGTTGTTTTTGCGGTTACTATTGTTGTTGTGGTTGTTGTTATCATTGTTATTGCTTTGCCATTGCCTTGACTGTTGCTGATATTCATATAAACTTTGATTGGATGTTGTTGTTGTTGATGATGTTCTGGGTATTGGTGTTGGTAGGGCAGTGCTATGACTCGGCGAAGAACGCAGGTCATTGATCATAGTTTCCAAATCGCTAGCCAGCGTGCTCAGCAGCTGCAAAATCGAAAAAAAAAAAAACACCAATTAGCTTCAAGTTCATATGATGGGCATGAGCGCATCCGCTATTGCAGCTGGGCAACACAAAACAGAGGCCTGACGTGTACAAAAATGTCTGAAAAAAGTAAAACATTATCTTTCTGGGCACATTTAAAGACATTTTTTCTTTTTTGTTATTTGACTTAATGGCTTCAGAGCTTAGAATTCTTAGTTGGTTCAAGTTGTAGTCTCAGCCATAAGATGGAGTTGCTGAGCAGCAAGACTCCTGCTCAGGTTTCGAAACCGCTGTAGAGTTTGCCGAAAGCTACAATTTGATGACTTCTGTACTGTACATAAAGTCCGAATGACTCATAAAAGCAAAAGATGTTAAGTTGCTGTGTCAATTCTGAGGCTGATATCAGCAGGTGAGCAAGCAGAAATAATGTAACACAGATAAACTAATCCCAGCTCAAGTACAATATTAGCAATTTCACATTGAATAGTTATAAATAAGAATCACTGGATGGAGAATAAGTAGCTGGATGGATTTGTTAATTATCCACTTATGCTCGAAGCTTACCTACTTATATAGGCTGCGTCAAGTTTTTGGCTTTGTGATTCTGATTCTGGGCATGTCTAAAGTGCTGACTCTGACTCTGATGCTTTGACTGTGGCTGTGGCCATGGGAATCGATCAGCATTGAGCACGTTGAGTTCGACTGTTTGATTTTTTGTGTTATGTCATGTACTTAAGTCTCTGGAATGGAGCTCAGCCTGGCGAGGAATTTCCGTTACACAAACAAAACGAACTATATGCAACTTGGCAGCGGCAGCCAATGGGGTGAAGCTGTCTAACTGGTTCTGCACTTCCGGTGTTGGCGTTGGGGCGACGGCGATCTCTGAGGCCTTGCCACCTTGCCACCAACTTTGTGCTAGATAATTATACGCCACTCTGTCTTGGCTAATGCATTGATAACGAGTTTTTCGCACTTTTTTTTGGTGAGGGGCGGGCGCAATTGTTTGTTAAAGGCTTGTGCAAGCACTTCATGTTGCCCTACCGCTAACCATTCCCCCGTACCCCCTACACCCAGAGCCATTGCCAACTTTGAATGCCAACAAATTTCGGCAGCAACGTCAACACAAACCGGCTCCCACGCTCTGTGCTAAATTAAACTAAACTTCTGTTTCTTTTTCGCTTTACTTTTTATACTCGTACTCTATCAGAGTAAAGCAGTATTGTATTCATGCAAATGTATGTAACAGGTAGAAGGAAGACGGAGACGGCATAATAATTAAAGAATTAATCGTAAAAAACATTTTGTATGAGAACACAAAACTCGGCAAATCGGTAGATTATTTATTTGAATTTATATAATTTCAACATATTTTCGATCAAAATCGGCATTTATTTAAGACACAAACACATTTGACATCACGCAAGTAAACTAACATACAAACGAAACACTTTCACTTTTTCTCTTTGAAATCGAAAAAGGACTTTTTCCCTTCTATCTCTTTTCTAAACTGTGTTGGACGAATGCAAATTCTGCACTAAACTGCTTTGGAAAATCTGCCTGAAAAGTAAATTATGAAGACTCCTTCAAGGCACTGCTGCTGTGCATCCATATATATTTCCCAAATGAGCAATCAAGCATTTTATTCAGCCAGCCTAAGTTTGCTCAGCGGAAATTTTATGGTTTGTTTTCCAATCTAAGCGAGTTCATGCCACATCTCCTCCTGCCCACAAAGAACAGCAATAAAAGATCCCCACTCAAATCTCCAACCATTGTAAGAAGAACATAATGCAGTGTTGACCATTTGGAGCCAATGGCGAGCAAACTCGATCTTTCATGAAAATCTGAACCTATAAAGATATGACGAATTTTCAATATCGCCTAAATGAAAACGGCATTTCCGTGGTCGATATTACGAAAGTATAAACATTTTATTGCAATCGGTCAAAAAGGTGCAAAGATATGACGAATTTACATTATCGCCTATATGAAGGGGCAGTGCCCTCCGATAGCTTAGGCTCAAATAAGCGAAAAACAGACAGACAAACAGACACTCATTGTTATACCCAGAACCTACAGTACGAGGAAATATTAAGTATTTGAAATGTAAATAACAGGCAGAAAGAAGCTTTTCCGACCACATAAAGTATATGTATCAGCACGACAAGCAGATTTGATCTAGCCATGTCCTATTTCTGTGTATCGGCAGTCAAATAGAGGCTATTAGGTTGCAGCGTTTAGTGGTCATATATGCTAAATTGTCATATGTGTCTAATAACGGTTACTGATGAGGAGAATTGGCTTCTTCAAAACGCACCGTCTTACCAGCCAAAAAGCCTAACGACTAAAGAATTCATAAATTCTCTTATTATTTATCGATTGCTGTTAAAAAAAACGATATTTTCGGAATAAATACAAAAGATTTGTTTTTCATCCAAATCGAACCAAATTTTGTTAGTATTCATTTAAGCAGACTTCCTAAGAAGTTGATTAAATTTAATCAGGATCTTCTGCTATATGACACCACAGTATAGAGTATTTAACTGTCGAGCAAGCACGAGTGTAGTGTATTTTTATATACGCCTCTGAAAATCACATATATTCCCATATTTTGTAGAAAAGAATTAGCTTTACATTATATTTTCATTTTACCTCTTCAGATACATCTTGATCATTGTGTGGAGAACTTTGCTCATTTAACTTTTTGGATTTGATTTGACCCATATTTGAAGTTATAAAACTTTGGGAACATGAACTTGGTATTAAGATTATTTATTTGAATTTATATAATTTATAGATATTTTCGATCAAAATCGGCATTTATTTGAGACACAAAACTAACATACATATGAAAGCACTTTCACTTTTTCTCTTTGAAATCTATTTATCGCAAAAAGGATTTCTTCCTTTTGATCTCCTTTCTAAACTGTGTTGGACGAATGCAGATTCTGCACTAAACTGCTTTGGAAAATCGGCCTGAAGAGTGTATTATAAAGACGCCTTCAACTCGCTGCTGCTGTGCATCCATATGTTGCCCAAATGAGCAATGAAGCATATTATTCAGCCAGCATCTTTGCTCTGCGGAAATGTTGTAGTGTGTTTCCAATCGAAGCGAGTTCATGCCACATCTCCGCCATCGAAGAGCCCCACTCCAATCTCCAACCATTGTAAGAAGAACATAATGCAGTGTTGACCATTTGGCGCCAATTTCATCTTGCACACGAAAACATACTTGTGTGCATCATTTGTTCGCTCCATTGCCAGCCACATTTGCAGTGAGCCGCGATTCGTTGGGTGTTCTTTAGAATTATGAAATAGCTAAAACTATTGATATTTTATATTTAAGATCTTTTATTTATTTATGTATTGTTCACCTGGAACCTTACCTTCTAGTCCAATTTTACACAGAAAACGAAGCAGCTTTATTCTAAGAACAACATAATACTTTCACCTATGCTGACCATTTCGCACCTCTGCCTCTAGCTTCAACCTCAACCCCGAACTCAGTGAGCAAATACTTATTTTTCGCATAACTCATGCGAGTTATTGCCAGTTACATTTGTAGTAAGCAGCATGTCGTTCGAAACTCAATTCGACAAAGTCCATGTAGCATGCAAATTCAAAGGAAAAACTGCTTCAACATATGGATTAGCGTATAATACAGAGACACACACACACACACACACACACACACACATGTGCATAGTCGCAGCCAATTGAGCAATTGCCACAACAAACAAATCCAAATTGAATATGTGGGCAAAAAAAAAAACATACACACACACACATACACACACACACATCAGACATAACATACTCAGCCGCCGCAGAGTTTCTTGTTTGAAGTACAAACAAAAACTTCAATTGGCTGACCAGCAGGAGGGGCAGCTTGAGGAGGGCGAGCCGAAATGCAGATCGAACGACTGTGTACAGTCGCAATTTATAATTTTGGCTACAACTTGTATACCCTGCATGCATGTCAGTTATAAGGCCCTGCGTTAGATACGAGGCTATATTAACCAGTTCTTGTATTCACATGATCATAATGTATGATTTACTCTCGTTGCAAATCAACTGCGTGTGCCCCTCTCTCTGAAGCGCATACAGATCGTATAATACTCATAATGTGCGCACAATAATATTGTAAATGAAATTAAATTATATTAAATACGATGCATAAATTGAAGAAGAGGACTGTGGGGAATATGGACAGACTTACCGCAATAGCATCCATCACCGCGTTAACCATATTTATTGTTTGCTTTTTTTGTTTCGTTTTTTGATTGGCTAGCTCTGTTCTTCTCTCTCTCTCTCTCTCTGTCTATCACTTTCTTATGATTTATTTTACAGACTCGAAAACATTTTTGCACAATTTCGTGTTGGGTTTTCAAATTGAATTCATTTGGTTTCGTTGGCTCCTGCTCCAACACCCCGCTCCCTGGTGTCGGCTGCCGCCTTCGTCGTCTTCGTCAGCGTCTGCGGCCTCTACAACGCGTCCCGCGCTGGTTAACGATGAATCTGTTGACATTTAATTAACGTACAAGATTTGCTTATGCGACAGGTGGGCAGCAGGTTCAGCCTCAGCCTGGACAGTGAGCAGCTTCAGCTTGGAACGTGCTCGGACAGCACAACTGTGGGCAGAAGAAGATTGAGAAAGAGTTATGTATGTTAGTTGGTTTTGTGCACTTGGACAAAAATTGTGTTCTAAAACTTTGAAATTCAATTGAAATAGCTGCTCCATTGCCAAGCAAGGGTCTGACTGTATGAAAAGATCTGTGTTGCAGAACGCCACAACTCCCTCATCAGCAACATGCAGCTAACATATCCATCCACCCATTGAGATCTATGAATCCATTGTAGAGCAACAAAAACCTCTACGTTTTTCGCTCACTAAGTTCTCGTTAATTTTTTCTCTGAGTGTTGCGCTTGAGGTGTAGGGTGTGGAGTAGGAAGCCGAGAAGTAAATGAACTGGCAGGTATTTGACTGCTAAAAGGTCACAGATATATGGAAATGAACAATTCCAGGTAATAATGCAATAAACCTTGTGCAAATTTTAAGTATGCCAATGAAATATTGTCAAGAATTAAGTTAGACATCAAAAAACAAATCTTTCTATAGAAATAAACATACACTATATTTTCTAAGAACTTTTCGTATAAGCAAATAAAAACAAGTACTCTATGGATGATGTTCCGACTATAGGGTACTCGTACTCAGCAATTATTCAAAAAAATGTTATTTTACGATTTTGTCTAGAATTATTATCCGATATGAACAAAACTCGGCATATACATATTCAACTAAATGCGTTATTTGTGGAAGATATGAAGTTTTACGGTTTGCGGGGGCGGGGCGGAAGGGGAAAACTTAAAAACTAACTTGATCTGACGCCCCCACAGGGGGAATCTACATACCAAATTCGGTCTCCCTAGCTCTTAGAGTCTCTGAGATCTAGGTGTTCATACGGACGGGCATGGCTAGATCGACTCGGCTGTTTATACTGATCAAGACTTTATTTACTTGATAGGGTCGGAAAGGCTTCCCTTTGTCTGTTACACACATTTGCACGAACGCAATATACTCGTTTACTCTACCAGAGTAAGAGTATAAAAAGCCAAAACAACTTCAGTCATGGCGAGGCAGAGACAGATCGAGAGACATCGCTATCACAACTCCATGAGTTTAAGCTTAAATGCATATGAAATGAGCTTTTGTTTTTTGTTTTTCTTCAACTGGGCGTGATTGTTATTTATTTACCTTCTTCTGAATACCCTGCTTTCAACGAGAAGGCGAAGTATGCACGATTTTATACCTAAAAGTTGCTTTGTAGTTACAAATGTATCTGTATTCACTTTTTTTGCAAAGCAAGCAGGTGCAAAGAAACTTGATATCTTTGTAATATACGAAGAACAACAATCTTTCAAAAACTACCGAAGTCAGTAGCACGGTAATTTTATTTTTTCTTATATTGTGAACGATGTTCTCGATATCGGATGTGACTTTTGTTCTCAATTCTCCAACACTTTGGGTTCATTATAGGAACGTTGTAGGGTCACATCAACATGATTTCAGATCAGACCCTATTGACCTCAGTTCAAGAATCGTTTGGTCGCATTTTCAGAGCCATTTGGTCAGCTTTTTTAGAACCGTTTGGTCTCATTTCAAAGCCACTTGGTCTTACTTTCAGGATTGAGAGGAAAGGAGAGAAAATAGAGCTCAAGTTAACCAATGCAGCCCAGCTAATAATCTAGCTCAGCTTAATGCGATTTGCATACCAAGAATCAGAGTCTCGCTGTTGATCAGACTCGACAACAGGAGATAGTTTAAATTACAGTGCTAAAGATAGATAGGAGTAGTATAGTAGTTCTACGAGGAACACAAAAACCGATTTGGCTAATTAAAGACGGCGAGTCAACTTCACCATTAATCAGCTTATTTATACTTTTCTATCGAATGTTGAACAAATGCAGAGTACGAGTATCTTATAGTCGGAATACTTGTTTTATGTGTAACAAAGATAAAGGTTCAATTAGACAATTTGAGTATAGACTGAACAATATACACAAATATATGTTAATAACTACTTATGACTTTTAAATGGACTGTGAATGTGACTGCGACTAACAGTGGCATGGGCAGGGCAAAAGCTATTGAAGACGCCCATTTCAGGCCCAAGCCGCTAAGGCTTATGCGGAGCAGACAACGTCTTTTTACCAAAACAAATAGCCAGTTTGCCTTGTTAATGTTTCATGTTTGTGTTTACCATTTTGGAGCAACTTATTAGCAAAATGTGATGACAAAACGACGACGATCAACGCACACAGACCTACAAATATACAGGGTGAGTTTTGAACTTTGTCTGCATTTTGAATTGAAGTTTTAAATGACTTTCAATGTCAACGCCACCCGCGACGTGAATGAAAAAAAAAACAATTAGGAACATTATAGTCGATATTCCGACTATAACATACTCATACTCAGCATTTATTTAATATTCGACACACTCAAACGTGTGCTACACGTTTTGGTTTTGATTTTTGAGGAGGTGGGGTGCTTTCAAACAAAATGTTTTTTACGATTTTGTCTACCATCGGTAGATTATGTGCCTTTACATATATAAACCGAGTTTCCACTAAATCAGTCGACAATTGTGGGAGATATAAGGTGTTTATCGATTTGCGGGGGTGGGAGAGGGCGTGGCAAAATTTTTAAGCAAACTTGATCTGGCACCCTACAAACGATGCCTACATACCAAATTTGGTTACTCTAGCTCTTATAGTCTCCGAGATATTAGTGTTCATATGGACGGACAGATGGACAGATAACTCTAGCTCTTATAGTGTTAGTGCAAATGTATATAACAGGCAAAAGAAAGCGTTTCCGACCCCATAAAGTGTATATATTTTTCATCATCATCAACAGCCGAGTCGATTTAGCCATGTTAATCTATCCGTCCGTATCTCGGAGACTATAAGAGCTAGAGTTACCAAATTCGGTATGTGGACTCCCCCTGTTGGGGAGTCAGATCAAGTTTTTTTTAAAAACCTTATATCTCCCGCAAATTTTGACGTATTTACTTGAAACTCGGTTTATATATGCATTCTTCTCGGCCATCTTGAAAGAGTTTGTACCACTCAGACTCTTCGTACGCCAGTGTCAATATTTCAAGTGTTTTAAAGCACTTGATCCCATTTTTCATAGAGAATTTGATGCAAATTTGTTGCTCCATTTTATATTATAATAGAAAATCGCCGAGCAGACCTTTTAATCTGTCAAAAACAAACTGAGTATGCTATGTACTTGCAACTGTGAACATATGTTCGAAACTTGAAAAGTCACCTTACTTTTTGAACACACCTCGTATACGTATACTTATTGTTTTCTGTTGTAGTTTATAAACAACAATAAAAAATTTTGAATTTATGTTAAGGTTAAAAAGGCAGCGTGAAATTTAAATTCATTTTCAACACATTTAACAGATACAGATGCATAGTTATATAAAAGATAATGATCAACTATAGCCAGGGGCGAATTCAAATGCGAAGAAGCGAAGTCATCACAAGCAAACAAAAATTTGCTTTTCTCAGCGAAATGTTGCCTCTCTAATATGATTCATACAATTTATATTTCGATACATTTATTTTGAGAATGGAAAATAAATTAAAAAATATTGTGGAAGAAGTTTGTATGAATATGTACTATGTACATAGTACACAGATGGAGATTTTAGAGAATTACCTTACAATTACTTGTAGACTTTTTAATTTCGAATTCAATTTTGGTAACATTATATGGAAAAGCGAAAAGGAAATCACCGAATACATGCATATATTGAAGCGGTGATGATGTTGATTACGATCCGGTCTGCTAACCCAAATATAACAGGTCAGAATCGAGTTTCTTCTAAGGATTCAAATTGGAAGATTTGGGGTTTGCACTTTCTAAGCTTTGATTCAGGCTTTGAACGCTTGTTCAACTAAATATTTTACTCAATTCAAACTGAATTACGATTCGTGAATGAAGCGATCGATAGGTTTTTCTCTTACTATTCACATACATACGCATTTTTTTCATAACAGCGCCTCTTCTTAGCTACTGAAGTTCACATATCTCAAAACCGTTGAATCCAGCTGTTGGCAGGTTCACCTACACCTGGTTCAGTTAATGGTTCTATAAGAATCTATCAGATGATAAGAATCTATCAGATGTCTAATTCAAGCTCTACAGAGCTTACAAATATATGTATGTACCCCCGTTTAAGGGCCGCCACAGTCCGCCCCTGTACATAACTCGTTTGAGTTTGAGAGGTTTTAAGAAAATGCACATACATTACCATACAAATTGTACATACACATATGTCTGCGTATATGTATGTATGTATATTAATTTGTAGCTCTGCTTGGCCTTATTTTGACGCAAGACTCTGATAAGCTTGAGGCATTGCAACTGCAGACTCCGGTCTTGATTTTGATAAGCGCTCGTCGTTCACTTTCATCAGCGTCAGCGGCACGGCGCAGCACGCAACGACAAGGCCGCACATCGAGCAAGCAATTGAGGCTGAAGGTGAAGAAATTGAAATGAAAACTGAAATTGGCATTCACAGAGATCTCAGCTCTCAGGCTCGAGTTGCTGCTTAATTGGTTCGACTCGTCGTAAATCAATTTAAACGGCTGAATAGCAGAATGAATGAGTGACTGAAAGATAATCGGCAAGAGACGCAAACAAAATGCATGTGGCACCACAAACTTGTCAACAATAACTCACAAGTGTCCTTTTAATTAATTTGCGAATAGCATAAATAAATGAAAATTTTTTCAAAAAATATTGAGTGCCTTTTGGCGTCAGCCAGTTGCACGACATGCGATATGCTTGGTTGGTCATTGAGTTTCCAGTAGTCAGCGCTATCTAAGAGATACAGTATCTGCTATATGACACTGGGTGCATCTATACTACACATAGTAGATATGCATGACATGGCCTGCACTAGGTTTGACAGCCATATACATTGCCAATCAACTTGTACAAGGTCGGTTTCTGTTTCAGATACATAGTTTCAATCAAGCGTAAGAGCTACATAGAATAATTGTAACTATGACAAACTCTAATTGAAGCTTGATAAAAAATGATGATATCAATTGATGTACATAGATCGTATTCTAAAGATCTTCAAGAAAATAAACAAGTAGACTCAACTAAAACAAGGCCAGCACAACTTCATTGACCTTAAGAAACACATCAGCCAGACCCCAAAGCAAATACTTTTACTTTTCGTCCAGAACAACCACTCGTTGTTACAGAACTGGAACCACAACAACAACAACACCAACACCAACATCAACAACAACCACAACTACTGGCAAACGTTAAACAAGCCAGCAAAGTAGTAAAGCATCCCACAAACCAACACAGAGACAAAACATACTCATAGTATAAATGCAACACTAAAGAGAGAAGAGACAATACATTCATGACAGTTGGACAGGGACGACGACGAGGATGCAGACGCCAACGGTTTGCCAAAGCCATTCCGCGCGATATCAGCGAGAGCAAACACGTAGACAAACAAAACGCACAAACAAAATAGCATAGCCAGATAGAAAAACAAAGATGCACTGGGCTAGCCGAAGTTTGAATACCCTCTCAGGCTTAAATGCATGTGCAGCTTCCATGTCTACAACACATATTTATACATACATATATATATATATATATTGATACTGAATGAACACTTAGTAGCATAACATTTCTGTTTTTCATCCAAATCAAATCAAATTCAGTTTGTATAAATTTATGGAGGTCCCACGCCCACAGCAATGATCTGATCAAGATCAGACAACTATATCATATAGATACCATATAACCGATTATCTGCTTTTCATCCAAATCTTGTACCCGTTGTATCCCCGCCCATCGACCAGACTAGATCTAGATCAGCAAGCCGAAGCTAGCATCCCTTTCTTATTTTCTATTGCGACTTAACTAAAGAGCTCTGCGAGCCACTGATCGCCCATCGCTGATCTACAATATAGAATTTCAAAATGAGAACGAAGGTCAGGCCCGCTCTCATATTTCATATACATTTCCTCAGATACTTTTCATCAAATCTTTAGAAAGCGTTTGACGAAACCAAAGTAGCCGCCGCAAGTGTAAAATCATAACATTTAAAACAAGAAAAGAAGGTCAGATACCATTGTAGAACGCCTTTAAAGAATTTAGTTGAATTCCAATAAAAAAAAAAAAACATGAAATACTTGTCTGATTCATAGCTAACTAGGTCAAATTTGATGCATACCAAATTCGGTTTGATTCCAATAGGACACCCAAAAAAAAGGTTTTTTCCTAAATGTTTATTCTGAAAGCGAAGGCTAAAACAGACGAATACCAATCCAATTCGGGTTAAAAAGAGACAAAAATGTGGCTTACTAAGAGCTCATGGAAGCTATATAATAAAGTGGCCCGATCGTGACGATTTTCTCATACGAGCAACTTACAGCAGACAGACGCCTATGACGTACCAACAGACGGATAATATGACCATCGACTCGGCTTTTCACGCTGATCAAGAATATAGATATAGCCTTGGTGGAACGAGAGGTGCTTTCTTCTATGCGTGGCAAATGTCATGACAAAATTATAATACCCTCTGCGATGGTATAAGAAGTAAAGTAAAAGAAATGGTGGTTTGTAGAAACTAGCTTGAGGGACACCAGGAGTAGCCGCTGCCACTGCCGCTGCCTCATTTATGAATACGCGGGCATTGTTTGTACGATGACGACGACGACAACGAGGCACAGATGATGACGGACGGCTGTGCTGGGAGACAAAACAAGACGTTGGCTGGCCAAAAAAAACAAAACAAAAAGATACACAGTTGAGCAGAGCAGGCGTAACAGATACAAATACAGATACGCAATGTTTGAAAATTAAACAAGAAAATATTGACAAATAGATTAAAACTTATTAAGGGAGCACTAAGGGGCAGCGACTGCGCAGTAGGCCGTGCCGTTGCGCGTTGCGCTCTGTGCTGTCACGAGCAAAAATGTCGCATGTTGCATTTCGCGTGGGGGCTGCCGCTGTCGGACAATCTTCCTGACATGACAGCCCTCGCCACACCGTAACCGCAGCCACAACACGTGCAGTGGCACTGGCTGGCAGAGAGACAGACACTTAGTTGTGCCAACAACAGAGAGCTGCGCTGCGGAACTGGGCAGGTTGAGGCAGGTTCAGTTTGTGCGCGCCGCGCTACTCATTGCCAATATCTATCAACAAATATGGTCGAAATCTATATTTAGACGCTTACGATCGCAGCAATCGAGATCGAATGTCGATCTTCTTTTTGCCAGCTTCAGTCTCAGCCAGGCGAGATCTGGCCTGGCCTCGAGAGCAGCTCGAATTGGTACACAAAACAGTGTGAATCGTCTTGGATTCGTGGCTTTCTATTGAAACAGTTGGCCACTGATCGCTAAAAACGTACGCACAAGCGAAAGCCACATAGTGTGAGGCAAAAGGTAATTTACTCGCCTGCTGCTGCTGCGGCGCCCACATAGTATGCCACAAGAGAAATACACACACAGAGAGAGACTGAGGCACACAAACATTTGGCATCCAAAAGAGCGTTGCTTGTGCTGTGCTGTGCATCTCACATCAGTCAACGTTGACTTTTTTGGCTAAACGCAAAATAAAAACAAGCAAACATGCTATAGTCGATATTCCAACTATAAGATACTCGTACTCAGCATTTATTCGATTCAAAATTCAAAAACAAACTTGATCTGACGCCCCACAAGGGGAGTCTACATAGCAAATTGGGTCTCTCTAGCTCTTACAGTCTCCGAGATCTAGGTGTTTATACGGACAGACAGACAGACAGGGCTAGATCAACCTGGCTGTTCATGCTGATCAAGGGTTGGAAATGCTTCTTTTTGCCTGTTACATACACCTACACGAATACAATATACTCGTTTATACTATATAGAGTACGAGTATAATAATATGGATATGGAAGATACGACTATATGTGACTCACAGTTGGCATTTTTAAGTGGGAGGAGCGACTGGGACAACATCACAGCATGGGTATGGGCTAATAAATGATGAGTTCATTGAAAGCTTTAACAATTTGGCTAACACCCTAACTGACTATTCTGTCTATCTATATGTCAGAATTAGCAGCCACATAGTTGGCATTAAACAAATTCGTAGCTCTTTTCCGGGACGTTGAGCACGAAAACACTAAAACAGCACACACCACTGACCTACGCCAAAACCACTAAGTAGTCCACGCAGTCAGTCGCAGTCTCAAATGGAAAGGAGCCCTCTAGGGCAAGCCAATAAATCTTTCTGGAATACCGAAAGCTTAGGTGTCATAAGTATAACCCAGTATATACCCTTGTCAATAAGAGGCCTGCCTTTTGTGTTACGATAATGAACAATTGTGAATTTTGATATTATTTAGTCTAAAAACTTTCAGAATGCGTTGACATGCGACCACTTTCTGTTTTAGAAGAAGAATGACAGTCATAAGCATGATGGTTGCTGCATTGTTTTTGGATTAGCTCAGAAATCATATACTTGAACATGGGTCAAGAAGTCAAACAACAAAACAAAGTAACAACTTTCTTTCCTTGACTCACTAACATACCCTTGTGGCTGCATAACAGAACTCTACCTGAGATTGAAATTGTTTCGCTTGACCCACGTGGGGTGGGGTACCAACTGCTGATAATGCAGCGCCTACCTACACCGATCACTTGTCGCTGGCTATCTAAAACTAATAAGTAAAACCATATGGACATCTGCAAATTGCATTGCTAGACATCTATATGTACTATACAAATACATATGCATATGTATAAACGTAACTATATATGTACTTTATAATTGTAATTGGAATGGTCAGTGTAAAGCTGATATTGCACAAATGATACGCGTGTGTTATCGCAATGCCGATGCATACTGAGAGCGCAGCACATAATATACCATATATATATATATATATATATTGTGCATACATATGTAGTGAGGTAATAGTTATGGTAATGGACGGTTCTTTTTTTGTGGTTAAAGATAACGTAAATGCTGACAATGCTTAGCTGCTTGGGCTTCTTGGGCTTATCAGCAGCGGAAAGCAAGCTAGGCAAGGTACTAGATGACACACATACACGTACGGGTATGTGAACCGGCACGAGTACAATAATACGTAGAACTCGAATCAACTGAAATACAATCAGCGCTTGGCGATTTCTGAGCAATAAACACGCATTATCAGTTGTTTAACAGAAATGTGGGTGGGATCGGGTTGCTCGAGGGGGAGGGGCGGCTAGGAAATGACAAAAACGCTAAGAATGTAGAAGAATCAAATGCCAGAGAAATTTTGAGAGAGGAGAGCAAGAGAGAGTATAGCGTGGGAGATGTGCGTTTGTGTGTATTTGCGCGGTGCCTGGCTTCTGTGCGTGTGTGTGTGTGTGTGAAATGCGAAGGCGATTAGCAATGCTCTGTCAAAATGCATTGAAAGCGAAAAAGCAACAAAAACAAGAACAATTGCAATAAACAGGCTTGCAAAGAAACATAAGGGACAACAGTAAGATTTGCCTGCAGACGCGCATGCAGGCAGCCTGATACTCTGTAAACGTAAATGTTTCAAAAGATAACACTATGCACTTGCTATGGAGTGTTTCACAGTTATATACGATGCCTGCTTATTAGGAAACTTCAAATTTCAAGCGGTAACATTTCAAATTTTGTTATGCATGGACCGCTGCTCCACTTCAAGTTCCTTGCAAAAACAAAGCTGGTATGAATAGTTTCTAGCTAATGAACCGTTCTAGATTGAAAGTTATGGCGAGTCAAATGGAAACGTGTCGTATACCGTATAGGTCCCAAATCAAATCACGTTTTCGGGCATAGTTTTAGATTTGAAAATTGTATGGAGACGTCATCCGCCACCTCATCGTTCATACCAACTTTCCTGATTGTAGCTGTAATAGCCCCTGCCCCTGTCCCTATATAAGCGATCAGGTGGATATGTACTAAACTGAACAGACTCCTCTTGGCCTTCGATCGCACAGAGTATGAAAAAAAGGAAGACAGCCCCAAAGGTGCAATGCACGCCACACAATGCCGTTCGTCTCGTCAAATAAGAGAGAGGAGAGTGCACACGTTGTGCTCGAGCACTGAGCAAAAGCATATGAGATTAGGAGTGGGGGGGAGGAGGCAATGGGGCAGAGGCAGTGATCGAGAGCGCGAGACACAGACACAGAGAGCATTAACATCGCTGTAAGTTGTGGGCGCGACAAAGTTGTCAATTTTTTGCCGGTAGTGTAGAGGTCTGCTCTTCGCTCCCCTCCTCCTGCGGGCTACGCGCATTGAACTTGAACTTGCTATTTGGGGGCAACGGCGCTTGGAGACACAGACCCTAGTAGACTTGGACCCTCGACACCCAGAACTGGCCGGGGCAAGAGTTTGATTTGCATTTTACTAATATAGAGATTACCCTATTATTCAGGCGTTCTGGTTACGATGCCGCAGCTTCGTCTACTCCGCTCACGATCCACATTCGCACGCACACTCTTCGCACTTCATGCGGCTTTATCACTTCAATTTTCACACACTCTTTGTTAATATGCTTGTTAGTGTTGTTATTAAACAATAAACGAACAAACAAAAAATCACAAAAAAAAATTCGATTTAATTGAGGAGTCGCAACATTTTGTCAAAACATAAATTAACAAGACGCACCGTCTTACAGACGCCGCTTATAGCGAATATATACGCAACCGATCCGTTTACGATCACGGGCTTTTCCGATTTCAGCTGCTTTCCAACTGCGTGCGCGCAACTCTAACGACGCTTTAGAGTCCAACTTGAGAAAACTTCAAGTAAAATCAAATTGCCGCTAAATTGCCAACAAATGTGAGATCGAGCCCGAACGCAACATTTCATTGCAACCGCAATGAGTCAAACATTGAGTAGCTGCCGTGGAGCCTCGATAAGCCGTGATGCTCGGGATTGAACATTCAATAACTTTATGATTGCATGGTTTAATAAAAACATAAGCGTACGAGTTCATATCTCATATAGGCGGGTGTCAAAGAATTTTAGAGAAGTGGAGAAGTGAATGTGCAACCACTTACTTCAGCAGCCGGGGAATACTTCTTAGCACATACAAACCTGCTAAGCGATGCTTCGTTTATCTACGTCACCTGCGTCATTGCCCGAAGACTGTCCCCCGGCATCACCCGCCGCCCTTCAACCCAAAGTGACTTTTTTGTTGACATAAAATGCTGCCTGTCTGCGTATGCTTTGAGCGTAGCACAAAATGTACTTCGCCTCCAGAGGCAAGCGAACGCACTAAATGTTATCGTTATACATAATCTGATCAATGGCGAAATTTTACTCTCCGACTTTAATGAGCCAAATTAGTTTTTGTGCCCCCTGCATGAACCTTTTCGTGTCCTTTGTTCTAACTAGAATAATCCCTTTATTTTAATACTCGTACTCCAGTTGCCAAGTCGATCTAGCCATGTCCGTCTGTCCGTCCGTATGAAAACCTATGCTGATCAGGAATATATATACTTTATGGGGTCTTAGACGCTTCCTTCTATCTGTTACACACATTTGCACGAATGCAACTTACTCGTTTACTCTATTGAAGTACGAGTATAAAAATGGCGCTTAGTTTTTTTTATCGCAAAATAAATTAAATACTTCTGGCAGATAAATCTCCACTGCCAAGAACAGAAGAAATACTAGACCAACTTATTCCTCTCTTAAGTATTGGTCTGATCAGATAAACCCTTATAGCATACACAGGTCACCTCCCCTTGTCACTGAAAGCTTATTGCTTAATGAACTTAAGTCTATTAAGCCTAACTTTTTTCCTGGCCCTGATGGCGTTCCGGGGTGTATTCTCAGATTCTGCGCTAATGCGCTTTGAAAGCCGATTTGGAAGCTTTTTGATCTACCTTTGAATTCCTCGTCTTTCTCTTCTCTCTGGAAGACGTCGTTTATTATTCCCGTCCATAAAAAGAGGAATAATACTGATGCCCAAAACTACAAAGGCATATAAAAACTGTCTGCTATTCCTAAGTTTTTTGAAAATATATTAACTTCACAGTTAAAACACTCTTGTGGTTCTATAATTAAGAATGAAATACAAACTGACGTCATTTACATTGACTTCAGCAAAGCATTTGACTCGGTAAGCCACTGTTTACTTATTCATAAGTTGGATCTTCTTGGCTTCCCATCCCATGGATTTCCAACTACCTTAATCTCAGAACTCAGAAGGTTCTTTTTAATAACTCTCACTCTAAGACCTTTCCGGTTACATCAAGGGTACCGCAGGGTGGCCACCTCGGTACCCTTCTCTTGGGTGTTCTTTTAGACCCTAAATTAAAATTCGACATACACATTTCAATTACCGTCAATAAGGCTGTGGGTTTTCTGGGTTTTATCGAAGGAATTTGATGATCCTTATCCTAAAATACTGTACACTTCTCTGGTCCGACCTATTTTAGAGTACGCATCGTGTGTTTGGTGTCCACAATACAGGAATCACCAGGACCGCATTGAGTCTGTTCAAAAGAAATTGTTACTTTCTTCTCTCCGTGAGTTGAATTGGGACCCCAATAACACCCTTCCTTCATATTCAAGTAGGCTTTATACATAAGCTGAATAATGGTGATATTGACTCGCCGTCTTTAGCCAAATCAGTTTTTGTGTTCCTCGTAGAACTACTAGAGATTATGTTCCTATCTATCTTCAGCACTGTAAATTAAAACATCTCCTGCATGAACCTTTTCGTGTCCTTTGTTGTGAGTATAATAATCTGTTTAACTTTATCTCTATTAAAAACTCCCTTAAATCAAATGAAGACTAATGCATCTAGCTAGTAGATTATGTAAATCTTTTATGCTTGCAGTTTTTTTTCTTTCATTGAAAGTGAGCGACCGATTTGTTTTCCATCTTCGCAGTTCGTGTCACTCGCTATGCGTATGCGCCCCTCGGCCGGTTGGGCTGCAGATGGGAGCTTTGGTTTCGCGCGTAACAAGTCCCGCGGCTTGGTGTCGTGTGGATCCACTTGAACATACAGCGCATTGTTTTTTAAGCGCATGCTGATTGCTGCGACATTTGAAACCGTGAATATTTCTACATTTACTACGCCAGTAATCTAGAAGTCTTGGCAATTTTCCTATATCTTCCAAAAGAGGATATAAATTGAATACATGAAAATGTTGAAATGTCTAAAGTTTTCTGAAACCATAAATACCTTTAAATATATTTCATGCTTTGAATGATTTGTGAGTAAATGAGCGATACATTTGTAGTATGTCTGAAATACTTGGACCATTGTAGAAACGGAGAAAATGTGGGGCCTTCCGGGTTCCCTCCAATAACATTAGGTATATTGCCCCATATGACGAAAATCCATAAAAAAAAAACAAATTGTTTAAAAGAATTTACAGAACAATTTTTGGTTTTTTCTTATCTGGACCCCCATATCTAGCAAAAAAAAAGCGAGTTTTACCAAATATACAAAATAAAAGTCTCGTTTTGTTGCCAAGTGTTATTAAGCAATTGAGCCTAACTTATCTTCAATTTACTTGAAAGAACCGTCAGTTGTGTCTAAACAAGCCTATTTGGAACATCCTGGGATTGTCGTAAATTATTCCAAGCTTCAGTGATCCACGATGAATTTTCCAGAAAGTTAGTAATGGCACAGAATTAAGTGTTACCGACTATGTAAAATACATATATTCCTGATCAGCATCTCAAGGAAATTCAATATAGCTCAATATAGTTCGTCCGTCTGTTTGTTTCAGCCCCAAGATCTCAGAAGTTTTTAAATCTAGAGAGTTAAATGCTTCTCATATCTACACATTGATTAAGTTTAAGATTCATTCACTTTATCATATAGCTCCCATATAACCGATCGTTTCAGAATGAACACTTATTGACACTTACTCTAGTAGAGTAAACGAGTATATTGTGTTCGTGCAAATGTATGCAAAAAGAAGCGTTTCCGGCCCCATAAAGTATATATATTCTTGATCAGCATCAGTGGAGTCGATCTAGCCACGTCCGTCTGTCCGTATGAATACCTAGATCTCGGAGATTGTAAAAGCTAGAGTCGCCAAATTTGGTATGTGGACTCCCCTAGTGTTCACGCAGATCAAATTTGTTATATAATTTCGCCACGCCCCCTCCCACTCCCTCAGATAAGTACCTTATAGTCGGAATTCGCTATAGTCGAGTCGAGTCGCTATAGTTCTTACTTGTTTTTCATAAAAATCAAACCAAATTCAGTATGCAACCATTTAAGGAGGTCCCAAGGCCGTCATAGAATCGGGTATATATTTCCAATTTGCATGATATATAAGTTTATGTACAGCCAAACCCGCTAACTAGATGAGTGTTGAATGTCAAATTCACTCGGAATTTATATTTAATTTAAAATGGAAAACTATTAGCATCTTCATTGAACTTCTGAATTTCAGTTTAAGTTCGTTAAATGTTGCTATTTGAGACAGCTGGCTTGTAACTGGAATTCAGTTTAATCTTTCTTCAGTTGCATTAAAAAGAAGAATCTCCAAATGATACATAGTCGCATTAATAATAGTCGCATGTTTCATGCATAATAGAGGCAAATCAAATATATTATAGGTATTAAATTTAAATAAGCCATCCAGCCTCTCGGCCAACGGATGTTTCCGCTTAATGGAGGAGGCCGATAGCCGATTTTCAACTGTAGTTCAAAGTTCGAACCGAACCGAAAGCCCTAGTTCGAACTCGAACTTCACCTTATGATAATGATAATACTAATAATAATAACAACAAAATCATCAATGGAGAAGCAGGGCAAATTATTATGCTAAGTCCTGCTATCATTTTATTAGACTATATTATTCTAGACTATATAGTACTATAATTTCCGATTAATTGCACCTGTGAGTTATAAATGTTGTTGGGCAGGTTTCACTTTCAATTTGAAAACGCAATTTGAAAGGCAATTCAAATATGTCTGAGAAAATATTTTCGAAGTAGCGAAAGATAAAACACTCATTCTAAGCCCGACTTCAGGTGTGAAGTTTCTTTTAACATTTTTGGGTGTTCCTCAGTTGCAGTGCTTTCTCCGAGTGATTGCAACAGATCTACATTGATTACGTCGCTAAATGCAATCAAAAAGGCAATTCAAATATGTATGAGAAAATATTTTTGAAGTAGCGAAGCCTCATTTTTCAATTAGCCAACTCATTTCATTCATTGAAAATCCAATGTTGTCATTTATGTGTCCAAGATACACCAGCGGTGCTCATTCTAATCCCGACTTCAGTTTTTGAATTTCGTTTAACATTTTTGGTCTTCCTCAGTGGCAGTGCTTTCTCCGACTAATTGCAGCAGATCTACATTGATTACGTCGCTAAATGCAATGAAATTGAGGGCGACGGACCCGGGTCCAAGTCTGCGCTCCCTTTCTCTGTCTGATTATCCAAGTGTCAAGTGCGCCAACATAGAAAGTTCGTTAGGCGTAATAAACAAGTCACGTCGTAAACCAGATTTTGTTGTTTTACTTTTATTTTATTTTTTGTGGATTACGCACGTTTTCTAGGTCAGCGAGCGATGCGTATGAAGCTGCCTGCTGATATTCATAAGAAAAACTATCAATCAACACTTTCAGCCGTGCAGATCGCGCTCAATGTGCGGGACAATTTTCAAAGTTCAAGGCCCACTGTGCCAAATGATCGCATAGTATGCTCATGGACAGCATCCAAAGTAGAACCTTGTTATGACATTTGAGCTGACCAATTGGAACTGCAAGACCCATTGATTTTAAATTAGGGAATCTCTATGAAACAGCAAAGCTACGATAATCAAGTTTTAGTTTGTATTCGTACAGATTTATGTAATAGGAAAAGCAGCATATATATTCTTGATCAGGATCTTGCCCTATATGTGGAGACTATAAGAGCTAGAGTCCCCAAATTTGGTATCCAGTCTGCCCAGTGTGGCGTGAGATTACATTTTCATCAACATTTTGACACGCGATCTCCCACCCCAATCCATAATAAGTTTTGACGAATAAGCGCATTATCTACCTATCTGCCGAATTTCAGAACGATCGGATAATAATTGGCGGCAGACATAGTCTTCGATATCTAGTTATTCATACGGACGGTCAGACGGAGAGACAGATGGATGTGGCTAGATCGCTCCCATACAACCGACCGATTCGGAACCAAGTTTGGTAAATGTCAGTTTGAGAAGCCTCTACGTCTGCTGACCTCAGTTGATCCAGATCAGATCACTATACCATATAGCTCCCATATAATGACCGATTTGGATTTTTTAGTTTTTATATCCGAGTTAAACCAAATTTAAGGCGTCAGTCTTATAAGCCTCCACGTACGCTGACCGAATTTCAACCGAATCTGCGAGGGTTTGTAAACTTCGATCCTTTCTTGTTTGATGTTTTCATTGCTAAAAATTGTTGAGCATCTCCAGGAGATGGTTAGCCATTTATGCTCTCATCGCAATGACAATGGACCTGACCATCTGCGGAATGCAAATAAAAATGTTAATTTTGTAATTATTATACTCATACTCTAGTAGAGTAAGCGGGTATATTGTAGTCATGCAAATGTATGTAACAGGCAGAAGGAAGCCTCTAGGACCCCATAAAGTATATATATTCTTGATCAGCATCAACAGCCGAGTCGATCTAGCTATGTCCGTCTGTCCGTCCGTATGAACACCTAGATCTCGGAGACTGTAAGAGCTAGAGAGACCCAATTTGGTACGCAGAGTCCCCTTGTGGGGCGTCAGATCAAGTTTGTTTTTAAATTTTGCCACTCGGTTTATATATACACATAATAAACACATAATCTACCGATTTGCCGGCATAGATTCTGGTGCTCACGTTGATGTTTGTTACTCTCTGTCTACGCTTAGTATATTTTCACACGCTAGGTGGCGCTGCACACCAGTACTGCTTCTGCTCCCTCCGTGTCAACGACTTCTATAGGTGCACTATCTGTACTGTGCATCGCATTTGTATCCAAATGTTCAATAAAACTGATGCTCCATTTTCGACATTTACTGCATCACTACTGTATTAACATACTTGTATATATATTCATGATCAATATGACAAGCCAAGTTTATCTAGCCACATCCGTAAGTCGGTCCGCATGTATGAAAATCTAGACTTTGGAAGCTTCAAATTTGTATTTTAATTCTCTATGAATATGTACGCAGATCCAGTTTATTTTATTTTTTGCCACGCCCACTTTGCCAACCAACTGTGTTGCTTATGTGTCCTAGAGGCATCTACATTGACCAAATTTTATTCAGATCGGACAACCATATCATATAGCTTCCAAAGAACCGATTATTTTAGAATGAACACAAAATGTTTGCTTTTTATCCAAATCGAACCAACTTTACTTTATATCCATCACTTTGTATCCATCACTTTGTATCCATCACTTTGTATCCATGTGGGGAGGCCCGTTGACCTAATTTTATAAGGATCAGTGCTATATAATATAAAAGTTTAGTAGGTACAGGGTATTTAACTGTCGAGCAAAGTCGAATGTCGCGTTCTTACTTGTTTTAAAAGTATCAAAACTCTAGGTCAGATTAAAAACATAGCTCACACACATCAACACTCATACAGGAGCACACTCTCTAGTGAACAAATTGCTGTCTTTTTATTAAATTGTAAGATGTAAGATACCCACGGCACCCAAAATCCCCACCTAGTGCCTTAATATGCTTGGGGGAAGTCCATGTGCAACGTTTTTCGGACAACAGACGACGCACAATTGCAAAAGCGAGCTTACCAAGAGCGTCGTCTAATCTCGGTACACGCGATTTGACTTGGAAACAATGGCCAGAGAATTTCCAGCCATACTCAAACATACCCAGCCAGTGCCCAACCACCCACCCATCAGAAACAACAATAAGAAAGGAAGGCTAGCTGCGGCTTGCCGAAGCTTAAATACCATTCACATTGTAAATATATAACCGATCTAGATCAAATCTGGTATGCGGGTATAGGGCTACAGTGGATACAGGGGATATAATAGAATTCTTTTTTAAATTGGATAAAAAACAAAGAAGTAAAACTCCTAAATGGTCATTCCTGAACAATCGGTTACATGGTAACTTATGATGTAGTTGTCGGATCTTGATCAGATGAAACCAGCGGACGTGGGGCCTCCTCAAATGGATGCAAACCGAATTTGGTTTGATTTGGATGAAAAACAGAAAGGTTATGCTATTAAGTGTTCATTCCGGAACAATTGGTTATATGGGAGCTATCTGATATAGCTGTCCGATCTGGATAAAACTTGACAGTGTGCAGAGAAAAGAAGCACCTGGTAAAAATTTTTCCACTGTAGATTGTAAGACTTCTAAGATCTTTGTGTTGAAACACACGGACGGACAGACGGAAGGACATGGTTATATCGATTCCTCTTGTCATACTGATATTCATACTGATTTTTCTTTATTTGGTCGGAAACGCTTCCTTCTATGCGTTGCAAACTTCGTGACAAAATGAATATACCATTTTGTGAATGGTATAACAAGTTGCATAATTACAGGTTTAATCTGACGGGAACAAAACACCTACAAATCATAAAGCAGCCCCCACCCTTCCATCACAACTGCTAGCTCCTCCTCACCGTCAGACCATTGTTAGACTAATGGAATTTTAACGTCAGGCACAAACCCCTACCTGGCATAGCTGCCCAACTGCCATGCATCCATCCACCACCAACCAAACCCCACCTGGCAATGTTCTGCTGGGCAGCAAAAACCGAAACCCGCATTGAATTAATGCCACTGCCACTGCCACTGAATGTGGCGCATGCTGCTAATGTGGCGGTTATTAGCGGACGTTCAGCCCTCCGCCCGCTCGGCTTGTTGCTGTTAAGCTCTATCTCGTCGTGGATAATCCATTGGAAACATCATTTTGAGCACCTGTTTAATTACGTTAATCACCGGGACCAAACATTATTGTCGTGGCCTAACGCTTCACCTCGCTGAATTGCAGGAATAAAATGATGTGTAGTGAGTCATTTTAAGGGCAATAAGGTGCGATGAGATGGGATGAGATGGAATAGGATAAGTTTGTCCAAACACTTGAACTTTGGCCCTCGCCTGCCTGCATTAACTGGCCGAGCCAGGGTTTAATGATCATTTTATGGTCGTTCGGGCACAGATGGATGAAAGTATCATTGGAGGCGTGTGTCAGGGTCTCATTAGTCCCGAAACAAGGACAACTCATGCAAGCAGTGCAGGGAACCAGGGCAATGGGCACTCCGTTTTCGGAGCAAGCAACTATGTGAACACATTGAAATGGAAAATGAAACATTCAATATAGCCTTGGAATTTGCTTCACTTGTTCATCATTATTACCTAATGCTATATCTAGTAAAACGTTCGTTTAAAAGTCTGTAGAAATCCCACAACTCACAAATCATCACAATGAATAAAAAAGAAGATGGCGTCCACATTTTGAAGATAATCGCCCTGGGCGATGCGGGAGTGGGCAAGTCCTGCCTATTGATGCGCTACACAAAAAACACCTACACTGGCCTTTATCTGCCAACGGTGGGCTTGGAGTTCAACGTACGCGGCACTGAGGTGGCCGGCCATAAGGTGAAGCTTCAGCTTTGGGACACAGCCGGCCATGAACGCTTCCGTTCGATGATCAGCAACTACTATCGCGGCGCCCATGGCATTATGCTGGTGTATGACACCACCGAGCTCCGTAGCTTCCGTAATGTGGATTACTGGTTTGAGGAGATCGGGCGCCATTGCGCCGACAATGTCCGCATCATGCTGGTTGGCAACAAGTGCGATGATTGGGAGCGCCGTCAGGTGAGCCAGCAAGGCGCCGCCATGTATGCCGAGCGACTGGGCATTCCTTTTTTGGAGGTCTCCGCCAAGAGTGGCGCCAATGTGGAGCAGGCCTTCGCCTGCCTGGCTGTCAGCATTTACGATCACCTGCTGGGGCCCCGCCAACACGGCGGTGGCGAAGAAGGAGATGTCCGAGCATTGGACTCAGCTGTCATACGTTTGGATGCCCAGAAAGACGAGCCACCATGTGAGCACCCGCAATGTAGCGGTAACACGAAGGGTGACTCCGCCTCCTGCTGCTAAACGGCATTCAAGTTTTATACGTTATATTTGTTTGTTCCAATCGCATTGTGCTTGCCATGTTACCCAAATTGATGTACCATAACAGGGATTAAAGACATACATGCAGGCGTACTCTAAGCCTATGGCTATTTATGACCTTCACGCACCTTCACACGCTTCTGCCACCCCCTAACGTGTACACACGTTCAGGAAGCGCGAAGAGGGAGGCAGGGCTATAGCTAAAGCACAATTTACTCCTCCTCCATCTGGTGCAATCAAATCATCTTGGCAATTGTCCAGTCTCAATTTGTGTGGGCTTACTTTGATGTATTCCGCCCACTGCTACTTCGCCTAGCTCCTTCCCACCATGCAATAAATGGGATTGGGTGGGTGTTCTCATGGGCCGTCTGCACATTATTAAGCGGCATAAGACGTCAATGAATATTATGAATAGCAGTGCCATTTACGGCTCAAGGCTTAATTCTCAACTGTCCGCATGTCAACGTAAATCCAGGATACTACGTATACAACTACGCTCTAGTTACATCCTTGCAATCAAATGCCTGTAAAGCTCCTCTTTAAGGAGACTATTTGTTGTAGAAGGTAGTAATTGTACATACCGGAGTTCTACATAACTACATTCATGATCTTAATACAACATTAATTCGGAATGATTCGTTTTACTTAACAGTCAAAAGGAAATTTTTTAATGGGCCTGTGTGACCAGCCTGCGTGACCAACGGAATCCATTTGTTGTGATTCGAGTTCTATTTATAGCTTTACGAAGTAGCAACAAGCAACGTTCGTTTCTTCTCTAGTGCTTCGCGTCGTCTTGACGAGCATGACAAGGGAAAGCGATATAACTATATCCGTCTGTTTTAACATAAAGATCTCAGAAGTCTTAAAATATAGAGTGCTGAAACTTGTACCAAATGCTTCTTATATCATATGGTGCCAATTGATCTGAACCTGATTTAAATACTCTTAATCATAACGACAAAGAGAGTCGGTATACCCATGTCCATGTATTTCAACCATAAGATCTCAAAAACCTACTGGTTAAAAACTTAAAAAAAAAACTTAAAAGATGCCTTCCTCTCTCACTTCTTATAGTCGTAGTCTAGTAGAGTATTCCTGCAAATGTATGTAAAAGGCAAAAGGATGCGTTTCCGACCCCCTAAAGAATATATATTCTTGGGCAGCATCAACAGCCTAGACAGCTAGATCTCGAAGACTATAAGGGCTAAGTATGTATGTAGTGTTTCGTCAGATCAAGTTTGTTTTTGAAATTTGCCACGCGAAGATCGAAAAGAATTTAAATGTCTCCCAAAATTTTTGAGACATTTATTTGAAACTCGTTTTATATATGTATAAGCACATAATCTATAGATTTACGAATATTAAATAAACTCTGAGTGCGAGTATCTTACAGTCGGAACATCGACTATAGCGTTCTTACTTGTTATACTCGTACACTAGTAGACTCAAACGAGTATATTGTATTCATGCAAATGTATGTAACAGACGAAAGGAAGCCTCTCCGACCTCATAAAATATATATTCTTGATCAGCATTCACAACTATGTCCCCCTGTCCGTCCATATGAATACCTATATCTCGGAAACTATAGAGACTAGAGTTACCAAATTCGGTAAGTAGGCTCCCCTAATATTTCGTCAGATCAAATTTGTCTTAAAATTTTGCCACTCCCACTAACGCCGTGACAAATTGGTAAAAACACCTAGATTCGGAGAGTAACCAAATTTGGAATGTATTTTCCCCTAGAGTTTCGTCAGATCAAGTTCGTTTTAAAATTTTGCAAAGTTTGAAACTCAGTTTATCTATGTATAAGCACAGAATCTACCGATTCGAAAGCAATCATTAAGATCAGACAGTAATTGCACCCCCACAAAAAAAGAACGCTATGGTCGAACTATAAGATTCTCGTACTCAGACCACTTTATGTGGAGAAACCCGACTTGAGCCGCTTCTCACTATGTAAAAGCAATTGGCAAGTAGTAACACAATTAATTTTTCAGACAGGCTATTTTGACTGGATAGTCATAGCGCTGCGTTCCGGGGAGGCCAATTCCCCTCATTCGTAACCTTATTAGCTAATATAGACAACTGTTGGTATATGACAACTGATAGCTGCAACTTAATAGCCTCTATTTAACTGCAGAAAAACAGAAAAGGGAGTTGTGAATCACAAACGCCTCTTAGTTTGTGTAATTGAGATAAAATTAGCATTGGAACTGATTCTTTGGATTCTTTGGAATCTAGAGGCATCTGCGTTGGTCAACTATTGTAAATAAGTTCATTAGCCGAGATACATCTCTCAGTCCAACCAGGGCAGCTGAGAGGAGTGTGGCGTCAGTTATGGTGGTAGAGGTTTGAGCCCATGTATTGTGAAAACCAAATAGAAGAAAGTTGATACGACCTTCATATAACTTTTAAACGAATTAATAATCTATTTAGTTCCCGGCTCCCCTTTTATGCAGTTTTTGTTGCTGGTCGTCGTGATGCTGCGCTGCCGCTGATCGTCTTAAGCCCTAATTCTTGCAGATAACTTGCAGATATAAACTTAATGCATAATAATTGTGGGGAATTCACTTCCTCATACTATATAATATAAGCAAATAGCACCGAATAAACATAAAATGTTTCTTCTTCATCCAAATCGAACCAAATTTGATTTGCATTAATTTAAGTGACCCCACGTGTGTTGACCAAATTTTTACAGATCGGGAAACTATATCATATATATATCATATAAAATGTTTGTTTTTCATGCAAATACAATCAAATGTTGTTGTATCCATTTTAGGTGGCTCCAAGTCAAAAGACCCAACAAATCTTTTAAATTTCCAACTTCACAGTAAATCATTACAGATCGTTGACAATACCACAATTCGGGGTCAACTTAAGGTCCTTCAGCGAGGAAGTCTTTATGCCCTGTTGGCGTGTGCTGGCACTCCTTTGATGTGGTTTGCGGCGCACGTACTCCTAGCATCTATTAACAAAAACACGCCCATTAATCGATATGAGTCGCGGAAATCCTTATTTCAATTTGTTAACACAGAATTTGAGGTTTTATCTTATTTTGTACATACACTTGTGCTTTTCTGATAACGTCTTGTCCATGCATTGATATGACACTGACAAAATAGGTCAGAACAAGTAAGAACGCTATAGACGATATTCCTACTACAAGATACTCGTACTCAGCATTTACTTAATACTCCACAAACTCAAAAGTATGCAACACTTTTTGAGTACATAATGGTAGGTATAAACCACAGAAAAACAAATGCCCAAACCCCTTTGTATGGAACTCGTGCTTGCTGAAATCCGTCTACATCTTTTATTTTATAAGGTCCTTTGAATTTAGGTATCGATTTCTTCGAGGCTCCAATATCAGTATCAAAATTTCGAACTATAACTAAATCGTCTTCATTATAACAGTGTGACTTCCGTTGTTTTGCGTCTGTAACTTGGTTATTATACGTCTGTATCTTCTCTTGATGAGTGTTTGCACCCGATCGAATTTTTCTCTTATTTCTAATTTGTTATTTAATTCTTTTAAACATTCCCGTTAATTGTCTGACATATTCCCTTTCTGTTGTACTCGAAAAAACATTGTGATAGGATTGTAGATCTTTGAATCGTATTATCGCAACGTCCCAATGTAAGCCCTTACTTTAATCTGTCAGTCTTGCAATCATAGCACCCAGACTCCGGTTCACCATTTCCACTTGACCATTTGCTTGTAGTGGCCCTGTGCTTTATATGTTTGATCTCATTATACCATTCACAAAGTAGTACATTAATTTTGTCAGGAAGCTTGCAACGCATAGAAGGAACCGTTTCCATATTAAGTATATATATATTCTTGATCAGCATGACAAGGGGAATCGATATAACCTTGTCCGTCCGTCTGTCCATCCGTCCGTCTGTTTCTGCACGCTGCTTAAGTTTTATTTAGATCGCACATATATATCACATAGCTCCCATATAACCGATTGTTACAGAATGAACACTTAGGAGCATAACTTTGCTGTTTTTCATCCAAATATCATATAGCCCCAATAGAATTGATTTTTTCGGAATGAATAAAACCTCGCTTGATAAAACCAAGAGCACCCACAGCCTTAAAAGAACACCCAAGTAAGTCATCAACTGAGTCGATCCGATCAAGGGGCATGATAAAACGGCATAACTTTGCATTCAGAACAGTTGAGATTTAGTAAGTTGACCTGACACCACGATTGGAAAGAATGAAGGTCATCTTGCAGCCTAAAGTGGGAGGAAGAGTCCTTGAGGGACAAACAAAGTTTAACGTCTTCGGCGTACATAAGTACACGAGAGTGGGAAAGAATCTGATTCAGTTCGTTGATAAATAAGGTTCACCTTAGATTCTCTTCAGAGAAGGGGACCAAGGTGGCCACCCTGCGGTACCCCGACTTCTTCCAGAGAGAAGGGAAAGACGAGGAGTTCAAAGATAGATCAAAAAGCTTCCAAATCGGCTTTCAAAGCGCATCAGCGCAGAATCTGAGAATGCACCCCGGAACGCCATCAGGGCCAGGAAAAAAGTTAGGCTTAATAGACTTAAGTTCATTAAGCAATAAAGCTTTCAGTGACTACGGGAGGTTTGATGTTATAAGACCTGTGTAAGCTATAAGGGTATATTTGATCAGACCGATACTTAAGAGAGGAATAAGTTTTATGAAAGAACTCTGCAAACAAATTGGCAATGCATTGATCTGTATTTACTTTAATATTTATGTAAAATAATGAAGAAGATAGAACAGATGTTTTACATTTTGAATTAACAAAATTATAAACATGTTTTGGGTCCTGAGAAAATTGTACCCTACAGCCATGCAAATATGCTTTATAGCACTCGGAATTAATGACAGTGTACCTTGAACGAGCAACAATATAATGCGAAATTTGGAGCTTCTTAAAGAGTCAAGATTTGATATTTTTTAAATTAGATAACTGTGGAGTAAACCAAGGAGGCTTATTAAGCCTAACAGGACTACTAAGCGGAACCAAATCCTTAAAAATGGAATAAAGAATTTTGTAGAAGAAGTCTACCGCACTGGCCATATTTGTATTTGATTAACTTAAGAACAATTCAAGTAGGCCGTCAGCAAATTCGTGTTGCCTTGAGGTATCAAACCGGCTGAGTCGATCCGAGGACCACGGGACATCACTGATGTTGAAATCATCAAAAAAACAACAACTGATCAGTAACAGAAAGCATTGACGCGATCGATTGAGTAGAATTAAGATGATTCAAGTAAACAGAGATATCAGAACGTGAAGGATTGTAAGAGGCAATGATGAAGACAGAAGTAAGAAGTGTCAGAAGTAAAACATTCAAAATGAGTTCAGTAGAACGTGATTTGCCAGAAATTGATTGCGGGGACTTGCCGAATGAGTGGCCAAAGTGGGAAAAGTGCCTTTCTTATGTACATGATCACAACTGCAAAGAGGTGGGCATTGAACCCAAGGAAATTGCCAAGGTCAACCATTCCCGGACTTTGAAATGGAGTTGAGGAAACAGAGTAAACACTGTGAGTATTAGTGCGAATGTGGAAAATCTTATGGGGATCGACTTCTTGGCGATCGGACTATAATCGGAGTAAATAACAAGCAGCTGCAAGTCCAGACGTTGGAACACAGGAGCAAATCACTGGTGGATCTAATAAACGAATGCAAAGTATATGAAGCAGTTACCAAAGATGTTGTCTTGCTGCATGGAAATAAAAAGTTGCCTGGTATTAGGGAGGGACCAGAACCGTATATGCTGCTGTGCGCCGCTGTTTCAATTGTGGAGTCGTGCTTAATTCGGATCACCGGAAAGAATGTGAAGCTCTTGGGATTACATGCCATACATGTGGCAAAATTCGGCATTTTACGAAGTACTGAAAGTAACGAAAGCCAAAGGATGACAACAACAGCTTGCTGATCTGTTCCTCTACTATATTTCTTTCCCTAAGTATAGGATTTTTGTTGTCTGGCAAGACTGCCATGCCAATGAAAGATTTTATCGAAGAGTATTCCCTGCCGCGCCAAATGCATTGACATCTCACCCCGGCGAATTAGCATTTGATGCATTGAGCAGATGCTCGCCCGTATCCATTTCAAATACCACGAAGTACTGAAACCGTCTGTGCTCGCATTAAATGTCCCTGCGAGAATGACCTCTGACATTTTGTTATCCAATAGAACAACTTCGGTGTGTGGGCGTTGCCGAAATCAACAATCTTAACACTAATCCTTGAAAGCTGGATCAGGGGATATTTTGACTTCACAGTCTTTTGTTAGGTCTCACAATGTGTCGCTCAGTACTT
Source organism: Hirtodrosophila duncani (assembly GCA_037043425.1). NCBI lineage: Eukaryota > Metazoa > Arthropoda > Insecta > Diptera > Drosophilidae > Hirtodrosophila > Hirtodrosophila duncani. Next base: position 384,212 of record JBAMBM010000063.1, on the reverse strand, counting down.
CAAAGGAAACACAAAGTGACTCGCCAATTGGGAATCTAATATATACCCTGACGATCCGATTATAACCCTTTGGGTCATTTGGAGCCGTTCGCATTGCTGACAAATTCGTATTCGAGGGTCTCCAAGTCATTCGAGGAGCGAATTTTGCTTAATAACTTTTACTGCTCTTGCCAGACTGTGGCTGATGGAAAATTCGCTCGCACATCGAGTTCAGTGCGGTCAGTTAGTAAAGCGATTCCAAAAGAATCGGTGTCGCTTAATCACATCCCTTAGGCTTGCTTATACCATCGATCATCGAGGGCAAAATGGACGCAAAAACACTATGTCCTAATCATGGAGACCTTCTCTTTCTCACGTTTACTTTGTATTAATCTGATAGGCACATAGGAAATAAACAAATATATAAAGAAAACCCCCAAACGTTAAAGATTACCGGATGCCACGCCAATATCATGCAAACGTGGCATCCGTGCCGGTTTTCGGCGAACCGCGGCAAAGAATCATCGCAACTAGCATGGGTACTTAAAGATTTGAGGATCAAAGAGGGAGGCTTTGTGTTGTGACCAGGTCTGCTAACTTTTGAAAAGCCGAACTGCGAACCGATCTGCCAACTTTTGAAAACACTCCAAATATGTAAATCGGTTAATTTGCTTTTCAAACGCTATATATCGATGTATCGATATATATAGATATAGATGTATTCTTTGACTCCGAGCTGCCGCGGACACAATGCTTAAGTTGAACTGCGGACGCCACTATGGTCTGATCGGGGGCAGTGCTGGGTGGACGGAAGGTCCGATCCCGATGAAATTTAAACTCAACCAGAGTGTAGATATGAAAAGCTTCTGGCTCAACTTTCAGCTCTGTTGACCTTAAGACTTATAAAATCTTTGTGTTTGGAAGGACAGATGGACGGACATGGCTATATCGAATTAACTCATCATGCTGATCAAAAATATATATTCCTTATGTGGTCGGGAGCGCTACTCTTTGTGCGTTGGCAACGGACTGTTAATGATCTACAATGTTTCAACTATGAAAGCCTGTCTATATCTGGCCAACTAATATGAATATAGACTGCAAGCATACATAAGTATGTACGCGTGTAGGCACGTTTAAGGGCTAGGCTAATTGGTAGACTTGGTTACACTTGAGCTATAGTTAAATCTTTCGATGTGCTAAACATTTAGCTAAAAACAACAAAGCGTATAGTAAATTGTTGAAACAAATTGATTAAAAGATAACAATAAAAGCAAAACAAAAAATATATAATGAATAAACCAATAAAAACGAAAGACGATAATCGAAAACAAAGGGCAATTTGCATTTGCGTCATATCATAATCTCTTACAATAGCATTTTTAAAAAGTTATCCCCAACCGATTGAGCTGAAATTCGGCTCAGTTATTTGGCGGACTTCCTTAAGAAAAACATATGAAAGTAACGGATGGACGGACATGCCGGATCACCACGCCTCCCTTTACGTACTACACTCAGTGTGAGATAATTTTGGGGCCGCATGAGAAGCCTGCCTAAAGTCTAAGCCGTAAATCGAGCAAGTAAAGCTGTCGTGGATTCTCATTATACTCGTACTCTAGTAGAGTAAACGAATATATAGTATTCGTGCCAATGTCGGTAACAGGCAGAAGGATGCGTCTCCGTCCCCATAAAGTATATATATTCTTGATCAGCATCAACAGCCGAGTCGACGTAGCCATGTCCGTCTGTCCGTCCGTATGAACACCTAGTTCTAGGAGACTACAAAGCCAATAGAGACCAAATTTGGTATGAGACTATCCTCAGATCTCCCGCCCCAAATCTCAAAAAACTATATTTCCTACAATTTGTAAGATATCAGTGTGTAATTAAAACCACTTTAAATGTGACTATTCTTTGTGAAGTAACCAAATTTTGTTAAAATCGGTTAAGAAACAACGTAAAAATTAAGATTTACGTTTTAGTTCAGTCTTATAATTTACTTCAGCCAGGTTAAATAAGAATGTTTGTGTCTCCCTCAAAAGTATCCAACACTTTTTATTTTTCTTCCGGATTTCATTAGGATCGGATAAGAATTGTAGAAAAATCGCTAAAAATGTTTTCTATTAAATTTATTTATAAATGTGTATACGCACTTAAACATATATAAGCAGAGACACATTTATCACTACATGCAGACATTCCATATCATTACTATGTGAGGCATTCTGCTATTACTTTACTTACGTTCTTGCTTGTTTTGTTGTTTTGCATATATACATAAGGATCAATCAAACAAATAAGTTACTTACACAAAGCGCATGGAGTGGTACTGCACTTTCGCCGGCTTAGCATTTATTACAAAGAATGTGATTTTGAATGTTACCTTTTTATAAAAGAACCAAGCTTATAGAATCGTGTACAGCCTTGTAACTGATTGATCGCTGGGATCTTGCCACAGCAGGCCAACAAATAAGCATGCTTTCCCTTTCTATGCCACACGTTCATGTGGACACGGGCTTCAATGGTAATTTTCATATCTTCCTCTTCCTCTCATTGTTTTATGCAAAATATTAGCAATCATTGTCTTAATGTGAATAGGAGGGGTAACTACTTTTGGTTGAGACTGATGCTAGGTCGTCATTTATTTGGTTTGATTACAGGATTATTTGGCGGATGAATGATTCCCTCAGCATTTTTATTGCGGGATCCTAATATCAACACTATTCATCGCCAGCATACGAAATCCCACCGTATTATAAGTCCTTCAAACAATCAACAGACACCTGAACAAGAAGTACATATGTGATGGGAAGTGTTCCATTTGTATACCAAAGTAAATCCATCAGTTTCGTATGAACCGCCATGGCCACAAGCGCTAAGATATATAAATATAACGAAATTATTTAATATTTATCAATAACATTTTGTCAAAAATTTTTTATTAACATTGTTCATATTTCATTAGATTGTTGGGGGTTTTTCTTCCATTCGCGTTGCAACTCTTCTTCAAATTCTTTGGAAAACAATTTTTACATTAACACAAACATAAACAAGCCTTATTCGGCTATCTTCGGATCCCGAAGCTTGCATATCCTTCCAGAGAACTTTTCAAATTATCATACCCCCTGCAAGGGTATACAAAACCAATAACGAGCGATTGCTTCAAATACAGTTGAATGCTTAACTACTTACAAGGTCAAATAGGTTAAGTTTTAAATTAATTATGTAACTGTTACAAACACTTTTTAAAACTAAATGTGTTACATATTTGAAAAGAACACATAACGTCTGTTGTATCAAGAATTGACCCATGATAGCACGATTTCTAACTTTGCATTGGCGCGTTTCCCGTTCCACAAAACTTAATAAAACTCAAGCACGTTTGAGCTAACATCGTCTTTATAGGCAATTCGTTAAGAAACGATATCAAGGCGTTAAATCAAATTTCGAATTCAAAACACAACCAAACTCTTTCAAACCGAAACTCTTTGAAGTAAAATATAGTTGTGACAATATATGTACGTATAAAGACAATGTCATTGATTCAAACAAGAAAGGAAGGCTAGCTTCGGCTTGCTGAAGCTTACATACCATTCACATTGTAAATGTATAACTGCTATGGATCGTATCTGGTCGGCGGACGTGGGAACTCCTTAAATGGATACACACCGAGTTTGGTTTATTTTGGAAGAAAAACGGAAAAGTTATGCTATTAAGTGTTCATAATGGAACGATCGGTTATATGAGAGCTATATGATGAAGATAAAAGAAGCCTCTGGTAACCGAACTTAACCAGTGTGCAAACAAAAGAAGCATCTGGTAAAAATTTCAGCTATTTAGCTTTGAAGACTTCTGAGATATTTGTGTTGAAACAGACGGACATGGTTATATCGATTCCCCTTGTCATGCTGATCAAGAATATACATACTTTATATAGTCGGAGACGCTCCTTCTGTACTTTAAAAGCTTCCTAGAGAAAATTAATATACCATTTTATAAATGGTATAAAAATGTTAAAGGCGCAACGAGTAAGAACGCTTTAGTCGATATTCCAACTACAAGATACTCGTACTCAGCATTTATTCAATATTCGAGACAGTCAAAAGTATGCAATTTTTTTCTGGGGGTGTGGTGATCTCATACAAAGTGTTCTTTTACGATTTTGTCTATAATTACAAACTATTGGAGATACAAAGACTTTATCGATTTGCGACTTGATCTGACGCCCCAGAAGGAGAGTCTATTTCCAAAAAAAAAAATGGTTAACCTAGTTCTTATATGATCAAGAATATATATATTTTATGGGGTCGGAAACGCTTCCCTTTGCCCGTTACATGCATTTGCAATACAATATAATAATATACGAATACAAAATACTCGTTTACTCTACTAGAGTACGAGTATATAAACAAACAAGGAAGAACGCTATAGTCGATATTCCGACTATAAGATACTCGTACTCAGCATTTATTCAATGTTCGACACACTTAAAAGTAGGGGGGTGGGGTGTTCTCATACAAAATGTTTTTTACGGTTTTTATCTACAATTATTATCCGATCTTAACAAAACTCGGCAAATCGGTAGATTATATACAACCCGAGTTTCAACTAAACGCGTTCAAATTTGTAAAAGATATAAGGTTTTGGGGTTTGCGGGGACGGAGGGGCGTGCCTAAACAAAGCTCAGCAAATCGGTAGTTTATGTGCTTATACATATACCACCCGTTAAAATTTGTGGAAGATATCAAGTTTTTCGAATATATATACCTTATGGGGTCTGAGACGCTTCCTTCTGCCTGTTCTGCAGACAGAGCTTCTCACAAAGGTACATGGATGTATGTTTAACATGTTGCGAGTATTCTACCTATGTGAAGGACATGCAACTTTCAGTTATGCTCATCGCAAAACGCAGTACAAGTTAGTTCATATCCTTTAAGCATCTTCACTATCCAACGGTAGCGTCTGGCTTCGATACTAGCATTGATTAAATTGGTTAGCTTTTGTCGGCGATCAAGCAGAGATTCAGTGCTGAAGTTTGAAATCATTTCTTAGCAACGCATGAATTGTTTAACAAGTCTCCTAACGTCTAAGTTCCTAAGAGCAATCTCGCGGAACTATAGTCAAGGGAAGCTGACTCAAGTACTTAATTGACGGGGATAGAAGACTGCTACTACAAAACGGAGATCCATCCACCACCCATCAGAGATAATCGGAAGAGTGAATTTCTGGAGGAGATTCAACATTTTCTTCAAAATTGTTCCTTAGGTCACACATGTTATCCACTTCGCAAGACCTCCACCTCCAACGGATCCATAACACACGCGCACAAGCACACACAAGACAAGACGTTAATTAAAAACACAATTGCTACAATAGCACCTCCACTCCAGTCTCGACTCCACTCAGGCCTTCGCTGGCAGCTTCAGCTTTGGTTACTTCTTGGCTGAGATAAGGCTCCATTGGTGCGCTTGTTGAAGCGCTTTTCGGCGCCTTTGCAGGCATTGGGCGGCCAATTGATGCCAGCTTCCTCAGCGTATCTGGTAAAGATGCGCCATAGTTTGATGCGCAGATCCTCCTGAGCCAGGAGGGAGAGGTTCCCAATAGCATAGGACCAGTTTTTGACAACCAGCCGAGGCTTACACGTGACTGTGTTAATCTCTGGTATATAACGTTCAGGGAAGAACGTGTCCGCAAATTCCAGCGCAGCCTGATTGAGTTGACTGGGCGTGCGCACCTGCAGCTGTCCGTGCGCCTGTGAAGACTTCACCTGCCTGAATATCTCACTCATGGGACTATAATACTTTTGACTCATCTGACAGCGGTTGGACGGATCCGTCAACTTTAGGAGGCACATCTCGCGCACTGCGTACTGCAGACTAAACCGGCAATTGGTCACTGAGGAGAAGGAAAGTTGACGAATTTTTATTAGGAGGAGTATTAGTATATTTTTTTTTATTTTGACACGCCAATAACTTTTGTTCTTGTTTAGTAAGATTTTCTCAATGCAATACAAAAATCTAAAATAAAAAACAAGAAAGGAATGCTAGCTTCGGCTTGCCAAAGCTTATATACCATTCACATTGTAAATATAAACCCAATCTACATCTTATTTCCCAGTGAAACCAGGTATATTACGCCAAAAAGAATGAGGCGTGTTAATAAATTTCATATTGCCTTTACTTTACTTTACGCTAATAGTCGGTATTCCGACTATAAGATACTCGAACTAAGCATTTACTTAAAATTCGACACACTCAAAAGTATGCAACGCTTTTTTGATTCCTTTTTTTTTTGGATTTGGTGTTCTCATACAACATGTTTTTTACGTTTTTGTCTACAATTATTATCCGATGTTAACGAAATGTGGAAAATCGGTAGATTATTTGCTTATGCATATATAAACCGAGTTTCAACTAAATGCGTTCAAAATTGATCTGACACCCCCCACAAGGGGAGTCTACATACCTAATTTGGTGACTAATTTGGACGAACAGACGGACATGGCTAAGTCGACTCGGCTGTTGATGCTGATTGATTGATTCTTCTTACGTACATTTGCAATATACTCGTTGACTCTAATAGAGTACAATTATAATTAGTAAGAGCACTACAGTGGAGCATGCTGGACAGTTGAATGCCTTTTGCCTAGCGTACTGATATATTATATATCAGACCGATCCTGATCAAATTTGGTAAATACCAACCAAGTTTGGATTGATTTCGATCCAAAACAAAGAAGTTCTCTTACTAGGTGTTCATTCTGCGAAAATCTGTTTTATGGGAGCTAAATTATATTTGAAATACACAATCTGTGATACATTCTGCATGACAACTCCGCAAAATATCAGAATGCCATCTCTGTCTCCCCTAGCAATAATATGGCAGATATCCATGATATGTGTGCATGTATTAATATGTGTATGCCTCTGCTTATAAATTATGAATTATGTTTGAGTGCGGGTGGGGGCGTGGCAAAATTTTAAAACCAACTTGATCTGCGTGCATACTACAAAACTCCTCTACAAAATTTGGTGACTCTAGCTCTTATAGTCTCCAAGATCTAGGTGTTCATTCAGACAGATGGACGGACACTGCATGTTTGACTCAGCTGGTAAAGAATATATATACTTTATAGGGTCAGAAACGCTTCCTCTCTTAACGCGAACTCTATGAACGCTTACTCGGTTAAACGCCATTGAAAAATTGGGACATTTTCATTTTTAAAACGCTGAAGATCCCGATCTTAATGTATTGTTCGAAATATTACAAAAACGGTTCTACATTTACACAATAACAAGAAAGGGTAACCGAAGCTAACATACCCATGTAGATTCGGTTAAAATTCGGTCAGCATATATCTAAGACTGACACGTTCTAAATTTGATTTAATTCGGATAAAAAACAAAACAATCCGGTATACGAAGAATTTATTTTGAATCGGTCATTTATATGGGAGCTACATGATATAGTGATCCAATATGGATCAACTTTAGTCAGCAGACGTAGAGGCTTCTAAAGCTGAAATTTACTAAATTCATTTCAACTTGGAAAAAAATTCTTATTTATAGGTCCATGAATCCTCACTGCAGAATTATTTAAGGGATAATTTATTAATTGCGTTGCACTTGAAGTTGAAAAATATTTAAGAAAGAATTTACACTCAATTTACTCAATATGCGGGATTTTACATACAACTGAAAGTGACTCATACAACGGAAACAACGCCTGGAAGACATTTTCTTTTCAATATTGCCTTGAATTAGTTCATTTATCTTTAAAAAAAATAAGGAGTTGTTGACTCCTATAAATACATTTGGAACAAATTATATCCAGCGGTTGTTAAAAACCACAAAATACAACTGCCGCAATGCGAACTCCGTGAAATTTTAGAATTTGCTGAAGTGACATGACTGTCGAAAATTTGCCAGAAATGTTTTAAGATAACCCACATGGATGATATGGATGATTTTTACTCGAATTTGCTGTGAATGAAGCAAGCAATTAAAAACCAAAAGACAGCGGCTCTGAGTAAACCTATAGAGGTGTCACAGAAACCTCTAGAGACTTACACATTTTTATAGGAGAACACTTAAATTTATAACTTGCAAATTGCGTGTACCTTAAAAGATGATGCAAAAAAGCTCTACAAATTATTAATCAATCGAAAACGGCTAACTTGTTTTGAAAAGAATGAGGATGCTCCACAAAAAAATACCTATACGTTTGTAAATTTGTGCCTTTTTCACAAGTGTAATCTGTTAATGTTAAATATTTAACACTTGGATTATCTTCTTGTTAATTTTAAATATGTTTCTTACACTGCAATGTGAAAAAACAGCGCAAATTTCACCAGTAAACATATTTTTCTGTTGCGTTTTCTAAAATCTAGTAACGTAGCTCCATATTTTGTACTGAGTCCAAGACTAGTTTAACGCGATTTTGCCTAACACGAGGTTTTAAAGGAACGTAACCTCCGTGTTAAGCGAGGGCTTTGTGTACATACTTGTTCACTCTATATAGAGTACGAGTATAAAAACGTTGATACCAAAAAGGTCTTGAATTAAAAAACGGTTGCATTAACAACACACCTAACTTTTACTAAATATGAAATAACTGCAAAATCAAGTGATGTCAAATGTTAATTCTCATATTTTTAGTATGAATTAAAAATCATAAGCAGAAACGATGCTACAAATATTTCGTTTTCCAAGAAAATAGATTATTTGCTACTACATTTTATGCATTTTTTAGATTTTTGTACTGCATAGAATAAAGGATAGCTAAAACCAAGTAAGGAAAGTTAGCTTCGGCATTGCCCAAGCTCATACACCATTCACATGGAATATATGTATTATGTACGGTGTAGCTTGTGTGCGGGCTATTGCATGGATTAGATTGGTTTCTTGCATTAAGATCGTGTTGTTCCCGTGGTATTCCGGACACACGGCTCTCTCTCAAATAACTTTCATATGTATAAAAACGCAATTTCCGAAACAATTAACACATGCTGTTTCCCATCCTATGCTACCAAGTGTGAATTCTGAAGCTGTTGGTTGTATGGCAGCTATATGATTGTTTTTCCGATACGGAGGAATCATACACTCAACCAGCGTGCAGATATAAGAAGCACTTGTTAAAAATTTGAGATTTTTGGCTTTTAAGACTTCAGAGATCGCGGGGTTTAAACACACGGACGGACGGACATAGCTATATCGAATCCCCTCTCATCATGCTGATCAAGAATACATATGATTTAAATGGCCGAAAGAACAAAGGTGACTGACGTGTCAAAATAAATATGGCGGTTAGTGCACTTTTGCCTTACCCGTCGTTCTCAGCTCCCTGGCCACATGAAGCCAGGCCGTACGTTTCTCCGCTGTGGTGGCCCGCTGGAAGGTGTGCGGATAGCGCCGCATTAATCGGCTCATCTGATGGCACTCGATGTTCGGCAGTACGCGTGGTCCCTGTCCCATGTGCTTCACGAAGTCATCGGCTGCCGGCAGTGGCCCCGCCGATTGCGCATCGGACTCATCCAAGGCCAACAGATGAGATTGCATTGTGGACTCCATTAGTCGTATGCCATTCGGTTTGCCCGTGAGCAGCTGCTTCGCCTCCTCAGTGTCCCAGGGCAACGGCAGCAGCTTGGCACTTTCCACTATCGCTGTGGCAGTGGTGGCCCTAATCTTCTTCTGGCCGTCGTCTGAAAGCGACGGGGCTATCAGTGTTTCATACATGCTGCAGCGCTTCACCTCCTCGGCGAACTTATTGTGGACTATGTAATAGTATGGCTCCAGGGGATGATAGCGGGCATAGACGAGAAACTGGAGCTGCTTGAGGGCCTTCCACCAGTTCTGGGGCCACGGATTCTCAATGCCTTGCTCCAATTCGTCCATGTACATCCTGAAGGCAAACTTGAACATGCACCAAACGTCACGATGGTTGACTGCGCGAAAAGTTTGGGATTCAAACATAGCACAGATGGACAAATTACCAAATTCTGCACTTACTGTGCGGAAAGCGCTGCCGCGCAATCTGCCACACATGCTGGCGTGACAGGTCCGGCGGAGGACGCTGCGGCTCACCGGGCCGAGGCTTGCGCAGGTCCCAATAAAGGTGCTCGTGCTCCTCAAAAAGCTTCATCAGAGCGGGCAGCTTATCATTGTGGGTCATCCATTGATGCTTCTTGGCGATCTCATCGAACTTGCCGAATAGCCGATGTGACTTCACCCATACCTTGGTGCTGTATTTGAACGGACGCATCAGCTCCGCCATGGGCGCAATCGTCGGGAACTGGCTGATATTCTCGGCCAGGTATTTCCACGCAACGCGGCACACATAGGCTGCAATTTCAAGGGGGGTCAGGATTAGAGCGATTGGGGATTAGGGATCACAGGATCACTTTACCATCGGTGGCCTCCTCCACTTACCCGGCATGTTAAACTTCTTGGAGATTTGCTGCCAGAATTCGGCGTTCTTCACCATTAGCAAAGGGTCCTTGCAGTGCAGCTGGGGAACGGACAGCACCTCGCGTATGAACTGCACCGTACGTGCGGTACTTAGATTGAATATTCGTATAGATGGCCCCGATATGCACAGTGACTTGCCTTCCCCCGACTCCTCGATTAGCGCCACTCTGATATCCTGTCGGAAAGGCGCCGTGTTGCTCACAGGCCGGGAGCTGGAGCTGCTGCTGGAAATGGAGCTAGAGGCAGCGCTACTGGTGGTGCTGCTGGGCGGAATGTCACCTGGGTGCATTCTTACAAGCGGCGCAACTGGCAGCACAAGCGGGGGCGGGGGAGGTGGGGCAGAGGCTGCTGGCGGCGATGTCTTTAAGTTGGGCACTATTTTCACACCCACAGGGGCGTTCGTCAGGACCACCTTATCACTTCGCACGGTCAACGGCCTGATCTTAAACGGCGGTGCCAAAGGGGACGACGACTTTGTCGGCATGTTTTCTGAGTTTGTTGCCAGAAATGTGGACATATTGTTCACCACTCTCGTTCCTGAAGGCGCCACCCTGACTTCTGAAAACATTGGGTGCGGCACAGATGGAGCGGCAGGCTGAGCGCTGGTGGCGTCGGAGGCGGAAGCCGGCAGCAACTTTACTTGAACTGCGGGACGCAGCTGCACTGTGGCTGTGGGCGAGGATATGGATACGGCAGTGGCCTGCTGGATGGTTTGTGTCAGCGGCTTGGGCCTGTTCTGGGCCATGCTGATGGTACTTGTGGTGCGGGGTATGCTGATGGTACTTGTGGTGCGGGGTATGGTGAAGTTGGTTGACGTAGTGGTGGTAATCGCTGTGTGGGGTATAGTGTAGATGATTGTCGTGCTGTTCTTGCTCGTGCTGCTTGTTGTTGTTGTTGTGGTCGTTGGCTGAGCTTTGGGGTAGACTATGGCCAACGGCAATCGCGGCGGCGGCGGCGGAGGATTGGGCAATTGTGGCATTAGAACTGGCTTTGGACTGATTGACGCGGAAGCTAGCGCAATCTTCTGTGCACGACGCTCGGCGCGGGCGGCCGTCAGCTTGAAGATTGTACCGATGACGGTTTCAAAGTACCACTTGTCCTGCAGTTGGTAGCCGACCTTGCGCATCTCGGAGAGCTCTAGGTAGAAGCAGCGCAGCACAAGCCAAGTGATCTCGCATCTCTGAAAACTGCAACCCACCTCTCTGGCTACCTTCAGCCAGAGTTCGTGATAGCGGGGTGGTCTCATTTTTACTTCCAGATTCTCGTTCACCAATTCGCAGAGCTCGGGCTGGAACTTGAGCGAAGTAACCAAGGCCATCACCTCGTGAAAGTTGTCGATGGGATCATGCCAGATGCCCGACAGGTACATGGATGACTTGCAAACGGTGTCCTTGATCTGAGAAATGTGAGGGGCCAGGTAGGACAGCAGCTTTTGCAGCTCAGAGGAGCCGTCTGGCATATTGAGCTGCTCCCATTCAAAGCGTGTCTGCAGATGGAACCAGAACTTCATCAGCTTGGTGGCCTTCTCGTTTAGCTCGTTGGCGATGGCGCTCCAGATGATTCCGCGGTGGCGATAGTTGTCGTATCCATCATGTTTCGGGTCATACAGTTGCGGGTATTCCTTGATGGCCTCAATGAGGCGACGCTGTTGCCAGCCCACCCGGTACGCGTCGCCACAATGCAGATCCACATCTATGATTTCGACTGGCGCAGAATCGGGGACCAGCTCCACGGGATCAAGATTGACCACTGACTCTTCAGGTTGCTGGTTCATTAGCAGCGGGTAACGAGCCACATGCTCCAAGAGAAACAACATATTCTCTTCATGCACCATCACGGGACGCGGCTGGGGATACCGCAGTTTCCGCAGGCGGCGCACATGACGCTGGTACTTGTACCGCAGCTGCGCCCACACGCTAAGGCACTTAGTGAGATCCATTGATAGCCGTCTGGCAATGTGCAGCCAAAGCTCCTCCTTGTAAACATCGTTCCGAAACTGCGGATGCCGGCTATTATAGAGGGCGGGTTGTTTTCGGATAAGCCGGATAAGTAACTTTTCCTTTCGAAACGTTGCCGCATTAAAAACTTTCGCAGAGCTACTACTACTTCCCGACATTACATCTCCGCTCTTGGGCACACTGGGCTTCACCAGGCTAAAACTCAAGGGAACCTTTCGCGATGTGACCCCTGAAAAATACAAATGTTTAACAAACCTCCAACATTATCCTGAGGCCGCCCACCTTCGGCGATTTCAAGTGGATTCACCTCCTCGCACTCTGGCGCTCGCACAACAATTTCTTCCTCTTCCATAATCGGCCAGTGAACGTCTCCAGTCACACGATCAAACTGCTCGGACTTCTATAGTTCAAGAAAGCCCTGCACCCTCTGAAATGTGCATCTGGCTGCGGCCTGAGGAATTGCGGATTAACGTGCGCTCTGCATGTCCTGGGAATGCTGCACTCAAGATATATCAACGCACGCTGCATACACGAATACTGTCAATTCAGGCGCCGGGAAAACGAAACAATAATTTTAGCACAATTTTTGCGGCAAAAATTATTAGCGCTGGATTCTTAAATCGATACATCGATGTCGCTCAAATTGTTTCAAACATCGATTCTTTTTCTCCGATTTCACTTTGGTTTCAGTTTGCTATTTAGGCTCGAAGCTCAAATTGCGTTGTGTGGCTCATTTCAATACAATTTTGAGTAATGAAGATCGAACTGAATGTGTTTTGATCGTACAGCTCGATCGAATCCTGTTCAACTATTTTTCGTTAAAAAATTGAAAATATTCATTTCAGCAAATAATCAGTTTTGCAAATGCTTATATTTCTGTAACGAGAAGGAATAGTGCTGGATGTTTGCCCACCTCGATGTTTTTGGGGTCTCAACATTGATAGTATCGATTCAGCGGCGCACTTTTTCAAATTTGCAAAGAATGTTTAAAAAGTAAAAAAGGAAACAGCCGAAAACTTGAATTTATGAAATTAATAAGCATATAATAAATACAAATTAACAAAAGAAATTCGAGGTTTGAAAAATTATGGGCAACATCGATGTATCGATATAACATGGATGTTTTCTCCTTTACTCTATCATAGATAAACTATAATAGTAGGTCGTTAACCAAGAGACATCATAGATAAACTACAATAATAGATCGTCAACTAGGAGAGGCGTTGCTTAAATGTTAAATAACAGCGAATGTTAAACTTTCGTGGGCACCTTTCCGATTCTTCGCACTTATTGAAAGACCAATGGTGCTGTCTCATATAAACATTTTAAGAGAGGCAAAGTGCCCACGCAATGTCGAAGAGCATTTGAATAAGAAGCAGAGTTGACGGTATATTGTGGGCAACGACATGGTAGGCAACAAGAAAACTAGCCTCCCAACACGACCATATGAAACAAGACAACTCCCTATTTCAGTCGCCGCAACGTATTTTTCAACAAACTCAATTGGTGCGACCAGCAGATTCCAAAATCGAAAAGCAGTCGACCGCTTCAGATCTCACCATGAGCACGTAATTCCAAATATTCTGTTAGTTAACATTTACGCAACTCCTCTCCTAGTTGAACATCTATATAATAGTTTACCTGCCGATCTGCCAAATTTCACTAAGATCGGATAATAATTGTAGACAAAATCGTAATGAACAATTATTATTAGAGCACCCCATCCACCCCGATATTCCGACTGTAAGATACTCGTACTCAGCATTTATTCAGTATTCGATACACTCAAAAATATGCAACATTTTATGATAGGCCTAATACCCTGCTATGACCGTGGCGTGAGAAGGTAGAAGAAACTGTTTTTGCCACAGCCGCAGCAAATGTCACGCGACCGCGACCTGCTAAAACAATGAAGAATCGAGTGCCTAAAATGTTGTGATTTTTCTTTGATTTTGTCCTATGACTGAGTCAAAAGCAATAACTTGAAAAGGAAAGGGACAGCACCAATACAACAACACGTGTGAGGAAAATGCACATATGTCCATATTTTATTTCCATAAATAGGAAGAATAATAAGAATAGTTACTCAGCTTTAAATTTATATCCCAACGATGCAAAAAAGCCACTAGCAGCGGCTGCTTATATCCCCCTTCCACCTCTTAAGCTACAAGCAAGTTCAGCCCACCCAGTCAAGCAGCAGCAGCAAGCACATGTGTTAGTGGGAGGAAGACAGAAACATTCTCATTCAACCTGTAAAACACAGAAGATGGCGGTGGGTTTTTATTTATATGCGTTCCGCCGCCTCCTCCCAAGATAACATCCTGGCTATGCCCATGATTAAAACAATGCACAAAAGATTAGAAACAAAACACTGAATATCCTGACAATTTAATTTTGTTTTAATAATATTCTCAAGAAATATCATTTAATAAGTTAACACATAAAACAAATCAAGAGTAGTATTTGAATAAAAAATGTTTTCCTTAAAATTTAACATCGTTTTTGCTTTGGTATTTGTTTTGCTGTTTCCTTCTGTTATCGATCCATTGAAATATATATAAATATATATATAGATATATATAGATATAAATATATATACATATATATATACATATATATATATATATATATATATATACATATATATATATATATATAACTATATTATATAATATATATTTTATATATATTATATTTCTATATAATTATGTTGGGTTTCTTCTTTCTTTTCGATTTAAATTCAAATATTTAATACTTTAATAGTTTTTTTTTTTTTGTTGCTTTTAACTTGTTACACTTCAACACCAACGTTTATTTGGGTTTGCTTATGACTCTTATTTTTTATATTTCTTAATTTATTCTATAAATGAGTTCAGGAGAATTGCAAAAAAAATTTGATGTTTCATTAGTAAAAGTTGTAAAGTTGTTGTTGGTTTTGTATTTGCAATTACATTTTAGGTTTATATATTATGTACATAAAATGAATTATATAACTCTGTATGTATGTATGCTCATGTAAATGTACATTTTGTTCAATGTTATATATTATATTTACATTAATCATAAATATTAAACATTAAAATAAATCATATTTCAGTAATTCAGTCTTATGAAACAAATAAAAACTTAGGTACATTATATCAGCAGGAAAATTAATTAATTAATTAATCAAGCGAGTAAATGTGGTACGTTGTTTCTGTTCAACAAATGCCTGTTGTGCTGTTAGTAAATACAAATTCAATTTCTTTGTTTCTTTTTGCTTTTGCTTTGGTTGCTGTTGCTTACAATTCAGTTTCTTGCTATTGCTGTTTAGTTATTTTTGTTGTTGTTGTTGTTGCTATTTGTTACATGCGCATGTGTAAGCAGTTCAGCGTGCAAGCAGTGCAACTATATTTAAAATGAGCATTGACAGTAGTTTAGTTCAGAATGTTCCCTGTTTTCGTAATGTTCTTGTTCTTATTTTCTCATCAGAAAGATACATTTGTATTTCATATAAATAACGTTTTAAAACGTTTTTTTTTTATAACCGGAAGCGTTGTTTTGTTTAGTAGTGTTTTTGTCGTTATTTTTTTGGTAGGTTTTTGGTTTCAAACTTGGAACTTTTGCAAATATGTTAAAAACTATTAATAACTAGCATTCATTGGTGGTACCGCTAGAACCAAAAGGTGGAAGAACTCACTGAAACGGTTAACTGCTGTTTCAGTTTCTGGGTACGGCGGGCGGAGGGCGGTGCATACAGATTGCGTTGTCAGATATGTACGTTTGTTATGATGTTTGTCTTTTCGTTTGTTTTGCTTTGTATTTTTATACTTCATATGTTTATCAGATTGTGTTTTATAAAGCTGGATATATTCCCCTAGGCATTTCCCTTTGCTTTCGCCTAGATTTAGCCATTTCAGGAGTTATCTATAGAACCCAAAGTTGAGAACTCAAAATAAAACGTGTACATAAGTGTGTGTGTTCCGTTCATAACATACATTTTAAAAAGTTGGCAAAAAGCTTAGCAAATCGAATGTGAAAGAACAATTACAGTTGGTAAATAAGTATATATTGTTGGTCCTGTAAGCTTCTAGGCCCAGCACACACAAAGGCTTGATGCATTCTAACGCAGTAGACTAACAGTTTGGCTTACTCAGAATCAGCTTCAAACGCTACCTATGTACGCATGGCCTTACAATAGTATTGTATGTATGTGTGTGTGTACCATTAATTAAACTGATAATATTTAAATATAATCGTATTATGCTGAAATCGTTGTGTATATGAAACTGTGAGTAGTACGTAGAGTATATAGATTGCGATTTAGAATACATATAAATATATGCGTGCATTTTGGCACTCAAATTGAATTAGGTCAAATAAAAATTACTAATAAGTGAAATACCATAAGGTGTATGGTATATACATTAGAGTGATCGACGATTGTGTGTGTAGTAAAAGTTGACCTACATATCCTGGACCCCTGATTTGTTGTTTGCCGTTGGAAATCCAGAGGCATCCTGTTATAACTAAAAATTCCATAGAGCTGAACATGTACTATGTGGTACAAGGGTCATGGGGGTACGCGTTGCCCCTCCCCTTTTGAACAAAGCTGGCTACGCCCTTGAATGTGGTATATTTAATGAGAATTCAATATTTGTACATGTACATCATATACCATTGATATGGTTGAAATTCCCAAACCTCCCTTTCACAATTCCAACTGTGTTTTAAAGGTCGTAGTGTGATATCAAATTCCATAAATCTTAAAACAAGGTTACTGGCAATTCTGAGAATTAGAATCCACTTCACACTCAGGCAATTAATTTCAAATCGCTAAAAATCGCCGTCAGACGATCACCTTTTGCGGACACATTTCGCACTCGGTGAATTTCACGCTATTCCCTTCAGTGTTTACACGAAACCCCTATCGATGTTTCTTCCCACAGAAACTGGTCACACTCTAAAATATATAGAAATATATAACAAAGGTGTAATTAACTTAACATTTCTTGCACTTATTACGCTTATAGCTTTACGTAGCAACCAAGACACACTATGATATGTAAGGCTTATTCGGCGGGAAAAGTGGGCAGCAGCATTTTGCAATTTCATTTTTTACTTTTCGTATAAGCGGGTCCTCTCTAGCTTGTGAGTGGGCTATTGTATGGCACGAAATGGGAAGCTCTGGCGACGATGTGATTAGTTCTTCCACTATGATGATGGCATTGTTCCTTTGTTACTCCAGTGCTTTTAAGCGATCGTGATGCGCATGGGCTCTCTCTTAATTTAGTGGAGTGTTGGCTATAGTAAGCAGTGTTGTAAAGGAGAGTTGAATGATCCAATGCGCTTACATTGTATTTGCCTGCTTTTTTCAAAGCATACTCCTTTTTCTCTTCTGAAACAATCCGTTCGTTAGCAGCTAAATGACAATCCTCAAACGGCACCAGTGTGCAGATATAAGAAGCATCTGTTAAAAATTTCTACTTTGTAGCTCTTAAGACTCTGAGATCTCGGGGCTTAAACAGACGGGGCGGACAGACCGGCAGGCATAGGTATATCAAATCCCCTCGTCATGCTGATCGGGAATATATATACTTTATATGGTCGGAAACACTTTCTTTTGCGCGTTCCAAAATCTATGACAAATTTCTAGTGAACAGGAAAGGAAGCGAAGATTCAGCTTGGCGAAGTTTATACACCATTCACATTGCAAATATATAATCGATTCAATGGCAATCAAATTTAGTCAGCCGACGTGAGGCCTACTCAAATGAATGCAAACCGAGTTTGGATTAATTGGACGAAAAACGAAAAGTTATATGTTATATGGTGCTATCATATAGCGGTCTGAAGCGCATGGTAAAAATTTCAGCATTTGAGTTCCTAAGACTTCTGAGATCTTAATTTGAAACAAACGGACAGACGGTGGCGTTACAAACTTCCTGACAAAATATTAATTTGCGAGCATCGTGTTTTCACCAACTTTTTAAAATTTCAAATGTTCACATGACAGTGAAGTAGTAGTGGTCGTCAGACGGGGACTTAAATATTTTCCGATTTGGCTTTGTAGACATTTATGAAAACTTTTCATTTGAATTCTACGGATATGAGAATATGCCTTACAGCAGGGCGCTTTGAAATTTTTACTCAAATAAGATGAAGAACATTGAGGAGAGGATTTATAAATATTGGAATAAATGCCCTTTATTTTAGCAAGCTCGAGGTCAAGTAAGTGACGAACACAGCGTCTAACCAGCCATAAAAAGCCTAAAGTCTACTTGTCGTTTGCTATTCTGTTGGACTTCAACATAAAAATTGAGCATTAACCGATTTAACTATATGGGCGTTTCTTCACTCACTTGACCTCGAACTGGCTAAAATAAACAAGTAAAAACGCTATAGTCGATATTCCGACTATAGGATACTCGTACTCAGCATTTATTCAATATTCGACACACTCAAAAGAATGAAAAGTATGGGAATATTTAAAAAGAAATTTGATCTGACGCCCCACAAGCTGGGTCTACATACCAAATTGGTTCTCTCTAGCTCTTACAGTCTCCGAGAGCTAGGTGTTCATACGGACGGACAGACAAGATCAAGAATATGGGGTCTTACACTACTACAGTACGAGTATAAAAACATTTACAAATATAAAGGTGGCTAAAACAAACCAAAAAACTAATGGAACTAAAATCAAGGAAAAATATGTTTAAATATATTATCTAGGAGCAGGAGCTGAACAACAACATTCTCGTTTATCGTTATTGACACTGCCTGACCAGTGAGAGTTCGGCTGCTGAGCTGAGTTCTCCGTTGAGATGGTCTGCTCCTGCCCAACACAGCATTGTTTTATGTTATAATTGTGTGTGTTAATAATTAGGTATGTGATAGTTGGGTGTGTGTATATGTGTTGTATGTAGAATTACTTAGCATGTACTTTGATTTAGCAATGTTAACAAGTTAGTCTAATAATAATAATATTATTAATAATAATGCATAATAACATAGTTTTTAACAATGGCATTAGACGAGGTACACAAGTAAGTACAAGCATAGTTCTGTTTAAGTTTCGATTTCTTGGGGGCTGGAGCTGGACTTGGGTTGGGGCCAAACAACGGTCTGTCTGTGTATACATATACATATACATGTATGTATGTATGTATATATGGATGTATAATTATATGTATATATTATATGTATATGCGTAACGATGCCACTTATTAATTGTATGTGTATTGTATCTATGTACTAGATGGTATATAAATACATATGTATTACTATTTCTTAGGGGCCACTTTGGTATTAGGCCCTAGGTTTTAATGTATATATATACTAGTTGCCCTTCAACAACTTCAACTTTA
The DNA here is from genome assembly GCA_037043425.1 of Hirtodrosophila duncani. NCBI lineage: Eukaryota > Metazoa > Arthropoda > Insecta > Diptera > Drosophilidae > Hirtodrosophila > Hirtodrosophila duncani. The sequence continues at coordinate 364,463 of JBAMBM010000063.1, read as the reverse complement.
ACTTTGTTTTCATATTTGGTTTTCTTCGGTTCGGTTAACAATTTCATTTCCATTAGTTGCAAATCTTTGGTATTTAGTTAGTATATCTTTAGTATTTGTTGTCAGTATTTGTTTAGTAAATTTGTGTTTAACTATATATATAGGCTATATATATATATATATATAGGTTTCTGTGTAGTTTGTACATGTGTGTCATGTGAGAGTGTGTTTGTATGTTTGTATCGTAAGTAGCTATTGTATAGGTTTATGTACATTAGATTTGTTGGTATTAAAAAATATATCAAAACATGCTATTAAGAAACATTATTTAAGTTTTTAAAGTTTAAAAATAGTTATATGTTTTTGGTATTTTCGTTTCTTTTTAATATATAAAGTGGAAAAAATTATGTATTTGGTATATAAATGTATTTTATAGTACTTTTCGCGTTTAAAAAAGATTTCAAATAGTTTCGTTTAATAGATATTGGTTGTATATGCATTCAATTTGCTTTTATTTCTCTTTTCTTTTCATTTTTTTTTGTATTTGTATTTATTTATGGTTTTAGTTTAAGTAAAGTTTAATACTTGAATTACAACAAATATGGAATACCACTAAAAAGGAAAATAACAAATAAGTAACACTTTATAGTTTAAGAACTGGCTTTTATCAATTGGGGTTTGGTTTTGTTAAAGTTAAGTTAGTTTAGCGCGAGCGATTAAGAATTCAAAACTATAAAATTTTGGAGCGTTCTGCACGTGCATAACATGTTACGTTTACGAGATTACGAGTATGTATTGGTATCCTTTGGTATTATTATGGCATGTAAATAGTTTAATAACATTAGCACGATGTTCCTTAATGTTTATTAGCGGAGTTCCTGTTCTTTGGTACAATTTCAATGTTTTGTTATATAATATACATTAGGTACAATAGGTAATTTTAAGAAATTGCGGGTATTTATGCAGTAAAGTTATGCATTATAGTTTACTTTGTTGTTGTTTGTTCTTTATATAGATATTAATTGTTATTGTTGTTGCTGTTGCTGCCTCTATTGTATGCATTTGTAAGGCGGAAGTTGTAGTTGCTTGGTATCTAACTATAGAGGCACACTTAGTGGCGAAACTTACACTTAAATCATTGGCATCAGCGCAGCTCAAGTGTGGCTCTATAATAAGTAGTTCAGTTTCATTTTGTTTCAAATCAAAATCATTTGGCTATATTGGCATACATTTAAGCAGGACTCTTTATGTTTGCTATATCGAGCTGCATCATGGCATTTCACTCACATCAAGTAATATGCGCTACGATCGATTTGCAGCTCTAGCTCCTCCTACAAATACATGCCTGTATGTATGAGTATGTGTATATGCTAACTACAGTTTCCTCACAAAGAAAACGAAACCAAACGAACTTGACAACATAATGATTTGGGCACATCACTAGTGAATTGTCAGAGCAAAAGCTCAACATTTCAAATGATTGCGCTCAAGCAATAAGCATTCGTTAGCTCACATAGCGGCAGACATGCAGACTTTAGGTAACATTGGTTGAATTCAGAGACAGAGACAGAGACATGCAATTTAACCAATTTCGAAAACACTATTCCTGTCCCATTATGTATATATATGTGTATAGCTATATTGTTCTTTCTTTCGATTTATGTTTCCCTTCTGTTGCTTTTCCAATTGCTACTCAAATTTCGATTGACTATCGTCACCCAAAACGATTGTCAATCGAAATATCCGCACTGTGCGTGTGTGGTGTGGTGTGTGTGTGTGTGTGTGTCTGGCTGTATAACAGAAACATAACTAACAGTCTGTGGACTGTAGCACACGAGCGCAATCAATATGCATTGTATATGTAGTTGTTTGGAATGTTTTGCTTAGATAAAAGTTAAATTTGATCAAAATGCAAATTTTCAATATCAATTTTCCTTGCACTTTGTATGTCTATCTGCGCTATTGAATTGTATATATACATATGGAATGTATTTGTATGTATGTTGCATGCATACATATAAATATACATATACATAGGTATATATATATATACATATATATATGTATATATATATTCTCAAAAATATTTGTTTGTTCTATCCTTTTTTTGTTAAGAATCGAAAACGCAATTGGAAATGTATGTTAAACGTTTGCGCAGTTATCGGGTCTCCACTGTATATGTATGTATATATATATAATATAGAATATATGTATATCATTAAATTTAACATCTCTAAACATATTTACAGGTATACTGGTTTCCTATAGTTGCGCAAGGGGGAGGAGGGTGCTGCCTGTTTGCAAGTGGCATTTATGCGTTGCACCTTAACTCGATGCGGATACGGTGCAGTGTAGCCGTGCACGCTTAATCATCCCACGTGGGGAACTGATTCTCATCTATAAACATGCTGAACTGTCCGGTATATTGATGCTCCGATGAGGTTGATGCACCACTGCCAGCAGCGGCTCCAGACGTACTGCCACCTTTGGGGGGCGGTGGTGCTACGGGACGTGCACCGGATATTCGGGATGGCGGTGCAATTCTGCCGCCTCCTTTAGTCACATTCCTTGAGCTGCTCGCAGGGCCAGGACCACCAGTGCCGCTGCTGCCTGTGGAGGTTGTTTTGCCATAGCTATAACGTTGCTCTGAAAGATTCGCAAGAGTTTAGTGAGAGTTTACGAAATTTTCAAAATGTTGAAGCAAATTCAAATCGTCTACATCATATATTTTCCGCTTTAGCCAGTCATGTTCACGGCTCCGACATTCTTAGTTGTAAAAGTAGTTTTAATGCCAACTTACTTGTGGATGGCTGCTTAATCTCCTTGCTGGCCCAAACGGGTTCGTGTGTTTGGTTATACGACTGCTGATCCCAGACAGCCTTCTCCTCAACGTTTTTGCTCTGCAAGCGCAAATGAGTTAAGACTAATGTACATCTCTCCAGTTGGAGTGCGAATGCAAACTCACGTAATCCTTATCCACATGCAATTCGAGCTCATCGCTGGTTTGCTCCAGGCTGCTGTGTGTGATGCCATAGTAGAAGTACATGATGAGACCCAACGACATCCAGACGGTGAATCTAACCAGCGTCAGTATGCTCAGTTTAAATATTAGATAGATATTAACCGTTATGGCTATAGCCGGAATAAATGGAAGTCCAGGCGTTAAAAATGCCAGCGCATATCTGTCGCATCATATGAAAATTGGATAGAGTAGAAACAGTAGAGACCATTGAAATGAGACTTCGTTCGGCTTCAATTGGAGTGTTAAGGCTTTTATATATAGTCATGTTGAATTGAATTTACCTATTCTGTGGCTGTCTCGATATAATCAATAATATCACAAATATGCCGATAAACAAAATGAAATAAATGAAGGCGGCAAGGCCACCAGACCAGCCAATGGCCGCAAACAAATCCAAGAAGAATATGAGACCGAACATGATTCCAACTAGTTTCGTGACGTACATGCCTGATCGATCGATCGGAATGTATTTCGTTTCGTTTTGTATAGAATATGGGAAAAAAGCAAGAGCAACAACGATAATAGATAATAATACAAATACAAAAATTACAATTTCAGTTTTCAAATTTTACGAATTTCGAATTTGAATATATGGACGTTACCGCATGACCATATGACACTAGCTAGATCGAGGTCGAGTTCAAATTACTAAAGATAACAAGACAGACTAAGCTACATGATATGATTCATCCGATCTCAATAATTGCTAAATACATATAGAGACCTGCAACTTGCGATTGCAAACGCATCCCCACGCGGTCATGCAACGAAAATTGTCTACCTCTGCATTCTACCAATACAATTTCCCCTTGTCTTATTCGAAATGTATGTCATTTCAATGAAGGTTGCCCCATACTGCTTGCAGTTTTGGAAACATCCGTCGTTAAAATGCCGGCGGCAAAATGTGAAATCCAAAGCGCATGATACATACAACGCTGGCACATACACGGACACACACGGTTTTTGTCAGGTAGCTTACAAGTAGTAGCTGCCCGAAAACGGGAAGTTAAGGAAGGAGGAGAAGAAACTGCCCTCTTCGCTTACTCATCGCACGTGACCCACCCGTGTTGAGTTGCGTGAAAAACAGCGTTTCCCCCTCTTCTCACTATGCGATGGCTATTCGAGTGCTGACTGACTTTACTGACCCAAATTGGGAACTGCTAATAGTCTCTTAGTGAAAATTTGGTTAGGTGAGGTTGAAATAATTGAGCATGTGGAAAAGCCTTCTTCAAAATCAATTCCAATCAAGTATATATAGGCCATTATTATCTGTGATCTTTTCCATTGCCGGGTATCTTTATAATTCCATCGATGTAGAATTTCCCTGGTTTATTAGCGAAAAACTTGACCAAGTGATTTTCAGCGGCTCTTAGGTCGGCCAATGTTTTACCATCAAGAGGGCTTTGCAGAGACCGAAACAAATGGTAGTCAGAGCGTGCAAGGACCAGCTATACGGCTATCCCAACCAAGCTCAGTCATTTTGTTCCGGGTCATCAAAGATGAGTAAAAGGAAAACTTCCTTTTTGCTGGCAAATTCTGGTCGCTCTTTCTTGATTGGTTGATTTCTCATTGCCCTTAATGATTCCCTTTTTTTTGCAGATATTTCACTCACATTCTAACCAGTATCACATTCACCCCGAGCAACGAATTACACAGACGTCTTCTTCAAACACGTGTTCGTTTGACATTAGATTAGTGTTTTCAGATATATAGACACCAAGCAAATACCGTGGAGACTTTTCTTCGATGCGACCTAATGTAAGCAACATTTTCATAAAAAAGAACGCTATACTCATCCTATTCTCCTTTGCCATACACGTTTTACGATAACGACATATTAGTAGTATCATTTAGGCACTTTTACGAGACCAACTACACTACACTAGGCTACTACACTAAGCTAAGTCCTTCATGATTATGTAGAATATATATACTATTTATAATCCCTTCTTACAAAGACTGTGACTCAGATCCTCTGCTCCTTCGACAGTCAGTGCCATATGGTCATTATCGACTTAGCCCCTAGCAACATACCGCTCTCAGTGGTGGCCTGACCCGGATTGATCCAAGGAAAGAAGCCAGGACACAAATAGGCATAGTCGTGTATCTTGCGGCTTATGAAGTTGAGGCCCATTGTATCGAAGGCGGTGGCCTGGCCAGTGGGTCCAGTTGGGGCGCCATGCACGCTACCATAGAACTTGTTCTCGGATCGATCCGATACCAGAAATTGATCGTCGCGACCACCCAAATAGCCCTCGGGACTGTCGTCAATAAACGAGTCATCCGAATCGGACATGCCGCGCGTAACTCGTTTGATGGTCAGCTTGTTGGCATTCGGCTCCAGCACTTCGGAAGGCGTTGCGTGGGGATCGTTGGTGGCCGTACCAGGGGCCACTGGGGTGCGCAGCTGTGCCGGCAGCAGCTCCACCAGCGAAGTGCTATGCGGCTGATAGCGCAACACCAGCACACACGTGGATACCAGCGTGTAGGCCAGCAGCGTGCCAATCGACATCATCTCGACAAGAATTTCTAGGCGCACTGTAAGTGCCACCAGAGCGGCAGCCAGGCCACTGCCAATGGTTGCCAAGCCGGGCACATTGGTGCGTTGCCATAGGTGCGACAGTTGCCTGTGTGAAGAGCAAAGTGTGAGGAGCATGTATCCAATACCAGGATTGGTTAACAAGATTCGACTGTGGAAGATACCTGAAAATCAAACCATCCTGGGCCATGGCGTAGATGACGCGCGGCATCGGAAACATGGAGCCAAACATGGCCACCGAAAGACCAGCCGTAGCACCAATGGCAACCACAGCACGGCACTTGGGGGCATTCACATAGGACCACATTTGGACGAGGGCTGCTCCAGTGTTGATGTGGTCATAGGGCACTGCAAAAAAAACGTTGGTTAGATTGGATTTAAGATGACGAATCATATAGAGAGTAGGTAAAGGTTAGCTTGAAAGATTGTATTCGAAACAATCTTTGACAGAGATTGGACAATGAGGAGTCCACTAAAATACTCACCAACTAAGGTAAGCACTAGACTAACGCTGACATAGGCAATGAGTACAACGACGAGGGAGCCAACGATTGCCTTCGGTATGCTCTTCTGTGGATTGTGCGCCTCCTCGCCGGTGGTTGCGATAATATCGAAACCAATAAATGCATAGAAACATGTGGCCGCACCAGAGAACACCTGACAACGATAATAAGAATAAGCTTAAGTATGTGTGTGTGGGTGTGTGTGTGTGAGTGTGGATGTAGGAGTGGCTGTGGGCATGGGATACGGGATGCGCTCATGTGCAAAGAACAGGATAAATTATATGTACTTACGCCACTCCAGCCGTACGGCAGAAAACCCTGATGCTCCGACCACGTTTTCGTGTCCACATAGAAGAGGCCAGCGGCCATAACGAACACCCACGTCGCAAGGTTAATGGCATTGAGGGAGTGATTAAAAATAACCGATTTGCTGGCCCCCATGACCAATATGCAAGTCATGATGAGTGTTATGCCAAAAGCTATAAAATCAGGTGGCTTGCCTGCCAGCGACAGGAAAAGAGGAAAATAAAATCAAAGCGAAGAAAAATGAGAACGGGAGCAATTTTAAGGGACCTCACTAAAAATAACCCAGAGTGAGTGCGTTGAGATATATATAGTATATATATAACAGTATATATATATATATATATATATACGTATGTATTATCATAATCATCGTCAATTTAACAGCTTCAAAGCCTGGTTAAGGCACACTTACCAAATATCGTACCGATGGACTCGCTCAGAGTTCGCGCAATCGCATTACCAGTGAGGGAATCAAAACTAGAACTTAACGCACAGGCACAGGCACTTGTTCCTGCAAATTAAGAAAAACGAAACATTCAACTTTGTCCACTTTGGAGAATCAACGATAACATCAACGTACCTATTAGATATTCCAATATCATGTTCCAACCAATTATAAAAGCTACAAATTCTCCAACTGCCACATATGAATACATATAGGCTGAGCCGGATGTGTGTGGCACACGAACGCCAAATTCCGCATAGCAAGCGCCTGCAACAAAGCCAAGTTAATACCGATTTGTTTCGCCCTATACTATATCGGAGACTCACCTGAGAATATGCTCGCAATGGCGGCTATAATAAAACTAATAATCACACCGGGTCCCGCTATCTTCTGGGCCACCATGCCGGCCACTAAATACATGCCAGTGCCGCAGCAGGAGCCAATGCCCAGTGAAGTTAAGTCCAGGGTGTTGAGACATTTCTGGGAACATTGTCGATGATAACGTTTGAGTAACGCAGAAAGCATAAAATATTACATTACAATTGGCCAAAAGATAACTGTGGACATAAAGTGTGTCCGTGTATAAGAGCTATATACGTCATCCAAATAATTATATGTCCATCACATTCTTATACTCGTACTCTAGTAGAGTAAAGGAGTATATTGTATTCGTGCAAATGTATGAACAGGCAGAACAAAGCGTCTCTGACTCCATAAAGTATATATATTCTTGATCAGCATCAACAGCCGCGTCGATCTAGCCATGTCCGTCTGTCCGTCCTTATCAACACTTAGATCTAGGAGACTGTAAGAGCTAGAGTGACCCAGTTGCCCCCTTGTGGGGCGTCAGATCAAGTTTGTTTTTACCATTCACATTGTAGTTATATACCCACTTCTATGCTAGCTATATGATATAGCTCAAATGCATACAAACTGAATTTGATTTGATATGGATGAAAACCCGAAAAGTTATGCTACAAAGTGCTCATTCAAGAACAATCGATTATATCGGATCTATATGATACAGTTGTCCGATCTGGATCAAATCTGGTGAGCAGAGGTGATACCTTCTCAAATCGATACAAACTGATTTTTGTTTGATTTGAATGAAAAACTAAAACGTTATGCTACTAAGTGCTCATTCTGGAATAATCGGTTATATGAAAGCTATATGATATAACTGTCAGATCTGTCAGATCAAATCTAATCAGCAAACGTGAGGCTTTCTCAAATGAATACAAGCCGAATTTGGCTAGATTTCGATGAAAAACTTAAAGGCTATGCCACAAAGTATTCATTTCGGAACAATCGATTATATGGGATAGTTGACACAGTTATCAGATCTGAATAATACTCAAAATTTAACCAGCGTGCAGACAAAACAAGAATCTGACAATAATTTCAGCTCTGTAGCTATTAAGACTTCTGAGATCTTTGTGTTCAAACAGACGGACAGACGGATATGGTTTTATCGAATTCTCTTGTCATGCTGATCAAGAATATATAAACTTTATAAAGTGTGTGCATTGTGAACTTCCTGACAAAATTAATCAATAGACGGACTAAATTCTTCATATCCGTCCAGTGTTCAATAAACGAAACACTCTTTATATGAAAATATATATGTTTATATATATTTACCGTTAACTTGGGCTTTGTTGGCTGTGCATTGCCATCCTGCAGTTGCTTGACATCCTTGGTGCGTATCAGCTTCGGCAGCAGCGTTGTGGAAGTGACACCCGGCGGCAATGGCACCCTGAACTTGACCTGCAAAAGCGCCAAACGAAAGATATTTTTAATTGGAATAGAATTGAAAATATCCCTCCATCCAGGCCCCCCTCCCATTCACAATACGGCAGCGTGCAAATGAAAGATGAGTTGAATGGCATTGAGTGGTTGCCCATCGCCCAAAGCCCACGCTCAGTTCATCCCAGCTGAGCTCCCCACATTGCCAGAACAGGACAGGAAAGGCCAGGGCCACCAGCAGTGGCAGCATGTCAACTACCAGGCTCTGGCTGTTTTCCCATCAAAATCAGCAGAAAAGTTATTAAAAGTAAAGTGTGCTCAAAGCCAATGGCTGTTGTGATAAGAGCACGCCCAAAAGGCAAATGACGAATGAGGTTACCCTGATACTCTTTCGTCTTATAGCACATGAACTATGTAATGCTGTTTGAAACGTTTGAAAAAGGAAAGATTATCGAAGATACAAAAATGACTCTTGTTTTAGGGCTTAATTGATGGAATGTTGACTGAAGGTATGCCCTATCCAGGGAGGCAAAATCTTTATTCTTTAAAATGGACCAACACTGACAAAGCCAGTTGAAAATTCAAACTATTCGCACTTGTCAAGGCAGGGTATACAAATTCATTAGACACCCCCCGGCTAGCGATCGATATTTGCAACAAGTTTTTTTTCTTTGCGGCAGCCTACGCACCAGATCCAGGCGCAAAGGGGAAAGCAATAAGACATACGGTGGTAGCGGTACACAGTTCCATGGCCAAATGTCAGACCTACGACGATGCTACGACAAAATCCAGTTGTGCAGATCAAGCCAAGCCAACCAAATGTTAATCCCACACTCAACTTCACTTTTTGAGTCCCCTCAGGCCCCCTCGAGCACCTCAGGCCAAGTTGAATGCAGTGGCTACATTAGTCGTCCTCGTTTTTCGTTGCCCTTTTTCGAGTGAGTTGTCGTTTATTAATGGCTTGAGCCAGGAAGCAGCCACAGCAACAACACAGCAACTATCGCAAAAGGTCACCCAACACCAACAGGGGCCGCAGCAACTGGGGGTAGCAGTAGGAGCAGATCGGAATTATTAAAGAGCCACATAATGCGCACGAGGACCAGCAGCCAGCACAGAGGAAACAGCAAATTCCACAGACGAGTTGAAAATGGGGCATGGGATAATGAAGTTTCATTCCATATCTTTCATTCCCCGAATATACGTATGCCTGGCTGCACAACACAGCCACACAGGGCGTATGCATAATATTCACAGAAATGACAGCAGAAAAGAACAGAAACCGCCAACTGAACTGCAAATGCAGTTTGTGAAGATGTCATCTGAAATAATTAGACAACTAGATGGGCATACAAATGGACATGGAACACGAGTCAACCTGCTACTGCAATGGATGCTCATGAGCTAGTTTAGAGAGATGGCAGTAGGAGTTGACGATTTACGTGTAAGAGGAAAAATGACTGAGCAGCAGTGAGAATAACAATAAAACGAAGAACATGAACAACAAACTGAGAAACTTTCCCAACAATTCCAACTGCTCAACTTAGCCCAACACAAACACAAACAGAACCACAATCAGCAGCAGCAACGACAACGGGAGCAGCAATATAGATAACACACACAGCCACAGACAAGCGCATTCAAACACACACAAACATAACCAACATACAAAGGCGTCGTGTACAACATGTGGTATACACAACGCCCACGTGCCCCTACACCCACTGCTGTGGTGGGTGCCGTATCCTGTTACTCCGCTACCCTTACTATGCCCATTCCAGCACAGTTCTCCTATATATTTTTTGTTGCTTGTTTTTACGCTTCGGCATTGACGCCTTTGTTCAGTCAGTCCCACCACCCACACCCGCATTCAGTCCCCTCAGAGCTGCCCCTGGCTGTGGCTCTGTGTAGCTATGTGTGCCAGCTCTTGCCAATTAGATTTGCATATGGCACTAAAAGACTAAAATAATGCTCACAAAAGTATATTCATAAATGCTTTAACTGATCCAGTTATTTTGATAAGAAACCAAACAAAAAACAACGATTTCGACATTTTTAATGAAATAAATTTTAGTTAAAATTTTAGTTAAAATTAGTTTTAGTTAAAATTTTAGTTAAAATTTATTTTGCCATATTTCTTTTAGCAAAAGTTGGAGCCACGAATTCTTCCAAACAATTAAAGTCATCTAATAAATATCCTTACGAAGACCCCTCAAAATCGGCAACTATTTCAGCGAGAATCAGCTCAGATGACATGCAACCCTTTCCTTTCCATTTCCTTACTGATACCCAACTCGGTGTAAAGCTGAAGTTTTAAGCTGCAAACATTTTGCAGATGATTCAACTTCCTAGTCTTTTGCCAACAAAGACAAACAAAAACTTCGTCCTTTTATAGACTTCAGATATTTTCAGTTCATTAAGACAATAGAGACTTCAATCGACTTACATGAGGTCAAACGTGCTGAATGAATCCGCTTTGTATTATTGTTGTTCAACGTTGTGTCGTCAGCTCTCGTCACAGTACGATTATATATGTAATTCGATCATAACTTCGAAAAACCAATTTCAAGCGGAATGGCGAAAACCAATTTTAAGTAGAAGTGGAATGCAATTCGTTTTGCTTTTCTTACCGAATCGGAAACTGGAAGACGTCGTCAAATTGATTTCTTATTCTTATTTATGAACTCGTAAAACTTGAATAGGGAAATCAATAACTAGCTCCTAGGCAAAATGCTGAATTTGCAAGGACAAATCTTGCATCTACTCGAATTGCACGGAAAGTGAAATTCGTATGTATTTGGAAACTAAATAAATAAGGGAATAAATAATACTATAGTCCGACTATAAAAATAAGATACAAAATCCTCCATCTACTCGAAGATTGAAATAGGAAAACAGAAACATATTCCCAGACAAAATCGCGAATGTGCTATAATTGCTGTATCGTGAATGCAATAATTTGAAATATGTAGGAAATAGCTATTCGAAAAATAAATAAATAAATAAGGAATTAAATAAGAAAAGAAAATAGAAAATCCAGCACTTCGTGAAGGTCTTCGGAGAACGATTACTGTGCTACAAAGAAGAGCATCTGCTCAATTTAGACAGCTCGTAATATGAAGATAGTCTAAAGGACGGATAGTATGGATTGTTGGATGGACACTGCTGCATGGATTCATCGATTATCCATATCTATTTCTCAGAATGATATGGCATGTGACACCAGCTTGTTGCAACCACGTGTTGTACACTGCCACATCTTGAAATTTAAGCACTAATGCTTAAATTTGTTGACCAACTCACAACATTTTCGCCGAACAGTGACATATTTTATTAACTCTTAACTGATATAGCTAAATGGATAGCTGCTTGCTGTACACAGGGAACCCTGAGGCGCTTACTCACTCTGCAGGAGCTGAGCATGGGCATTTCTAGGAATTAAAACCATATAAGAATCAGCATATTCGACTGGCTTCAAATGACAATTGACACACACACGACACTAATACACGTAATATACATATACATCCATATATTCTATTGTACATTTTGTACGGCATTTGTGTGCGTGCGTTTGTATGCATGTGTGTAAGTGTGAGTGTTAGTGTACGTTCTGTAATGTGCCTTTGTGCGTCGTCGGTGAGTATCATAATGACCTTTTTACGGCATAGCATTACAACAAACACTCAAAATGTCGCTTCATTCACGCACACATACATACGTCACTACACTGTCACGCACGCACTCAAAAGTCAAAACCCCTAGATCATCTCATAAGCACATAATTTTAAACACCCGTTAATCGTTAACAAAAGTTTTGGCTTTGGCTTACCTTTTCCAGGACTAGCAGCAAATCTGATGGCTTCATTTTTATTTCTGTTTTTATTCAATTGATGTGTGCTTTCCGAACGGTTTAAAGTTGGTGTAGCTTTTGTTGCCGTTGCCTGCGTTGGTTGTTTCGCTGTTGCTTTTTCGCACGTTTGGACAATTGCCCTTTAACAGTGGTTGCTGTTGCTGCTTGCTGCTTGCTTCTTGATGCTATGCTTGTTGCTGTTACTGTTACGTTTGCTGTTACTGCGTGCGTTACTGTTCTTCCATTACTGCTACTGCGCTGGTTTGACTTTGTTGTTGTTGTTGTATTTTACATTGATTTTTGATTACAACGTCACTTGTATGTGTGTATATTCAACAGCTTACAACAGCTTTTTTGTATAACTGCATTTATGTATGTGTGTGTGTTTGGCTTCGTATTAATCCCAAAAGCGTTTAGCATTCAAACAATTGTTTAACATGAACTGTTGCTGTTACTGATGTTATTGTTGCTGGGTTACTGGTTGGTTACAGTTAGAAACGTTGACTCACTTTTGCTGCTTTGCTTGGCTCGCACATGCGTCACACTCTCGCTTCCTTGCTGCTGCTGCTGCCTGCGTGTCCACTGTCACTTTTTGCTACCGCTCCCGCCACCGTGTTCGTTTACTGTTTTTTTGTGTTGTTACGAGCCTTCCTTCACACACTTTTATCTTCGCTTCACGTGACCCTCACACACACACACAAGTACGAACTAACATACACACACACTCACGCTGACTCCCACACGTTTGCAATTTGTATTACTTTTTTGAGGCTATGTTATACTAAAGCTATTAAAAACAACCAACAAAAATTTAAACAAAAAAATTACACACAAAAAACAAAAAAAAATTCGCGTGGCTTTGCTTTTTGCCTTGTTAAGCCCCAAGGACTCGCACTCGACTTCGACTCCTTGACTCGCCTCGCGCTCTCGGTTCGCTTCGTTCGGTATTCGGTGAATGAATGGTTGCAATTTTTCCGTGTGTATTCACTTTATTGTTGAAGCTTCAGAAATTACAAGCCAAAAAGAAGAGCAGCACGGCCGTTAGCATTAACAGTGGCAGCATCTGCCGTAGACAAAATCTGGCAACGCCAAATTTGAGTTTCTCTTTAATTTTTGTATGAAAATTTGAAAAGGTGTTGCCTAGTGGCAAATTTTAAAGGAAAGGTGTTGAGCAGTTGCGAATTTTTCGACTGTTTTATAAAAAATATGCTGGGGAATCTTACCCAGGCCTGCAGCATAAGCTGACACATCTGGAGGTGTTCCCGTGTGGGCACGGCGCTTACAAAGAGTTCACGGCCAATGGGAAAGATATACTGTAGCTCTGTACTGTAGCAGGGAGCACCAGGAGCAGCAAACAAAACCAACAACTTCCTGTATCTGTATCTATAGCACAGTTTTGCGAAAAGCTACAAGTTTGTTGCGCTCTCGCTCGCGCTCAGGCTCTCTTGCTTGAAAGCCACGCACAAAAGTAGGCAATAGAAAGTGCAACTGCTGAGCAGCGCAGACGCACAAACAAGGCTCATCTTCACACACCCGCTCACGCACGCTCAGGCTCTGCGCTTATGCCGTTATAATGCGTAGGCATTTGCACTTTCACTTTTTAGTTGCCGTCGTTGTTGTTGCTGGTGTTGTTGCAGCCTTTTGCTTTTATTTGAAGGCACAATTCAAGGATGTGTATGTGTGTTTTGAAAGCTTACACATGTACATACGAGACACATACATATGTTTAGTAGTCATGCATACATGCGAGGGTGTGTGTGTGTGTGTGTGCACATCTGTTATTAGATTTACATGCACGAAATGACATGAACGAATGGTGAGCGGTGAAAGGTGAACACGAGCCGACACTCACACACATAGACATGCTAACATGTCTATCAACCAATTCGCTTAAGTTTTTTGTTTTTCTTCTACAATGTAAAGGATTCTTGTGGCGCTTCAAACTGATTGTGTGTATTTACGGCATGTTAGTTAGCTTTATGTCTAAGTGGTTTTCTAGTTTTCTTTGCACTAGCCCCGCGCATACTTATGTGGGGATGTGGGATTTCTTGGACATATTTGCTTTCGTAACATAAATTGAGCACTCTAGAGAACTAACACACACACACACACTTGGTTTTTTATGCTGAATACCCTGTAAGCGTTTTCAAACAGTGAAGCTAAGATATTGAACCGATGAATCCGGAATTTGGGCTGAAAGGCAGAAAGAAACTGAAAAAAAGTAAGAACGCTATAGTCGATATTCCGACTATAAGATACTCGTACTCAGCATTTATTTAATGTTTAAGACCGTCAAAAGTATGCAACACTTTTTAATTTTTTTTTGCGGGGGTGGTAGAAATTAGGCTTTTACCATTTTGCCTACAGTTCTTATACGATTTCAGTGAAGTTCGGAAAATCGTAAGGGAATGTGGTTATGTTATACATATACAAACCGAGTTTTAACTAAATATGTGAAAAGTTCTAGGAGATACAAGGTTTTTTATCGATTTTCGATGGCGGGAGGGGTGTGGCAAAATTTAAAAACAAACTTGATCTGACTATATACTAGGGAAACCTGCAACTAACTTTATACCTTTTTTTCATTGCAATTGCACCATATTTGGGATATATGTGTCCTAGATGCATCTACTACGTAAGCTGACCAAGTTTGATCCGGATCGGGCAACTATATCATATAGCCCCCATAGAACCAATTTTTTGTCAGAATGAATATTTGGTTTGTATTAATTTTGGGATGGCCTACGTATGTTGACCAAATGGAATTCAGATCGGACAACTGTCATATATTTGTGATTTTGCCTTAAATTCCTTTCCGATCGTTAGACAATGTGCTTATATATGTATATACAAACCGAGTTTCAATAAAATATGACATAAATTGTGGGTGATATACATACATTATGTTACATATCTTTGTACGAATAAAATATACATAATCGTTTACTTTTGACATTTATTTTTAGCGACCTGTAATATTCTAGCGTTAATATTCTAGCATTCTAGCGTGTAATATTCGGAGTTAGCGAACAACAAAAACAAAAACGTTTGAGTTTTTGAGCTGCCATTGAAATACTTTAGGATTCCGCCGGAGTCCGTGAGTTCGGCAGCACCTCACTGTATTTGACAACAGCACAAAATTGATAACAAAAATAAATAACAAAAAATTGAAGCTAGGCTGACTTTACATATGTTTGATAACCTGCCAAAGTCAATCATCAGAAGTCTTGCTGCTTAACAACTCAACCCATCGTGAATTCCAATTGTGAAACGACTGAGAACATGACGGAATCCTAAAGTATTTCAATGGCAGCTGAAAAAAACAAAAACTCGAAAGTTTTTTCGCTCACTCACGACCTTAACCCAAACATTCATAATTATTTACTCTATAGAGTACGAGTATAAATAGAGGATACGTATGCGAATCACAAATACACTTCAACAGTCTTTTCCAGTCCCATCTCCCGGAAACGCTAAACTGTGCCCAGAATATATACAACTTCTATACGCTTAAATATTTTTACTAACTGCTGGCTCTAGGCTTAGGGGCTAAATTAAACAGATAATATTACTTAAATCAAACGACACCTCTTGCAGCTATCGTATCTCCTGATTCATAAAATGTTTGCTGGGTACATGCGAAATACTTGTTGATATTAAGAGTGTGTCTCTGGCAAAACGTTTGCACACTTGAGGCTATCTAAAGATATGAGTGTGGATGGAACTTTTCCTTGTTCAACTTTTTAACCTTTTCACTTGAATTTTTACTTTAAAAGACTGTCAACTATTCTTATAAACTGGGTTCTTTTAAACTGGGTTGAAACTCTCTAAGCTTAGCTATGAAACACGAAACTGGCGTTGAGATTGGTCTGCATCTCTGAGAATCGTAACATTGATCAACTGTGAGTAAGAATAAGTGATCAATCAATTCACCAGTTACTGATCGTTTTCTTTGTAATCCTGATCATTGCTAATTAATTTTTAAAGAGCGAAGCCAACTTTTCTTTCGAAGATTTGAATACATTTCAGCCAACAATTCCTCTAGGCAATTAAAGCCATCGTATAAATATCCTTACGAAGGCCCCTCAAAACATGCAACCCTTTCCGGCGGGCACCATTTCGTTACTGAGACCCAACTCGGTGTAAAGCTGAAATTTGAAGCTGCAAACATTTTGCAGATGATTCAACTTCCTAATCTTTTGCCAACGGAGACAAACGAAAACTTCGTCCTTTTATAGACTACAGATATTTTCAGTTCATTAAGACAATAGAGACTTCAATCGACTTACATGAGGTCAAACGTGCTGAATGAATCCGCTTTGTATTATTGTTGTTCAACGTTGTGTCGTCAGCTCTGGTCACAGCACGATTATATATGTATTTCGACCATAGCTTCGAAAAACCAATTTCAAGCGGAATAGCGAAAACCAATTTGAAGTAGAAGTGGAATGCAATTCGTTTTACTTTTCTTACCGAATCCGAAACGGAGACATTGCTGATAGAGCACGTCATCAAAATGTGCTTCAGTTCTATTGTAAAATCTTGTCCTTGCATCATCGAATTGCAAAATCATTGTCAAAGTGCATATAAATAGGAATTCGTAAGACTTAATTAGGGAAATCGCTAAGCGAATCGCTAATTCTACTCAAATTACAGAGCTTTGTCCAGATAACTACTCGAATTGCACGGAACTTTGAAATATGTATTTGAAGAATAAATATATAAGGGATTAAAAGAAGAAGACACAAAATACTCCATCTACTCGAAGGTAAAAATTGGATATCAGAAACATACATAAAGAAATTCCAAATCCCGAATAAGCTCAAATTGCTATATCGATTTATTCCTCCAACAATTTAAAATAGGCGGGAAATAGGTATTCGAAAAATAAATAAATAAGGAATTAAAGAATTAAAGAAAATAATATAAAAATCCATCATCTACTCGAAGATTAATATAGGAAATTAGAAACTTAAATAGACAAATTCACAATTTATCCCTGGTCAAAATCCTGAATCTACTAGAAATGCTCTATCGTGGAACCAAAACATTGGAATAGGTATGCGTTTGAAAAACGAATAAGGGATTAAATAAGAAAAGAAGATAAAAAAAAGACATTATATAGCCAAATGACGAATGAGCTTTCTCGATGCTGATATTTAAAATGTAAACATTCTGAAACAAAAACAAGAAAAGAAAACTAGCTTCGGCTTGCCCAAGCTTATATACCATTTACATTGTAAATATATAACCGATCTAAAGCAAATCTGGATGGAGTTTGTTTATATTGGAATTTGTTTTAATTTGGATGAAAAACAGGAAAGTTATGCTCCTAAGGGTTAATTTCGGAACAATCGGGTATATGGGAGCTATATGATATAATTCTCCGATCTTGATTAGAATCTTGTAATGAATGCAAACCGAAGTTGGTTTGATTTGAATGAAAAGGAGAAAAGTTATATATGTATATGTAAAGTTATATGGTAGCTATATGATATAGTTGTCCGATCTTTATGAGATCAGACCAGTAGACGTGGGGTTTATTCTAATTGATACAACCGAGTTTGGTTGCATTTGGATGAAAAACAAAAAAGTTATGCTCCTAAGTGTTCCTTACGGAACAATCGGTTATATGGTAGTTATATGATATAGTTGTCCGATCTGGATAAAACACGAAGTTGACCAGCGTGCAGACCAAGGACGCATTTGGTGAAAACTTCAGCTTTGTAGCTTTTAAAAACTCTGAGATCTTTGTGTTGAAACAGACGGATATGGTTATATTGATTCCCCTTGTCATGCTGATCAAGAATATGTATACTTTATACAGTCGGAAACGCTTCTATGCGTTGCAAACTTCCTGACAAAATGAATATACTATTTTGTAAATGGTATAAAATCCCAGTTTCCTGCAAGCTATATACACATTTGATCAAACTTGAGCCTACTCGGTCGAAATTTGAATTCAATGAATTTAGTTCAGTCAACAATGACCGACGTTCGCTGCAGGACGAATTTCGTAAAGGTCATGCGGTTACTTTGCTACAAACAAGAGCATCTGCTCAATTTAGACAGCTCATAATATGAAGATAGCAAAAGAGACGGTTAATATGGATTGTTGCAAGAGCGGACGTACATTGCAATATCGATGCATCGGTTATTTCTCTCCAAGAGGGTAAGGGGTGGGGTTTGTTAATATCAGTATATTTGGCACCATAAGTCAAATTTATAGACGATTTGAAGTGAACAGACAACAGACCCCTGGTTACGCCTTTGAATGCTTGTGGGGTAAATCTGCCCAGTGCTGCTTCCCAGAAGTGTTTGGGCATCTCCTGAGGCATCTCAGTTCGCATAACTCTTATGCGTAGACGCTAAGTCCAAGTACACAACTGTACTCGTACCCGTATCCGTAACTGTCTGCATCTGCACCGCTACACCCATCTGTTGTAGCTATACAAAATACACGTCCTGCCATTGGCATTCAGGAGGAAACCAGAGTTCAATAAATCTTTGACAGAGAGAGGCAGCTATAAAGCAACACCAACACCAGAATTCTCCCGTAGGTAACCATTGCCAGCGAGGGCGAGGACCGCGTTGCAGAGAGTGGATGGAAACAACGTTGGACTCTGGATTGGGAAAACAACAACAACAACAACAAATTCGGGCGCAAACGTAACGCTCGTAAATGTTGCACTTGGTCGATGTCGATGCTCGGTTTCGCTTTTGAGAGCATCTGTGGCTGTAGGAAAGCGCAGCATGTATGAGCATATGTACCATGCATCCACATACATATCTACATATACATATCTATATACACACGTACAGCTGTGCATATGTAAGTACAACAAGCAAGCAAGATCCCTACGGTTGTTAATATACCGTTTTAAAAATAGCAACTATAAATCTTATTGGCTCGGTATACTCGCGTACACTCATAGTCATACGAGAGTACACGACGTTCGCTTAACGTTCGCTCTCGAGTACGATTATCTGTATCTTTTGGATGCTGTGTTGCTGATGCTCCCCCACCCGAAACATGTTCATGTAAATCTCGGAAAAACGTCGCCGTCATCGTCGTCGTCGCAGCTATATGCACTTACTCACACTCACATGCGAGTGTGAGGGTTTGTGTGCGTGTGTGTGTGTGTGTAAGTAAAAGTAGAAACTATCGAAAACTAATGTTACTTAAGTTGGCCTGGGCGACGGCAAATCTTAACGTCTACAAAGAAAGAAAACGACAGCCCCAGATACAGATACACACATTTAACAGATACATCCATCGCTATTCCATCCATCGAGAGGCAGCAAAAAAAACAACAACAACAACAACAAGAACGGAGCGTAAGCAATGTTAACGAGTAAAATTCAAGAAAATTTTTAGTTCTAAAAATAACTTCTGTACTCATTTTCATTTTTCACAAAAAAAAAGAAAGCCAAACCAGACGGAAAATAACAAGAAACGTACCAAAAACCAATAGCTATAAAAATGCAAAGATACTGAGATACAGATACACACAATTTTCAATATGTATATTTAGGAGGAGATCTTTGAGATACAATTTTTGTATGGCCATGTTTATGTTTTATGTCCAAAAGATATTCAGAAAATGCTGAATAATGTAATTGTAATATGAATCTTGAACTGGGACTGGAAATTGAAGAAATAATTATAGTTTTTAGAGAGATGTTTATGATATGTATATATGTATATATGTCGTGCTATTTAAAGTTATCAGCTTGTTGAATCTGGAAAATTATAGATCAGTGGTCGGCTAGGCTCTATCTTTCATGTATAGGAATTAATTCGGCATCTGCATATGCAGCCGTGAGTTGCCTGTGCATTGGCTTCGTGTCTGTTTCTATGCACACAAAAGCAACGCCAAGTGGGATTGTATTTTGTGCCGACCACACGTGTTAACTGAAGTGTTTCGAATGCAAGTCTAGTTCGGATGTCTTCGCTATAACTAGAAGATGTTCTTTTTTGCATTTCCAACATTTACAACTATAACAAAGATGAGAAGAGCGGCTTACCGCAAAGTAGCGTTTTTAGGCGACCCAAAATAGAAGGAAACGGCGCTGACTGTATATCTAATGGTGTTCCATTACAAACTCTATTCCATTTTCAGACGAATCTTCACTTACGTAGGAGATACAATTCCAGTGCCTTGCATTTATTTCTTTAATTCCAAATACATCAAAACCTATGAATGCTTGGCAAACAACATCACCAACTCATGCATATCCCAAACACTTACAAAAAATTCTAGAAATTGTCATCGAAAAAATTAAATATTCATTTTTATACTCGTACTCTGGTTGAGGAAACACATTGTATTCGTGCAAATGTAATAATAAAGTATATATATTCTTGATCAGCATCAACAGTCGAGTCGATCTAGCCATGTCCGTCTGTCCATCCGTATGAACACCTAGATCTAGGAGACTATAAGAGCTAGAGTCACCAAATTTGGGGCGTCAGATCAAGTTTGCTTAAAAAGTTTGCACCGCCGCCTCCCTCCCCTGCAAATCGATAAGAACCTTATATCTCCCACAAATCTTAACACATTCGGTTTGTATATGTATTATTACACAATCTACCGATTTGCCAAATTTCATTATGATGGGATGATAATTGTAGACAAAAAAAATAAACAAAAAGTGTTACATACGCGTATCTTATAGTCGGAATATCGACTATAGCGTTCTTACATGTTCAGGCTTGGATTCGAAACTGGCAAATAATCGAATCAAGTTGGAATCACACAACTTTTTTCACTGTTTTATGACTCGATTTAGCTGGTTTTGCTTACAACTCCCAATTAGTTCGAGCTTCAGAATAATAACAACAATAGTGTTATGATTTGTACCAAAGCGAATATTTTCTAAATAGATTTTCAAGTTGGTTCGCCTATGTGGTCACCGATGGTACCTAAGAGAAAATATTTTACATTTAGGCAATTCCTCTCTAAGTTGTGGATCCAGTTACAGTACATTTTCTACAAGAGGGCTACAATGAGTGCATTTACTGTCGGCCAATCATAATTGCAATTTGCCAAGTGACGTTGGAATTTCTTCGGAATGATTCGTGCTACATGCTAGTCAACGCGAAATTGTATTCCTCTCATATTGCTTACCAAACAAGCGTTTGTATGTCAACGGGTCTGTTTTACATTATAACGACGACTGTGAGAGAGCGCGAGTGAGAGCGGTGAACAAAGAGCAAGGGATCTGGCCAACAAGCGAACGATATTTTCAAATCATGCAGGGCTCTATCGTCTATGTTTCTACATTTCGAAATTCGTAGTTTTTTTCTAAGTGTATAAAGGGTGTTAAATGACTGTCCCGCAAGCTCTAGAACTCAACATCGTTTATGCAGAGGCAGAGCAAGTGATTTGATAATTGCTTGGCCATTAAAGGTCTTCTAGACCAGACAACTTTTACAAACGGTGACAGCTTGATAAGTTATTTGATATTCCTTTTGACAAACATTAGATCATTCGCTGCATTTCGAATTTCGTGAAGGATGTCCAAAAACAGACACAAACAATGCTCTCTCTGAACCTGATGTTGATTAGTGATCAGTGAAGAACACCCTTTATCCATAGTACATAAATCGTATATTTATTGGCTTCAATGATAACCCCAAGTCCTGCTCAGTGGCATTGGCTTAGCATATAACTTCTATTCAAGTATTGCGTTTGAGATAATGTAAGTGAAGTGATTGCTATTTCGAGTACATTTCGTACGGGAGGGGAAAACTCTAGAAGGGTCTAACTATACAGCAAAGCATTTACAATTGTGCCCCAGCTCCAGGCAGCTGCTGATGGCTGCTCTAGAAACAAGAGCAAGCGCAAGAAAAGAATATAATGAAAATAAGTATAAGTATGAGACGGAAAGAGAGTGGGGCGCAACGAGGAAACGTAAAGCCAACCACATACATCTAAAGATACAGATACATAGATTTATTTTGGATTACAAATAGAAATGTACGGCTACGAATACGATCGTTGCCATACACAGTCAGAGTCAGTCAGTATATTACATACATACATACATACATACATACACATACATATATGTGCTTGAAGTGTTGTGTATATGTGAGTGTGCTTGCATGTCTAGATATTAAAAATATCGGTGGGGTCGTTGGTAAATAGATTTTGTATACGTTGTTTCTTTCTCCAAAGATTCAAAAGCTCTCGCAAGCTCTATTATCCTATAAGCCATGCATATATTCTGAGAGATTTTTAACCAGACCACTTAAGTTATGCTATGATAAAATGATCTTAATACCCAACCCCAACAAATCGAACGATCCTGGCGAAACTTGGGAACTCCAGCGACTTCTGCACCTAAGCACTGCAAGACGAACGGACGATGCCTTTATGATCACTTTGAAACTACGCTGGTGTAGGCACATACAAGGGCGTAGCCAGCTTTATCCGAATGGGGAGAGGGCACGTTTAGCATTCCATTCCACACACGGATACTTGGGTCAGGAGTTTGACCTAAGGTGTCAGAGAGGTGCGTGACCCCTAGCGTCCACCACCAAACCCGCTAGTCAAATAACCAACAGCCAAACCATTGCCATTGATTTAGATTTCGCTTGTGGCTGCGTACATACTTATGCATGCATAGGTTCGTATGTATGTACATATACATATATGTACTTATTTACATACACTTATATGCATATACTTACATAATACAAACTTATAATGCCTGCCTTTGAATGCGACTGCTTTGAATACGATCGTTGCATTGCGTCTATTTAGTTGAATATGCCATGTTTAACCTGCGATCTACAGCGTGGAATCAAACAAATAAGAACGCTATAGTCCATATTCCGACTATAAAATACCGTTACACTATTTGTTTATTAAGTAAGAATTCAGTAGCCCCCAAAAGCATGCCACGAGTATTATCTGATCGTTATAAAACTTGTCAGATCGGTAGTAGTAGGGGATAGGGATATGGTCTAATGGCGAATCTTAATACCCAATTTTGTAACTTTAGCTGTTATAGACTCCGAGACCTTGGGTTTCATGAAAGATATACGGTTGATCCATGGTTGATCCGGATCAAGAATATAAATATTTAATGAGTTTGAAAATATTTCCCTTTGCCTCTTAAATGCATCTAAGAGGACTGAATCTTATATTTCTAACCTTATATTAAAAGAACCGTATTAGATTGTTCAAAAGGGTTTTATTGCTTTTCAAAATATTATCTATGAAGATCAAAGTACATTTGCATGTGTTCAAACCAATTTTCGAAGCACTTTTGCCATTCCAAAGATGGTAAATCTAAAATGAACACCGAATGCTTAAGATGCCAGGTAAAATTTGTAATTTTTTTGGATAGTCAGGAACAGACACTCTACATTAGGTGACAAGTCAAGACTGGGAGACTATTCGATGTTTTAAGCTGTATTACTTGAGTTGATATATGAGAACTCGACCTTAATTAAGTACAGCGATTGGCTTCCCTGATTTTCTTCAACAGTTTCTGCCAAATAAGTAATTGTATAGCATTCATTCATATGCATAGATTCCTGATTCATCGTCTGTTACGAATTCAAAAACATGCTTTGAGTCACCGTGGCTGTATATCATCAGCATTTCTTTGCAACAATTGACACGGTCTTTTTTTGGGTGATTGTGAAGTATCCAACTTGTCTTTCTGGCTCCCAAATGTTCATCCCGCTTAATGATGGAATCGCAAGGGCGTAGTTAGGTGTTGTCAAGGGGGCCGACAATATATTTAAATAGAAAATATGATTGGGACCTAATAAGCCTAAAAGTGACCAAGTCGGAAATATAAAAGGACGTATACGGTTATACATCAAGATTCTATGATCAGGATCATATTATGTAATTATAGATCAGGAAAAAAAGAAAGAGTATTTCTTCAGATATGTTTAAGAAAAAATGGAATACATCTATCAATAGGAGTTCTTCGACTTAATTCTCACGATCTATAGGTCGATCATTGATCAAGTCTATGGTGCCCGTCTACTCCTCCATCCCGACCTCTCTATCATCAACCAAGCCCAAAACTTTGACTGTCGGTGGATGGCATAGAATGTCGAATATCGACTCTCTGCAGCAGCTCTTTACGGCAGCATCTGCCGGAAAAATGGTTGTGCCCCTGTCTCCCACTACTCTCCGACATCCACATCTTTGCAACCCCAGCAGCCGCTCTTAGTTTGAATATGTACTTGTATTTATTTTTAGTTAACGATATTTTCCACTAGCTCGGCATTAACAGAGATCGAGATCGGAGATCACGTTGACTCGTTGGCGTTGCGCGCGAAGAACAGAGCGTGCCGAAGACTGTCCCATGTCTATGTTTAGCTGTATGCATGTGTGTGAATCTATATTAGAGATGGGTAAGGAATCGGTATTCACGGGAAATCCGCCAAAATTCGGGGTCCGCGGGATTCATTTCGAAGTACCCGGGATGGGAAGGATAGGACAAAATATATCTGATTCACGAGGAACAGAATGGTATCGAATATTGAATTTACTTACCCAACCTCATCTCTGATTGAAGATACCATAGCTATATGGGTGATACCGATTCCTGTATGGAACAGTGGTCTTCGTCAGTAACTAACGCGATTGTTTGTTTTTATCTTCTAGTTGAGATTTGGCAGACAGAAGCATTGCTGCTCTTGTAGCTTGGCCCTACTGCTGGCGTTTTGCGATTGCCTCCGCACCCGCACCCCGATTCTATAAGTAGACATACATATGTTTTATGTATATATATATGATGGTGTATGTGTATGTCGCACTTTTAACACATGTGAGAAGAGAAACAACGTTGCCTTTGCCTGTGGTTCTGACGCTCCACTCTCTGCGCCACTGTCGCTGCTGCCTGCTGCTTGGTCTGCCAACGTCGTCGTCTTCACATCGCAATCTACTAAGTTAAAGCACGCAACTGCAACAACAACAACAGCAGCAGCGGCAGCAGCGAAATTCAAATCCGAGCAGTTTTCGTTTGTCCGCATCCGTCCGCCTAACGTAGTAGCTGCATGTGTGTGTGTGTAAGTATATGTGTGGCCGTGTGTGGATGTGTGTGCGTGCTCTGTGACTGCCGTTGCCGTTAGTATCGGGCAACGGGATCGGATGGGCATCGGCAACGTACGGCAAAAGTTCAGTGTTCAGTTTCGTTGTCGTTGTTGTTTGGTTTGGTTAGCGCTGCTTTGGTTAGTTTTCAGTTGATTTTACGAATATATATACTATATATGCACATTCTATATAGTCGGTTGGTTGGTTGAATTTGAAGCGAGACATACTTATAAATATGTATGTAAATGAACGGATTTACATACCTACATATGTATGTAAGTTCTCGCCAATAGTGAAAACAAAACAACAATAACAAAACCAGATCAGGCAGCAGCAGGACAGTGAGAGAGAGTGAGCGAGAGCATGAAAAATATAAGTGAAATGTGAAGCGTAAGCGCCGCCATTTCAGCAGAGAGCGCAATTGGCGTGATCGTGATTTGTTGTGAATTGTGAAAAACGCCAACGCCAAAAGCGCGCGTATTGTGAATAAAAAGAATAAAGAATAAAATACAACAAAATGCAGCAATAAGAATAACAAAAGACAAGAAAACAACAATGCGAAAACAACAAAAATATAAAAAGCAACACGAAATTCACATGTGCCGGGCGTGCGTGAGCGTCTGAAGGCGTGTAACAAGGAATCCAAACTGAAAATGAAACTGTGAAAAACAACAACACACAAAAATACCTGTAAATATGTATGTGCATATATGTATTTACCTACCATTTATACAGTTCGTTTAAAACCTATAAAACACTTTAGCAACTAGAAAATAAGTACATACATATAATATCCTATATACTATACCTGTTTGATATATTTCTTATAAGTTCATTTGTGACGTTAAATTGCTCCTCGAGGACTTTACCTTACACTGGCTTATGAATGTGTACAAAATTTGAAACAATAAAGTTGGATAATGAGTTATGCCATTGATCGGTCTCAGCATTCTCTTTCAACTTTTGCAATGAAGTAAAAAAGAGATATATGTACTTAAAGAACTAAAAGAAACGCCAGAACCAGGAGTCACTTGGATTAGCCATGGAAGTGGTAATAATGACCCTAGTTTGGCAGATATCGGCCTTTTATATTTACATTAAACATGTGTCTTATTGATTTGAAAGGCACTGTAGTACATACCCACGTATGTAGATACAGTGCACATGTGTTCTATGCAAAATTCCTATGATATTCAGTAGATGTGCAACAAAAACCAAGTAAAATATAGTCAAGAAATTATCAGAGTTTTCTACTAAAAAGGTCAAATGCAATCCTCAAGATACATCCACAAAATTGAATCCTGAAAATTTACTATAACTTTGACTAATAGTATCGATGATATTGAAATTACATAAACTTTTGGCCAGTTTTACACAACTTGTACAAGCATTTTACTTATTTAATCTAAAAATTAACTTATCTCAACAGTTAAAATTTAAAAAATAAACCCACATTTATGGTTAGTTTTCGTATTGACAACTTTATGAAATGTGTGTGTTGCTTGCTCAAAAGTTTTCATCTATTTGATTTAATGATCATTAAATGTGGAAGTGTGTATGTACAAGTATGTATATAAATTTTTTATTATTTTTTGTTTTTGTTTGATTTTTTTTTTTTTTTGCTTTGCTTTAGCCGATGAGCCGCCGTTCGAGGCTAAAAGGTTAACTTCTAAATATTAATAGTCGTTGTTGTTATTCTTTTTGTTTTTGGTGTTTTGTTGTTGTTGTCAATGTGTGTTGTCAACAAAAAAAGACGAGCCACAACAACAACAGCAGCAACAACGATAACAATATAACTATAAGAACCAAATATTAACCACAAACGCGTTTGCGCGATTTAAGTACTTACATTTCACTCCAATGGACTGGGGACACTCAAAACGTTGAATTTGAATTTTTTTTTCCTTTTTTTTTTGAACATAACTGTATACACACACACACACACTCAGAGAACAGTTGTAGTTACAAAAGCACATGCCACAAGTGTAGCGGTCATGCATGCCAAAACTGCAAAGTTACGTACAAACATTTACATACTTTTTCAACAACGTTGTATTTACAGTTACATATTTGAAATGTTAACGGTAACAGTGCCAGCAGAAGCAACGCAAATGGTTACAGTTACGGTTACGGCTATACGAATGCATCGTTAAGATTGCAGGCCCAAAGCCCAAACTGTGCAAGTGCAGGAGATACACACACACAAGTTCAGACCATTGCATACATACAGACACACAGGGAGAGAAGGCGAGCGAACAAGAACGAATCTCAATCTCAGCGTTACGCCTCTTCATCTGAAACCAAAAGTTGCAGCGAGGCATAGAGCTAAAGCGCCAGCTGTAAATCAAATAATCAAAACATAACAAAAAAAAAGCAAAAATTTGACATAAAAAATAGGTGCTGACTCAAGCAAATTTTCAAATGGTAAGTAAATTCCCGAAAACCTCTTAAGAATACTAACCAAAACAACAACAACAACAGTGAATCTGAATAACGATCTTTTCGTATTTGTATGTAAAGTATGCAGCAGCTGCTGCTGCTTTCGAAAAAAAAACTGTATATTTTCCTAGAGTAAAGAAATAGAACATTCAAGTAACACTTTGGTTGGCTAGAAACTTGCAAAAATAAAGCTGTGGAAAATAAATCATCATATGCAATGCTCTTATATTATATAAATACAAAAGTGAGTTCCAGAATTCCCATAAAATTAGATTTTTTATTTCTAAAGTAGAGATATATTTAGGGAAGCATATCCGTCGATATTTTCCATGATCGTTTTGTGTAAAAGAGACACTTCAATTCCACCTTCAAGCAAGTCTAGATCATTGTGTGCCTATGGGCTGCCAACCATTCTGAGGGGCATTCTATTCCTAAAAGCACAGTGTTGCCACATATCTACCAAACGTTAAAATGGAGTTGTTCAAAAACTGAACCTTACTTCATTGAGTCTAGAAACTCATCCTTCATTGTATCAATCTGTGCCGCAAACCATCTCGACGGGCAAATAAAGTGACCCAAAAATTGCATTCTCTTGCATTCTCAACTAAACTCTCCTTCATCGAAAAGATGTGAAAATGGTTTTCTGCCAATTTTAGATCTCAATCAATTTTAGAAGCATCAGAGTGTAATCTTTGTGGCTCCGTATCCGGAATACCGGATTCCTGATATCTTCTCAATATTCCATTTATGCGCACTTCATTCAAATGCTCAGCTCTCGTCTTCATTTTGCCAACGACGTTTCCAGGAGACGAAGAACCCGCAGTCAGTGGGCAATAGCTATCACCATCAGCGAGCGCCAAGGACGCCAGAAAGCTATTTCAATGTCCCGGAATCGGTGGCATTGCTGAACATTGTCAAGTCCGAGCGCATCCAGAGCGCGTTCCAGTCGAACCGTAAGAACCATGCCAGCGTGTGGGAGATGGTGGCTGAAGTGCTCAATCGCTTCAGTGCGCGCAAGCGCACAGCCAAGCAGTGCTGCAATCGCTACGAAAATCTCAAGAAGATCTACACACAGCTGAAGAAGAATCCGGAGCGGCATGTGCGCCGCAACTGGCCCTACATGTTCCTGTTTAAGGAGATCGAGGAGCAGCGTGGCGAATGCTGGGGCAGCAATGGAAAGCGTCTGGCGCTCATGTCCAAGAACCACAACGAGCTCTCCTACTATCAGCGACGGCGGCAGGCGGCCGAGCTGGGCGTGCTGCTCAACAAGGACAACCTGACGCCGCACCAGCACAGTCTGCTACAGAGCCTGAGCCTAAGTCACGCGGCCCAGGCCCAGGTGCATGGGCACAACACGGACTCCTCGCAGAGCGGGGCCAGCAAACTGGAGCGCTTCCTGCCCAATCATTTTGTGGAAACGCAGCTCAACGAGCCCTGCCCCAATGGCAGCTGTGTCGGCGGCGGGGGTGGCGGTGTCCTGCAGGTTGCACCTACCAGCGTCTACGATGACAATCCGCTGCAGATGCAGGTGGCGGCTGCTGCCGCGGTCATTGGCACAGGCCTCGTCGAGCTGCGTGTAGCCGCCCAGAAGCGACACGAACTCCAAGCACAGGCCCAGGCGCAAGCACAGGCAGTGGCGGAAGAGGCAGCATTTAAGGATCACAGTCATAGTCGTGTCCACCATCACGGCAGCGATGAGCCACCGGAAGTGCGTGACTATGAAAAGGATTGCAACGGCGCCCTCAACTTACACCACAACAACGATAACGATAACAACATATCCATATCCATGAAGTAAGTGTGATTCACTCAGATCTCCTTCCAAGTCCTTGCTCCAACTAATTCGAACTCTCTCACACAGATCCGAGCCACTTTCAGAGGGTGAATTCAATCCCGATGACATCCAGCTGATGCAGACCAACTATAATGGGTGAGTCGTGGACGAAGTCGTGGTCAGAGAATCTCATCTTCATAGTAGGCTCATTCCTGTCCCACAGCACACAGAACTACTACTCGCCCAGCATAGACCAGAATATACTGCATCCGGATGTCATAGTGGACACGGACAATCTATCCGATTGCAGCACGGTGGCATCGCTGAAAAGCGGCAAGAGGAAGCTCTCCACCTCGACCGATGGTGACAGCACCAACTACGAGCTGATCGAGTACCTGAAGCGTCGGGAGAAGCGCGATGAGGAGCTACTAAAACGTATGGACGCACGAGAAGAGCGCTTCATGAATCTACTCGAGCGCACCGTTATAGCCATCGAGTCGCTGGCCGCCGGCAAGGCGAAGGCGACACAAATCCCACAAACGCCACCAGCACAACCTGCCTCTGACCAAACGACAGCCAGTAGTATAGAGGACGCCTCAGCACCAGCACCAACACTAATACCAACTGATATGCCCCCGTCTCAGCGAAGTCGGAGTTCCAGTCCCGCAATCGGAGTCGCCGCCAAGCCAGAAGAAACCACTGCTGGCAGCAACGCCGATGATGACGTGGTTGTGGTGGCAACCGTAGAATAATATACAGAGATGCTCTCCTAGGCACAGACTCAACTTACTTTACTTTTACACCAAGCACCGCTTACCCAATCCTCTAGAGATTTACTCTACACGCAGCTTAAAATCGCGTTGCCGATTACAATGGGCCACCAATTTCGTGTCTTCACTCGCTGTCCTTGCCTCTACTTTGAGTATCTTAAATATCTGAAATCTAAGCCAACTACACTACATAATCCACGTATAGGTAAACTATAAGAAAAACACGATCCACACCGACGTAACTGTTGTTGCGTTTTTTTTTTGCGGAAAGTCCGCTTGCACCTCGAAGTGTTACCTGTCACTTAACGCCTTACGTTGGTGTAGATCGTCAGTTTCTATATAATCCACATGGATCTATGTTAATTAATCTATGTAATATATATGTTATCATATATATATATATTCACGAAGTGCCAAAGTCGAACGTAACTGTCTCGATTTCGAATGAGATTTTGCAATGTTTACTTAAAAGCCAGTCAGCTTAATCTGCTTCAGGACCTCCTTATCCTCCAAGGAAACCAAAAAAAAAAGAACACACATACCAAATGATTGTGCTAAGCCTTTTTACCAGCAATATGTAATTTTAGATATTTAATTTTAAGGTTAACCGTAGAATCATAATGAGCCCAGACGCAGAATCATTTGCTCGTAGAGCACCAAGATATCTGATATTCGTATAGATCATTGATTCATTTCAAAACTCCACATGTATGTGTAAGCAGAACACGAAGTTGCACATCTATATATGGGACTATACGTGTGCTGGTTGCGCTGCCAGTGTTTATTTGATTCCTATCCCGACGGATCGAATTTTACAACTTTAAATCCGCATGAACATTTAAATCGGCAATACCGAATGTCACCAAATTTGGCATCCAGGTTACTTTGCCCACCAGAGAACGCATCAACACGCACTCACTCAACGAAAATTGTATACCTCCTCTGCATTCAAGCAATGTTATTTGCGTCCGTCGGCATATTTGTCGAGCATATTTCATACGAAATATGAAAGGCAAACTCTGAAAATCAACGCATCGGAGGTTGCGGATAAGCGAAATACAAAGTTGGTACTTACACAGCCAGGTATCTGCTAGCCAACCGCTGTCCTAAACCACAGAGGAAAAGAAAGAGCAGAAAAAACTGTCCTCTAGATCATAACCCCGCCGCTTCGCCTCTCCCACGCGTCCATCCTAATTGAGTTTTTAGATATACGAGATCGTCACTTGGTTTCCTCTGTTTTGCGCTACGAGCTAACCGAGCATTCGTCTGCCACTTAAAAGTTACGCGCTGTCGATGATAAAATCAATCAATCAAAATCACTTAGAAACCCTTTTTATTGCCTACTTTTGGGCTGTTTGGTTCCTGCATGAAATAATTTATAAGTACCACATATCCTTACAGTCGGACTGTTGTCTGTCCAATTTTTTTTTTCTTTTTTTACGTGCAATGATAATAAATAAGCTAAGCATATGCCATAGAATCTCCGATATAGAGAAGCCAATTTTGGGCAGAAACTGCGCCGCGGCAGAGTTTTTTGTGGAGCCTGTGTCTCTTTACTCTGTGCCAGAACAGTACTATCCATCGCATGACTCGAATCTTAATCTATGTGCCGTTTCGTTGTTTTATTTAATTATAAACTTATATATACATTTTGTATTCAAATCAAATGTAAACAATTAGTTTTAAATCGGAGCTAAAATGGGGCTCAAAATGCATTTGTGCAGGTACATACATACATACACACACACTCAAACACATACTAATTATAAACAAATTCAACATTTTTTTTTTTAAATCTAATTAAATATAGAAAACCATACTATTTTCAAGAAATATTGTTTGGCACAATTTCATTCCAGTGGAGGGAAGAGGCATTACAAATTTTCAGAGTTTCGGAAACAATCAGAGAACCGGAGCATTAATTTTGATTAACTCGTGCTATTTTGTTCCTTTTTTGTTACCATCAATTGATAAATCGATATATTCGCCTCGATCTTACGGTAGTATCTCAGTTTTATTATATAGTGGCTCAGTCCTGATAAGCTAAACAGCGTGCAGACATAAGAAGCATCCGGTAAAAATTCCAGCTCTCTTGTTTCCTTTTCCTACAAAACCTGTGTGGCGCTGCCTACTTTTTCAATGGATTACCAAACTACAGCTGGGTACCTCAAAAGATGCATAGATGTGACAAGCTTTGACTAAAACTAAGAGTCGGTGCCACGATATAACTATACTGTCGAGACAGACACAACAGAGATTGCCTTGCTCATAGATGTTCTGTGTATATGTGTGCCACAGCTACTGCTGTTTTGGTCATTTGCAGTTGCAGATGGAATATTGCAAAATGACTCCTTAGTATTCATCTAAGTAATACAATCTAACTTTTGTCAAAATTTTCGCAATCTAGCTTTCGAGGTTTGGACTGTGCATAGATGTCCAATCTGTCAGAACAAAGAGTGAAGAGTTGCAGCTTCATATCGACACATGGACAACACGATATGTCGATATATATCGTTTGGGAACAAATTTATACATAGATAAATCGCTTTGAAATCATTTTTTCAGTACACTAATATCGCCCACAAATAAAAAACTATATACGGTGTAGAATAATTCATACAATGTACTAACAAACTCACTCATTTTCATTAGAGGAGAAGCTAATTCCACCATTTACTATTGCCTCTTACATGAATTGTGGCAGAACTGCATCAACGATCCCACGGTGCAGGATCAGACTTTCTCCGACCACATGACACTATTAATCGAAGTGTCATTACAATATTCTAAGGCATTCCAGGAAAGAGAAAATGCCCTATTCCCCACTCTCTGGTAGATCGAGGGAGACGCTGACAGATTTGCCCTTACCCTGGATACGATCATCACAAACGCCACGCCTCCCATAGACACAGAATGCATCACGCACTCCATTCCGCAAGCGTCTAATTGTATGCAGCCCGCCAAACCTCTTCCTTTAAAATAACTTTGTTCGACTGTGAATGCGAAGGCGCACGGAGAATCTCCTTCAATCTCCTCAGGTCTCCAGTACCGAAAATACGCCAGAATCAAGAGCAAGTTATCAAGAGGCAAATAACGACTTAAACAAGAAAGGCTAGCTTCGGCGTGCCGAAGTTTATATACCATTCACATTGTCAATATATAGCTGATCTACACAGATCTACAAATTATGCTCCTAAGTGTTCATTCTGGAACAATCGGTTATATGGTAGCTATATGATATAGTTGTCCAATCTTCATCAGGTCAGACGTGAAACCACCTCAAATTTATACAAACCAAATTTGGGTTGATTTCAATGAAAAACAGAAAAGTTATGTTCATTCAGTTCATTCAGGAATAACCGGTTATATGATAACTATGTGATATACTTATCCGATCTTGATCAGATCAGGCCAGTGGACGTGGCGTTTATTCAAATGGATACAAACGGAGTTTGATGATATAGTTGTCCGATCTGGATGAAACTCGAACTTAACTAGCGTGCAGACAAAATAAGGCATCAGCTCTGTAGCTCTTAAGACTTCTGGGATCTCGGGGTTGAAACACACGGACAGACATAGCTATATCGAGTCCCCTTGTCATGCTGATCAAGAATATATATACTTTATATTTGTGGGAGGTATGGTATAAGGTTTTTATCGATTTGTGGGGGCGGGGCAACATTTCAAAACAAACTTGATCTGACGCCCCCTACAAGGAGAGCCTAATACCAAATTTGGTAACTCTAGCTCTCATTGCCTCCGAGATCTAGATGTTCATACGCACGGACAGACGGACATGGCTAGAGTACGAGTAAGGTTACACACTATTTAGATTGTAAATATATGCATAGCGGCCATAGAGGCTCCTCAAATGCATACTAAGTGAATTTGGTTTGCTTCCTATGAAAAACAAAAAAGTTATGTTGCTATCATTCTGTAAAAATTGGTTATATAATATAGTGGTCCGATCTGAATCAAATTTGGTCAGCGGGGATGGGGCCCCTCAAGTCCTCACCAAATATGGTAAGATTTGGATGAAAAGTAGAAAAGTTATTTGGGAGCTATATTATATAGTTGTCCGAACTGTATGAAACTTGAACTTAACCAGTGTGCAGACAGAAGACGCATCTGGTAAAAATTGTATCTTGTAGCTTTTAAGACTTTTCAGATCTTTGTGTTGAAACAGATAGGCGGACTGACGAACGGACATGGTAATACCGATTCCATTTCATGCTGATCAAGAATATATATACTTCTTAAAGTCGGAAATGCTTCCGTCTGTGCGATGCAAGCTTTCTTACAATTTTTTGTGAATAAACTATCGACGTTCCTCACTCACTTAACCTCAAGCCCACTATATAAAAACATTTACAATTTACGTTATAAACAAACATCGAAAAACAGATTTATCGATATATATATCAGTAAACATAGATACTTATATCGTTTTGGAAACATTTTGACAATGTACTAACATGAGGCAGGAGAAGATCAAGAGATCAAGAGAACGAGTGGCTGGTACTCTATATAGCCTGGAACGTTTTCCTCAGCGCGTTGCATAGCTGCGCATGATAAAGATAAAATGTTAAAGACGATTGAGTGTGCACAAAAAAAAATGCTTCGTTAATATTTGGGACTTTTCACTTAATTTAATTTAATTAGAAATTATATCCTAGCGTTACAAGGACATAGATACTTTTGACTTATTACACAGTTTTGTTGGAACGCACCTTACAGTGCGTTTTATCCTAGGCGAAAGTATCTACATAGATATGTGCTTAAGATACTAAGCGTCCTTTTGCCGTCTTCCCCATACGCAGCTTACTCTTTTTGGTTTTGGCAATCTTCTTTGTAATCAACAGCTTTAGTCGATTCTTAACCTGGTCATAGGCTTCATGATCCACTTGTGGTTTGTTGGCCTTGAAGAATTTGGCGCCCTCTGTAGGAATAATAGAAAGTATTCAGCAATTTCAGATCTGCACATGTATGTAAGTATATGTTGGAGATTCGTATAATTCATCTTGAAATCATTGTACTGTTATTTACATATTGTTATATTATTACATTTTCTTAAAATTACACTAGCTAAAGCTAACAAAACTCAATTTGTTTACCCTTCAGTAACCAAGCCTATTTTTTCCGATACATATAGAACCCCAGATGAGAAAACATTTTCTATGGCGAAACTTTAAAGAGCTCTTAAGATCTGCTATTTTTTAGCTTTCCTAAGAGCTTTTAGCTGTCCTAAGACTAGATAAGTTGTTGCCGATATTGATAAGATTAGGTAACCATCACATTACATCCAGTCACCATATATTTCACCAACTATTTTGATACTAAAAGGGCTCCACATGACGAAAAACCGCTTTAAAATTGTATTTTTAGTGAGGCTTTTGTTAACAAAAACTAAGTTATAGTATTTCTTGAATACTTTTTTCAGAGGTGAAAGCTTATAAATATATCCTTTTATCATTAATACACTTATTTCTTGGACTTTAAATCATTAGTTTTTGTCTTTGTACTAAGAAAATGCTGATTTTTCGAATTTAAAATTCAAGGAAAATTCGAAAAACATTTATATCGTTGTTTCTTTTTTAATTATTTCACATATTTGTGTCAATTAGGCGTCGTTTAAAATATAAATAATTGAAATCGCTTAAATATGATAGTTTTAAGGCCACAAACTTTTTTCTATATTCTTCGATATTGATGACGTTGAGTTAAGAACTGCATACAAACCGATGAGTTGAGTTTTATGTGTGAAATTGAAATCACGACATTGGGCCGGTTTCCTAAAACCATCATCTTAGTTGTCTCTCAACGGATTTCAATGATTTATACGGAAAACTACGCCTAGTTTACGCCAATGCTAGTGCAGAAGGAAAGTGATAGAAATTTTGTCTCTAATTTTCCCGGAATGTTAAAGTAAAAATTTTGAAAAACAAAATAAAGCACAAAAAATCACGATTTTCCTAATTCAAAACAAGCAAGAACGCTAAAGTCGAGCATGCTCGACAGTAAAATACCCTGTACTTAATAATCTGCTATATAATATAGCAAACCGCTTCTGATCAACTTCGGTCAACGGACTTGAGACCTCCTAAAATGGAAACAAACCAAATTTTGTTCGATTTGGATGAAAAACAAACACTTTGTGTTCATTCCGAAAAAAATCGGTCAACAATTGGTCAACCAACGTGGCTCCTCCTAAAATGAATACAAATCGATCCGGATCAAATGTTGTCAGTTGACGTAGATGTCTCTAGGACACATAAGCCCAAAATTTGGTACAACTCCAATGAAAACAGAAAAGCTATGACATAAGAACACTAAAGTTGGCGGTGGGCTTGTATGAGGGCCACCTTATAAAGTGGGCGTGGCAAAAACATAAAATAAACTTGATCTGGGTGCATATTTATAGAAAATAAATATCTAAATTTGAAGCCTCTATCTCTTATAGTTTCCAAGATCTAGATTTTCATACATCTGGACAGACAGACGGACATTGCAATAACTTTAACATACGATTGTACCATAGTTATAGGGTATAAATATATATGTAAAGTCAAAATTAATGATTTAAATGTGTGTATAGATGATAAATAGATATATTAACTAGGTTGCAAACGACGTAAAGCCGTTTATGTCGTTCTCGAGTAATGATAGAAAAAGCAAGACCACCTCTTAAAAACTTTAAGAAAATACTAGATTAAAAAAATGGTTCGAAATCAGGAGAACGAGAATAAAAGCACACGTGGAAGCTTCTAAGACTGACACGTACCAAATTTGGTTCAATTTGGAAAAATAACAACCAATTTTGCTGTACATTTCGAATTGGTCGGTTATATGGGAGCTATATGATATAAAGGTGCGCTCTGGATTCTTATTTATAGGCAGCTACAGCTTTAAAACTGAGAGACTTGCTCGTAGATAAAGGGGGGAACAGACGGATTCAGATTCAGACAGATTTGATTCATATAGTTCCCATATAACCGATTGCTCCGAAATAAACACTTATTAGCATAACTTCTTTGTTTTTCTGAGGAGCCCCAGCCCCGCTGACTTCATTTGATTCAGATCGGATTAAAATAGTATGTGAATGATATGTAAGCTTCGGCAACCGTAAGCTAGCCTTCATTTCTTGTTAAAGTTTATTTTCGTTATATGGGGCCACAAATGTAGTTTTGGTTACTGATGGGTTACTGATGGCTACCTGATGTTATCTGTAGAAGATAAGAAAGCTATGTTGGATGTAAGAAGTATACAGAGCAAATGCACTGAGAAATGGAATGTGATATGTTATCCTTACGCAGTGACATAGATGAACTGCTCTAAACCGATCCCCAGATTGAGCACTTATTTAAATGTTAATCAACAGACATTTTTACAATCGACCAATACTTTGCCGTTCATTCCTACCCATTAAAAGGCCAATGCCGCTGTTTCATATGCTCGATGAAAACATATGAATAAGATGCAGAGTTCAGCGTCTAATGTATTTGACTTTGGGCGGTGATCGGCACTAAAAAAAAAATCGCAGTATGAGTGTCCGTATGCGCGTAGAAACAGCCACTTCGAGTGACGAAGCCAAGCGAATAGCTTATCGTATATAAGTACCTTCCGACCCTATTCCTATACACAATATGTATGTCAACGCAAGAGAAGATGCCCTCGCGAAGCGGTATGCTTATGCAAAAATGGAATCAACAGTTATGTTAGAAGAGTGCTCCGGTCTTTCACGACCAATGCATGATCATCATTCCCGATATATGTATATGTACTTAAATTTATATTTACCTTTCAATCTTGGATCGTTTTTGGGTATAAAGAAAGATTCCATTTGAATTTTAGGTTTCTTTTGTTTCATCGACTTTTTGGCATGCGCCGCACCGGCTGGGACAGCTGCTGGTGGCTTATTCTCATTGACCGCCTCTGTTTGCTGCAGTTCGTCTTCTTCACTGTCAGAGGAATCGTAGCTGAAGGGATTGAGTGCGGCCAGTTTGTTGGCGTTCGGTTTGCTGA
The DNA here is from genome assembly GCA_037043425.1 of Hirtodrosophila duncani. Lineage (NCBI taxonomy): Eukaryota > Metazoa > Arthropoda > Insecta > Diptera > Drosophilidae > Hirtodrosophila > Hirtodrosophila duncani. The sequence goes on along the minus strand of JBAMBM010000063.1, from coordinate 325,998 downwards.
CCACAATCTTCTCGTGAATTAGCTGCTGCAGCTGGTCCTGCCGCTTGGCCAACTCCTCGGTGTGACTGTTACCGAACATGTCCAGCAAGCTGAATCCTTCGCCGCGCAAATTCAGCGATTCCTTCAATGTGTCGGTGACCATGTAGAAGGCATTCTTGGAAACTGGCGCTACACTTGCAGTGGCTTGCGCCGTTACAGTGGCGTTGGCTTTATCTACTGCAGCCTCCGGCTTCTTTGTCTGCTGGCGCAGTAGTTTGTGGTGTTCCTGCTTGGCAGGATCAAATCGTAGCATTTTGTTTTTGTTTTTTGTCTTGGCTAATTTGTTGTCCAGCTCCGTGCTGGTGCTGATCTTGTGTCCAACCACCTGCTCGAGTATGCCCAACTGCCAGTTGCGTTCGCTGTCCTTGGCAGGCTGTTTGGGTTGCTCAGAGTCGTCCTCCTGCTCATCCTCGTCCATGTCTTCTACAAAGTTGCCCTTTATGTGGAATCTGGGATCGAGACTCTGTTTGCTTTGCATTTCCACCAAGCGTGCACCCTTCTTGCCACCATATTGTGGCAGCACAAGCTGACCCGCATCCTCTTCATCACTTTTGTCAGCAAAGAGATCCTTTTTCGCCTTAGGTTTTACTGACTTTTCCTTCTTTGGCTCCGGCTCCTCTTCGGCATCGCTAAACTTGATTTTCTTCGACTGCTGGTTACCATCAATGGAAATAGAGGACAGAGCCTGCTGTATAGCAGTCTTCTTTTGCTGATGCTCTTGCCTCATTTTCTTGAGCGATTCCAGGCGCTTTTGGTCCGCTAGGCTGGCTTTGCCATCCGCCTGCAACTTGCCCGTCTTTTTGTGTTTCTCAATGACATGGAGCGGCTTCACATTGTCCTCTTGCTGTATGACTATCTACAAGGACAACACATTATGCTCAAGAGAAAGATGTCACCACCTTACTTTCGCCCAGCTTACCTTGCCATTGTGTATGGAGTGGGCGGCACGTTTCTTGGTGATGAGCAGCTCAGCGGCAACATCTTCGTCGTTGATCTCTTCATCCTCACCAAACACTCGTCGTTTGTTGTGCGTATTCTGTGCCAGCAGCTGGGAGGTGCTGCTGTGCCCCGCAAACTGTTCCCCGCTGGCCAGAGATTGCTCTTTCTGCTGCTGCTCTTCGCGTTCACGTTTTAAACGATCGAGAAACGATTCCTTGGCCAGCGACACTTTTAGTTTACTGCCATTCAGTTGTTGCCAATTCAGCTCATTGAGGCCTGCCAATGTCGGGAATAGGTGTCATTTATAAAGAAGGATAACACATTTCCCTACAACTTACAGTATTGTGCATCGTCTGTAAGCAGCGTGACGAAGGCTATTATTTCGTTGTCCTGCTTTTGCGCTTTCCTTTTAAGATCCACATGCTGCACTTGGCCATAGTCCTCGAACAGCGTCCTTAGATCCGATTCGGTTGTTTCACCCGGCAGATCTGCCAAGAAGAAGCGCGTACTGGCCATGGCCAAAAACACTATGGAAATGGTCACAACGTGCACGTGTGACTATCGCCAGCAATAATCGCTGTGCAGTTGAGAGGTATCGATAGTTCGATAGCCAGTTATACAATCGCAAGTTATAACGATCGCAAGTCACAGTTTTCTGTTACAACTAAAGCATTGTCTAAAAGCAGAGATTACCTACACAGAGTACATAAAGTGACACAGGATTTACAGAAAACTCTGCAGCGGCGCAGTTGCTGCCTAAATTTGGCTTGCGAAAACTTGTTTCTCGTTATTTCTTATAAACATCTTATTTAATGTCTACGAACTTGTGCAACATGTTTGCAAATCAAAATTCGGCAAAAACTGCGCTGTCTTTAAAGCTACGTCGTTGTGGAACCTGTGCCTCCTAATGTAATCTCTGGTACCTACGTGAGAGACAGGTTCCACAGCGACGTCACTGTAAGCGCTCCTTCAGCTTGGGCGACAAGGCGCAACAGGTTTGCATATTAAATTTCCTCAGAAACTGAATAGATAAACTATTGATAGATGCTCAAGATTGAGAGCACTTGCTGAAATATTTATTAATAGCGAATGTTAAAATTCCGTGCGCACCTTTCCGTTTCTTCCCACTAATTGAACGACCAATTGTGGTAGCAATGGTCCCATATGAATGTGCCCAAGGAATTAGAATAAGCAGCAGAGTTGACGGTCTATCAGTTTGTCTATGATATTGTCTATGGCATACAGTAACTAGAAGAAGGATACGTTCCACAGCGACGTAGCTTTACAACATGTTCCGGAAGTGAGTAGACAGTGCGAGCAACATGCCTTCGCAAGCCGAATTTCGAAAAAAAAGAAACTGTTCTGTGGAACCTATCTCTCCTTAGCTACTCTGTGTCAATGGTCAAAATCGCTGCTACTGCTTTTGCATATATTTTATGACAGTCACAGTATAGCTCAACTCTAATCGTAACCAAAACCAGCGAACATCGATAACCACTAACGAGTGTAGTCACGACATATCGACACGCACATAAACATAGACAGCTCACTTATACAGAGCCGCCTGTCAAAATATTAATATTTATTTATTTTTTTCACTGGACAGAGATATTTGTTAGGTTTAAATTTAAAGTCAAAAAGACTGTGCTTACAACATTACACAGTAGTCATGGCAAGCGGGACAGCGACAACGACAACCAACGCCAGCGCCAGCGCCATCTCACCAATGGAGAAGTGGGGCTTTCCATTGCAAGACCTATACAGATTGGCGTTTACATTTTACAAACGTAAGAACGTGGCCCGAAGCCAAACAAGTGCGAGTGCGGCTGATATATTAACGCCCTTGTCTTGCCTTTGCAGAGAACTCAGGCAAGGCCATTCATCTGTCCTACGAGGACAATTTGAAACTGATCGCGTTCAAGCAGCAAGCCTCGCTGGGACCCTTCAACACACAGCATGCGCCGGCTTTGGGGGTGCTGGACGTGATTGGCCGCGATCGGCAGCAGCACTGGCAGCTGCTGGGCGACATTAGTCGCGAGCAGGCCATGGAGGGCTTCATTGATCTGCTGGATACTATGTGCAGTGCATTTCGGCCGTACATTGCGGCAGTGCGTCAGAGTCGCGATGAGACGCTGAAGGCGGACTTGCGGCGCATGGAGCAGGAGGCGCTCGAGCGTAAACAACATCAGCTCAAGCAACAAGAGCTCCTGGAGGAGGGATATAAGGAAGAACTGCAACGCCGCCAGCTGCAGGATGCACTGAACAAGCAGACCTATCAACAATTTAAGGTAAACCGATTGATTTTGTTCGCCAGCGCCGTCACTTGCACCTGTTGTTTCCCGTTCCCCTGACCAGCCCCCTCCAGCCCCTTTGTTAATAATTAATAATGGTTAAGGTGGGTGGGACTGCGAATGAGGTCACGCCTGATTTGGCTGCCCCTTCCCAGACACCCCACACCTCCCAAACACATTAAACGATTTTCTCCACGGTTATGGTTTACTTGTAGCTGTACGCCGAAAAGCAGTTTCCTGGCAATCCCGACCAGCAAGCTGTGCTCATACATCAGCTGCAGCGGGAGCATTATCATCAGTATATGCAGCAGCTGCATCTGCAGAACCAAAACCAGCAACTAGAGCAGGACAAAGCCAAAGAGCACACGGGCACCACAATGCAGGCAGCTACTGGCGATGAGCATAGCTCCTCCTCCGGCAATAATAACAACAGCACGGAACTCAGCCAGGCTATGGAGGGCCTTAAGCTAAGCAATTTGGAGGAGATGCAACATCAACAGCAGGGCGGCGAACTGAGCCAAGAACAGGAAGCAGCAACTGCAGGTGGTAATGATGACTACGACGATTATGTCATTATACGGCCAGCCAAGATCTGGACACGACCCGACATAGAACAGTTCAAGACTGAGGTATCCGCCGGTGATGGCGATGGCGTCATTACCATTGGCCATGGCGATACAGTTACGGTAAGGCAACCCACCTAACAGAGCCACAGCATGACAAGATTGTCTCTCTTTCTTTCTCTTTCTCTCTCTCTCATAGGTACGCGTGCCCACCAATCTGAATGGCAAATGCATCTTTTGGGAGTTCGCCACGGACAATTATGACATTGGTTTTGGCATTTACTTTGAGTGGGCCAAGCCCGTCACCAACGAAGTAACCGTCCATGTCAGCGACAGCGATGAGGATGAAGACTGCGTCGATGAGGACTATTTGTCCACCACCGAGGACCTGGAATCGGGCTCGTTGTCGCAGGATCGTAATGCGCTGGCCAACCAGAACGCTGCCGCCGCCATCTCAAAGGCGCCCATTTCAATTATAGTGCCCATCTACCGGCGTGAGTGCTACAACGAGGTATATGTCGGTTCGCATTCCTATCCCGGCGAGGGCGTCTATTTGTTAAAGTTCGACAACAGCTACAGCATTTGGCGCTCCAAAACGCTTTACTATCGCGTCTACTATGAGCGCTAAGAAAGGCCAAACATATATATTTATATATATAGATATAGAATACATAGGCAAACATAAATCCTATCCGTAACCGTATCCGTTTCCTAGTCCTTTATTAGCCCTGTCAATGCGTTATTTACATACATGTGTGCCACATGTCTTGGTAGTGGAGCGGGCAGGTGTAATTCTGTCATGATTATGATTTAATCAACATATTTATTATTTAGTTTTAATTGAAAAAAAGTTTATTCGAAAATCATTAATAAAACTGAAAACAATAGGAGTCGATAATTAAATCGAGAGCGCGTTTTTAAAATACATCGGCAAATATTAACGGAATACTATATTTTGGTATTTTTTTCAGAATTCAGTATGTTTCCGCTTTCGGTCACACTGATTTCATTCAAAACAAAATTTTACGCATATTATGTATTATGTATACAGTTCTTGCCGCTTGCTCTACTTTGCTGCCTCGAGCTCGTTGCGGCTCCAAAAACGCTCCTTGGGCTATGTTATGGGCATTGAAACCTCCTGCGATGACACGGGCATTGCCATTGTGGACACCGATGGCAAAGTGCGTGCCAACATTTTGGAATCGCAGCAGGAATTTCATACACGGTAAGAGCATGGGTCAGCACATCACCCCGTACCGATAATGACTACAGCTAACGTCTATGTAGGTACGGTGGCATCATACCACCACGTGCTCAGGACCTGCATCGACTGCGCATCGCACATGCCTACGAGCGGTGCCTGGAGGAGTCGTGTGTCTCGCCCGAACAGCTGACTGCCATAGCAGTGACCACACGGCCCGGGCTGCCGTTGAGTCTGGTTATTGGACTGCGTTTCGCAAGACATTTGGCGCGCAAGCACAGCAAGCCACTGCTGCCGGTGCACCATATGGAGGCGCACGCGCTACAGGCACGCATGGAACACATAGGCGCCATTGGCTTCCCATATCTCTGCCTGCTGATTAGTGGCGGCCACTGCCAGCTGGCGCTGGTCAAGGGTGCTGGCCAATTGACGCTGTTGGGAGAAACGCTGGACGATGCACCCGGTGAGGCCTTCGATAAGATCGCCCGCCGCCTGCGTCTCTGCGTGCTGCCCGAGTACCGCCTATTAAACGGCGGGCGTGCCATCGAGCATGCCGCTCAGTCGGCCCAAAATAGCGCCGCGTATGAGTTCCCGCTGCCGCTGGCCCACCAGCGTAATTGCAATTTCAGCTTTGCCGGCATCAAGAACAACTCCTTTCGTGCCATACGCCAGCGTGAGCTGTCCGAACGCACGCCACCCGATGGCATTATCAGCAACTACCCCGACTTTTGTGCCGGTCTGCTGCAGGCGGTCAGCCGTCATCTCATGCAGCGCACACAGCGCGCCCTGGAATACTGCCTGCAGCAACATCTGTTCGCAGACAGCCCGCAACCCACGTTAGTCGTCTCCGGCGGCGTGGCCAACAATGATGTGATCTTCAGGAACATGCAGTACCTGGCAGCCCAGTACAACTGCCGCTGCTATCGGCCCGCCAAGCGCTACTGTTCAGACAATGGCGTCATGATCGCCTGGCATGGAATCGAGCAGCTACTCCAGGACACGGCGGAGCATCTGCGATACGACTACGACTGCATCAACATTCAAGGCAACTGCGGATTCGAGGGTACTGATGTGGAGCAGGTGGCCCAGGCGGCCATCAAGTGCAAGTGGATACAGCCGCTGAAGTTGGAGGCTCGAGATGAGCCACGCTGCTCGGATTGAACTGAATATGTTATGCATACTTGTGCAATGTTTCTAAATTTACGGTGTATCCAAAAGATTTCATGTTATAAGTAAAATTCCCAACTGCTTGAACTGATCCTTTTTATGGCCACCATAAGTGGGTCAAAATTTATATTGGAACTTAAAGAAGTTCGTCTTGTCTGTACATCTATTTGAGTCACAGTGCTGCAATTTCAGATACTTGGGATTCGGGAAAAGATGTCAGTCAAAGCTAAGTGATTTCTTAGCGTAGATACCCTAAAGAAATCAACGCCTATAACGTGGTTAGGAAAAGAATTGACGCTTAATTGTTTTAGTTTTACATTTCATTTGAATGTGTACAAAGGTTTTAAGTCGTTAGTATTAACTAATGGAAACCCTCTATTGTTTTGCATATAACTATCAAGTCTCTCTTAGTTTCACACATATAACTGTAATTATATAAGGTCATATAAAAAGTCTCCGCGGTTTTTGGTACATTTTTGAACATTTTGAACATTTTCTTTATTGGAAATCAATTTCAATCAAGTATATATTGGTGGTCATTATTATCTACTACCTTTTGCAATTTTTCGAGTAGCTGCATAATTCCATCAGTGTAGAGCTTCTGTGGCTTATCAGCGAACAACTTGACCAAGTGATTGTCAGTATTTCAGACGGCCAATTTTGTACCATCAAAAAAGTTTTGCAAAAACCAGCTCATAATAGAAAATAGAGTGAAGCTTGCTCGACAGTTAAATATGCTGTATCTAATTAACTAATATATTATATAGCTAACCGCTTCTGATCAACATCGGACAAGTTAGGACTTTGGGCCTATTGAAATGGATACAAAACCAAATTTGGCTCCATTTGCCTGTTACATACAACTTTAATATACCCTTTTGCGGGGCTTGTTACGCGCGAAACCCAGGCTAGAAGCAAAACCGGCCGAGAGGCGCAGTCGCATAACCAGCGACACGCATTAATTGAGATCAAGTTTAAAAGATTATTTTAGTTAGAACAAATGACATGAAAAGACTCATGCAGGAGAAAGTTTAAATTACAGTGCTGAAGATAGATAGGAACATAATCTCTAGTAGTTATATGAGTGACACAAAAACTAACTTATGTATAAAGATAGCATTAAGCATAATTCTACGGATTTCAAGAGATGGAAGCAGAAGCTTCCTTGAATATGAAGGAGGGGGTCCCACGGAGAGCAAACAGTAAGAATTTCTCTTGCGGTCCTGATGATTCCTGCATAATGGACACCAAACACACGATGCATACTCCAAAATAGGTCGGACCAGAAAAGTGTACAGTAATTTAGATGTATAATGATCATCGAATTCCTTCGATTATCGCTTAATAAAGCCCAGAACACCCACAGCCTTACTGACGGTAATTGAAATGTGTACGTCGAATTTTAATTTAGGGTCTCTAAGAACACCCAAGTCATCAACAGTGTCGATCCGATCATATAAATATATATATCAATATAAAATTGTATAATTATAAAATTGTTTCGAGTCCTGAGAAAATTGTACCATACAGCGATGCAAATATGCTTTATATCACTCAGAATCAATGACAGTGAATCTTGAATGAGCAGCAATATAACGCGAATAGGCCGAGGACCTTTCCAAGATCTTAAACTTCCTAAAAAGTCTAGATCTGATATTTTTATACTCGTACTCTAGTAGAGTAAAGGAGTATATTGTATGTTTGTAACAGGCAGAACGAAGCATCTAAGAGCCCATAAAGTATATATATTCTTGATCAGCATCAACAGCCGAGTCGATCTAGCCATGTCCGCCTGTCCGTCCGTGTGAACACCTAGATCTCGGAGACTGTAAGAGCTAGAAAGACCCAATTTGGTATGTAGACTTCCCTTGTGGGGCGTCAGATCAAACCGCAAAACCTTATATCTTTCACAAATCTTGACGCATTTAGTTGAAACTCGGGTTGTATATGTAGAAGCTTATAGTCTAAGGATATGCCGAGTTTTGTTAAGATCGGCTAAGAATTGTAGACAATATCGTAAAAAAATTTTGTATGAGAGCACCCCACCCCAAAAAAAATTTATTTTTCCCAATTTTGAGTGTGTCGAATATTGAATAAATGCTGAGTACGAGTATCTTATAGTCGGCACATCGACTATAGCGTTCTTACTTGCTTAAATTAGACAACCGTGAAGTAAGCCAAGGTGGCTTATTTAGCCTAACAGAATTACTGAGCGGAACAGAGTCCTCAAAAATGAAATAAAAATTATGTAGAAGTCCAGTCTGATTGAAGGATGACATCGTTAAGGCTTACGAAATCAGCCTTTCTAAATGAATATGTTCTAGCTGACAAATTGGAAGATGCAGATACCACAGGAATAGGAATATCCATAGTAACGTGTTATGATCGATGAAACGGGTCTTCAGGGAGCAAAAGCGTACTGACTCTAGAGACCACTGATATGGAAGGGTCAGAAGCAAAAATCAAATCAAGCTGGCTATTCAATGAGTTTGTTTCAAAATTAACTTGAGATAAGGACATTTCAAGTAGGCCGTCAACAAATTCGTGTTGCCGTGAGGCATCTATCCGGATGAGCCGTTCACAGAGGACCACGAGACATCACTGATGTTGAAATCAACAAAAACCAACAATTGATCAGTATCAGAAAGCATTGACGTGATCAATTGAATAGCATGAAGATGATCCCAGTAAAGAGAAATATAGGAACGTGGAGATAGGTAAGAGGCAGTAATAAAGACAGAAAAATATTTAAGATATACTTTAGTACTTATGAATTCAATTACGTTAGCAAAATTAAGCAGAATTGGTTCCGACAGAAGACTGGAATCAACAGCAATCAGTACGCTACCACCTTGGCGGGAGGGGCGATAGGCGGTATAATTATAAGGAAAAATTGCAAAACCATGCTTCAGTAAATATTAAAATATGAAAATCCAAAGATAAGCTATTAGTGTAAAGCTTAGGGAGTTTAGATTTAAGGCCTCTTACATTTTGGTAGGCAAGAAAAAAAGATGAAGTTAGTTTTTTGGAGCTATATTAGAGGGTACGGATTGTGCGGCAGCAGAGAGTCTAATCGGTATCCGATTTCTAGTTCTGACTTTAAAACTCCTTCACGGCTATCTTCAAGGAAGCTATATTGCGCGAAACATTGAACCTAAAATTTTCTACCTTAATCCTCGAACTATCTAAACTAGTTTTGGCCTGTGCATAGGTGGAAACATCTACTGATGCAGATTCTGTTGTATTCAATTGCTTAAAGCCAACGTAGAGAGCATTAAAGAATTGATTTGCGTTCCTTGAAAACGAACGCAACTCGGCTTTAGCAGGTCGACACAACTCACATGTAAATTTCAAACCATGATTACTTGTTAAATAATCGCTTACACGGACACTGATATTGGCACATTTGTAATAAATGGTGTTACAATTATTATCCGATCTTAACAAAACTCTGCAAATCGATAGATTATATGCTTATACATATACAAACCGAGTTTTAACTAAATGCGTTAAAATTTGTGGAAGAGATAAAGTTGATCTGACGCCCCACAAGGGGAGTCTACATTCCAAATTCGGTCTTTCTAGCTCTTTCAGTCTCCGAGATCTAGCTGTTCATACGGATGGACGGACAGACATGGCTAGATCGACTCGGCTGCTGATCAAGAATATATATACTTTATGGGGTCTTAGACGTATCCTTCTGCCTGTGATATACATTTGCACGAATACAATATACTCACTGTTTTACTCTATTACGAGTATAACAAACACACAGCACGATAGGCGCAAAAGAAAATATTTAATTGGCTGCAATATATGCTTATGATTATGGCTCAGCTTACGGTTTTATTTGCACAATAAAAAAAATAATTGAATGCAGTATTATTAAGTGCACTTAAAGATTTGCGTTAAAACCGAAACTAAGCACAATAAAAGAAAACTCGGACAAAACTTAAAAATTCATACACGAACGCAAGAATTAGCACAATTCGGGAGGATTGAAAATAAGTCAGAAAGCGAGTCTTGTCTGCATTATAAATCACGATATCATCACCATAAGCTATAATGTTATCAATTTTTGTCAGTAAGTCATAAATGAATAGGTTAAATAGAGCTGTTGCATTCGCAGTGCCCTGCCGCAGAGCATTGATTCTCAGAGGTACTACCCGGACCATTTATATGAATCACAAGCTTGCCAGATGAGATCATATTAGAGATTGAGCTTTGCAATTCAGCTCCATACCGTGTCAAATGCTTATTCAAGGTCAATAAAACAAGCACCACCAACATGCTCTTTGTTCCGGTTCCAGTTAATTTCGGATGTTAAGAGAGTCATAGCATGAATAATTGAGTTCAGTTTTTCTCAAATTTTATTTATGTTTCAATATGCTAGCTTAGCCTTCCAAATTGTGGAGTAGTAAGCGTTATTAATTATATTTTTAAACATTAAGCAATATTCTAAAATAAGATCTATTGGTATGTTTTTAAGTATTATTTTGGGAATGTGGTCGATTCCTGATGAGAATTTTGGTTTTAATTTAGAAATTATAGCGGTCAGATCATTGGAGGTAACGAAATAGTTATCAGTCTGAAGATATGTTAGTCAGTTAACTCTTTTTATACCCTTGCACGATATTTGTCATGATATTTGTAACGCATAGAAGGAAACATTTCCGACCCGATAAAGTATATATATTCTTCATCAACATGACAAGCCCCGTTTACTCTACTAGAGTACGACTATAATGAATAGGCTCCATTGAGCATTGCACTACGAATTGCTGCAACCGATAGGCAAAATATCGAATATCAAGTGTATATAATCGGAGGCAGCGAATACATATATTTGTGGATATCACTAAGATTTGCTGATTAGTGTGACGTCATTTTCTGCACGATCTAGATAGTTTTTTTGTTTATTTAATTTGCTTATTCTATGCCTTAGCCGATGTTTCCAGAAAAACTGCATATAGTTTCCGAGGATGATTATTTCTCTATAGACAGCGGTTAAGATTAACACAAAGGAATTGTCCTTTGAATGAATGCAATGCATCCACGAACAAATGCACACATCAATACCGCCGTCCCCCAACACCACACTTCACCGGAATTTTGAGTACGAGTATCTTAAAGCGTATCTTCAAGGTGGAGCGCACAAAAACATTTTCGAAACGGCGCCCTTTAAGCAGGTGGCCCCAATCGACGAATCCAACTCAGCCGACGGGGCTTCTGTGGTGGTCACAACAGACGGTGATGATGGCTTCAATTACTCCGGCTGAGCCTCATCCTCTTCTTCATTCCCTCTGGCTCTGCCTTTAACTGCTGCGTATTTGATTACACTTTGGCCTCCTTCGGCTTCTCTTTTTATACTCGTACTCTAGTAAAGTAATGGAGTATATTGTATTCATTAAAATGTATAAAACAGGCAAAAGGAAGCGTCTCCGACCCCATAATGTATATATATTCTTGATCAGCATCAACAGCCGAGTCGATCTAGCCATGTCCGTCTTTCAGGCCTTATGAACACCTAGATCTCGGAGACTGTAAGAGCTAGAGTAACCAAATTTGGGGCGTTAGATCAAGTTTTATTTTAAAATTTTGTTTCTCAGTTACTAACGGTATCAGCTTTTCCTTTCAAGATGTCGGAAAGTGGCATCTGTTAAACTGTCCAGGCCTAAAAATTACCTGAGTTCACACAGCGTTTTTGGCTGAATGCTCTTAACCATTTCAAGGTCAGTCTTTGTGCCTTTGCTAGTCACGATGAAGCCGAGGTCTTCAACGCACGTCTTGAAAAATGTGACTTCTCTTGAGCCACTCTCATTTTAGCTTCATAAGACACCTTTGAAAACCCAGCCAACGTGCTTGACATAGTCCTCTTGTCTTTTGAAGCAAACAATCACATCATCGACATAGGCGTAGCATGTTTTGCCCATTTTCTCGCGCACGACATCATCGATTGCTCATTGAAAAATGTTGCCCGCATTTTTTAGGCCAAAGGGAAGAGAAAACTCATATTTTCCTATTTATATTTCGGGAACTGGCAATATTGACATTACCATAGCTAAAATCTGGCAGCACCATAATAAAGTTTGACAACTTTCGAAGTAGATTATCTCAACAATAATGTGTCGATGAACTCTGTTCTTTGTATTACGATAAAGCACCATTTAAAACCACAGTATATCGCTGGTATAGTGAATTCAACCGTGATCGTTGTTCGGTGCCAATGAACTCCGTGAAGGTCGTTCAAAATCATCATGTGACATATCGTGATAAAGGTTATCCTTGAACATTAGTTAACATTAGTTCCACTTCAATACACTCGATTTTGCACTCGATTCACTGTGCTCTGGTCGCCTGTTTCTTCGGCCGTATGGGTCATGTGGCCACTGTTCCGCTTGAGCAACGTAGGACGGCAGTCTTAATTTGTATCAACCGCCAAAGAGGAATCATTCTCCATCATGATAATGCAAACTCTCACACAGCTCGTCAAACAGGTGCATTTTTGAGCAGTCAAAACATCGAATTGATGGCTCAGCCTCCGTACAGACCTGATGTGCCACCCAATGACTGCTTCTTTTTCTCGAATAACAAAGTTCAACGATATACGAGTGCCGAAGAAGCAGTTGAATGTTTTGGAGGTATCTCAAGAGTTGTCTCAAACTGCTATGGCAAATGGTTTAACGAATGCAAAAGTGTATTGATCATCAATATTTTGAAAGCCATTTTCATTTAAAAATGTTTGTTATTACTGATTAGTGCTCCCAGATATATGGACTTTTTATATGTACACTAGCAAGTTTATCTGGCCTTGTCCGGTTTCTCTTTCTGGTAGTTCTCCAGGCACCCTCAAATTATTTCTTTTTCAGATTCAATAATCCTATATACCAACTTTCATTGTTCTACGCTAAAATAATTACTATGATCTGATGAATTTCGCTTTTCTTATAAACGTGGCGCCACACCGCCTACCTTTCCAATAGATCATACTTATGTCGCCAGTCTCATAACATGTTCACCAAACTTCAGCTCTGCACCTCTAAAAGATACGACGAACTTAGTGTATTGCTGCGAGACGGATCCACGCACAAATTTCTTTCAATCGATATTCCACTGATCGATATTTCTATACTGTTCAAATTTCACGGCAATCAGTGTGGTAGTCTAGCATATTAGGGGCAAATATAAAAAAAAAAACAAATATGTACATATATATAAACATATTAGATAGGCCTTGTCTTTGATTTTGACCCACTTGCAGTCGGAAACTTGGCAAAGCGGATCCCTAATGAATGCTTTAGCCGTTCGACCAGTACGTTGTTCCTAAGTCGATCAGGGCAAAGAGTTTTATATACATATATATATAGATATATATTTTCGTTTTTCTTTTGTTTTTTATTTTTTTTTAATATCGGAAATCAATAATGTCAAATGTCTAAAAACTAGTGAAAAAAAACGATATATTCGTATATATATGTAAAAATTGATAATGTATACATATAAAAATATTAAAAAATGCATTAGTTCGATTTTCTTTTGCTTTGTTTTTCCATGAATTTTCCTGCTGCTGCTCTCTCTCTACTTTTGCGACTGCTGTGGCTGAACTACAATACAATTTTGTATTCATTTCTTGTTTGTTTATTTTCTTTGATGGATTATATAGTTGCTATATATGCATGTATATATATATATGTTTATGTAGATTGTAGAATTTTCAAATTTATTTACCATTTCTGCCTGCAAATACTCGATACAACTTAATTAAATATAATATTTCTAGGCTTTATTTTTATATTAATTGTTTAGTTTTTCGTTTTGTTTTTGCGAAAATTTCGACTGTGCTTGCTTTTACCATTTTTTTGTATTAAATTTTGGTACACTTATGATTTAATTCTTGCTTTTTATTAATATTAAATGGTTGTTAGCGTTACTCCTTCTCCAGACAAACAAAATAATATGATGGTGGCCTGTTTCTGAATTTAGAAACGGTAACGGGCAAATTAATTATGGATATTGGACCTTCGAAGCATTGTATTTGTATTTACTGTGGCAAACGGTTTTGGGACCTCAGACTATTCCAGTTTCGCAACAGACCTCATATATGTTTTGCTTAGTTCTCTTTTATTATTATTATAATTCATATGCATCAATTGCATATGCTTATGTTGGGCGAGGACAGAGCCTTAAGAAGTAGCAAGGGTCCCACATATCAAGGCAAGCCTTTTGCCAGCTAGAAAACAGTATATGTAACTGGAGTAGTGCTTATGTGATAATAGTTATACACATATCCATGCGCAGGTCCAGTTACCAATTTCCACATGCACAGAGAGAGCCGCTGCGATCAACGATATTGAAGAGTATCTTAGAGCAATGCAAACAGCATGGAGTCATAAGAGTCGTAAGTTGGTGCTCTTTCTATGTTATCATGGACAATCTATGTACACTCGACTGTACGTTAACTTCGGCTGTGGGATACAGCAATATTAGCCTTGTTGGCTATGTATGTAAACAAAAAAAGTAGTCGTCGCAGAAGAAGACTGACTTTCTTAGAGCAAAGTTAATGCAATCTGTGCAACTGATTTGATAATCGATTTTGTAATAGCGCAAAATGCCAGGAATGGTTTAATTTAAAAAGTATATCCCACATGAATGATAGATACAGCTTGGCTTACTATGTTAGCTCGGCTACTTCTTGCCCTGCCCTCGTATTAGGGGACTTAGGCAAAAGGGGGAGTGGGTATTGGATGTTGCTTTAATTTTTGTCTTTCGTTTTCGTTTTTGATTCTCACTTTTTATGTTTAGGCTGCAGCTGCAGTCGAGCGAACAACACATATATATAAATATATAGTAAAATAATGGCTGTTGTACAAACACAATTTAAAACTTGGAAGAAAACTGTATCAGAGCTAGTTAATAGCAGTTTACATAGTTTTGTTGTTGCTATTATCATTATTGTTGTTGGGCATAAACTGGGATTAGATTAGAGAGAGACACATTTATGTGTGTAAAAAAAAGTTATTAAACATATCGAAAAACACAATAGTTCTTTCTCGGGTCGACTATATAAGTAATCGAAATATATATCGCTATATCGATACATATACATAGATGCGTAAAGGAAAACCAAGGGGGAAGCGTAGAAATACAGAAGCAAAAAAAGAAAACCAAAAGAAAATTATAAGAATTTGCACTTCCTTTTCTTGGATGGTTCTGGTGGCTCCAGTGCAGCCAGAATGGCCTCGTCGAATACATTTTTCAGGCCTTTCTGTGTGAGAGCCGAGCATTCCACATACTTGACCGCCTTCAGTTCCTTGGCCAGCTTCTCGCCCTGCTCCATGGTGATGGGCTTCTGCTTATTCTTGGCCAGCTTCTCCAGTGTGCTTGTCTCGTCGCGCAAATCGATTTGTGTGCCCACCAGCAGGAACGGTGTCTTCTGACAGTGATGCGTGATCTCTGGCACCCACTGGAAAAACGTCACTTAGATAAGCTGCTTCCCTCTCATTTTGTTGGTGTCACTTACCTTCTCCTTGACATTCTCAAAGGAACTGGGACTGACCACCGAGAAGCAGACTAAGAATACATCCGTCTGCGGATACGATAGCGGACGCAAGCGATCGTAGTCCTCTTGGCCGGCCGTATCGAACAGGCCCAAGGTATACGGCTCGCCGCCAATCATCACTGTCACCGCATAGTTGTCGAATACAGTTGGCACATATTCCGATGGAAATTTGTTGGTTGTGTACGATATGAGCAGGCAAGTCTTGCCCACGGCGCCATCACCGACAACCACACACTTAATCGTCTGCATTGTCTAATGGCCGATTGTGGAAAACGAACGAACCAACGCGAACGAACGACTGGAACGAAAACATAGAATAAATTTTAGTATGCAATTTCGAGGAGCGGTACTTGTGACATTCCCCGGAAAGTGACATTGGAAAGTGATATTTAATCCCTTGCCTCTGCCTCCAGAGTACCTCTCAACTACACTTGGAAAGCAAAGTTGATTTTTATACCCTTGCAGAGGGTATTATAATTTTGTCACGATATTTGTAACGCATAGAAGGAGTATCTCCGGCCCCATAAACTATACATGTGTATATGTATATGATCAGCATGCCAAGTCGATATAGCCATGTCCGTCTGTCATTCTGCCTGTTTCTATGCAAACTAGTCTTTCAGTTTTAAAGCTACCGATCTGAAATGTTCACCATATGATTAAATCTGCTGCAAGCTCATAAGTAACAATTGTCGAAATCGGACCACAATATATATAAGCGATTTAAAATGAAAACTGTTAGTACACCAAACTTTTTTATTTTTTACCCTAATCGAAACAAATTTTGTACGTATCAGTTTAAGAAGCCTTCACGTCTGCTGACCAAATTTGAACCAGGTAGCACAACTATACTTCCCATATACGATGCCAATGTCTCAATACAAATAGTATCGCAGTCCGCTGTGTGTGAGAGGGAGGGAATAAGTCTTAAGACTCACAATCAAATCAGCAGAGTACTATCTCTTTCTAACCTCCAAAGCAAAAACAAACAGATATATATGTAAGTGTGTGTGTGCCGTATGTATTTATGCGCGTGCGTATGTTTATATAATTGAATATATTTATACTCGTACTCTAGTAGAGTAAACGAGTATATTGTATTCATGCAAATGTATGCAACAGGCAGAAGGAAGCGTCTAAGACCCCATAAAGTATATATGTTCTTGATCAGCATCAACAGCCTTGTCGATCTAGTAATGTCCGTCTGTCAGCCCGTATGAACACCTAGATCTCGGCGACTGTAAGAGCTAGAGTTACCGAATTTGGTGTGTAGACTCTTCTTCTGGGGCGTCAGATCAAGTTTGTTTTTAAATTTTGCCCCTCCCCAGCAAATTGTGCATGAGCACATAATCTACCGATTCTCCGAATTTTCTTAAGATCGGATAATAATTGTAGACAAAACCGTAAAAAACATGTTGTGCGAGAGCACCCCACCCCCGCCGATTGAATTTGATCAGGACAGAGCTACAAAGCTATCCTTTCTTAGTCAAGTACACCTACCTATACTTTGTATGTAAGCTTCGGGAACCCAAAATCTTCCGCTGCCTTTCACAAAATGGTATATTAATTTTGTCAGAAAGTTTGCAATGCATAGAAGGAAGCGTGTCCGAGCATATATAGTATCAAGATTATATGATCAGCATGATAAGGGGAATCGATGTCCGTCTGTCCGCCCATCTGTTTCAACACAAAGATCTCAGAAGTCTTAAAAGCTTTGGAGCTAAAACTTTTACAAGATGCTTCTTTTATCTGAACGCTGGTCAAGTTCGAGTTTTATCCAGATCGGATATATGATATAGTTAATATCATAACCTCCCATATAACCGATTGTTTCGGAATGAACACTTAGGAACATAACTATTCTGTTTTTCATCCAAATTAAAACAAATTCGTCTTGTATCCACAGTAGCCTCACGCCCACTGACCAGATTTGATATGGATCGAGTATATATTTGCAATGTGAGAGGTAAGCGGCCCCGAAAAAAGTTTTCCTTTTTCAAAATCGAGTTTTTTTAAGTTTTTTGTTTTTTATAGTAGCGCTTGCAGTTTTGCTGATTACTCAAGAATGGCATAACCTTGTTTTAAAGGCTTTACGCCGTTTGAAAACTAATTACCTATTAATCATCCATACACACTTAAAGCACTATATAATATTGTATCGATATTGATAACACTGTGTAGCAGCCGCATTGCATCTGTCACCAATCCAACTTTCTATGATACATAATAAGGCCCTCACAATATTTTTCTACAAAAGGTTTTTTTTTACGATTTTGGCTACAATTATTATTCGATCTTAATGAAATTTTGTATATAGGAAGACTTTGTTCTATAACATATAGAAACTGTAGACACCCCTCGTGGGGCGTCAGATCATTTGTATTAAAATTTTGAATGAGAGCGTCCCACGCCAAAAAAAACATACTTTTGAGTGTGTCGAATATTGAATAAATGCTGAGTACGAGTATCTCGGAATATCGACTATAGCCTTCTTTCTTTTTTTATACTCGTACTCTAGTAGAGTAAACGAGTATATTGTATTCGTGCAATGTATGTAACAGGCAAAAAGAAGCGTCTAAGACCCCATAAAGTATAAATATTCTTAATCAATATCAACAGCCTAGGCGATCTAGTAATGTCCGTCCGTCCGTCCGTATGAACAAGTAGATCTCGGAGACTGGTAAGAGCTAGAAAGACCCAATTTGGTATGTACACTCCCCTTGTGGGGCGTCAGATCGTTTGTTTTTAAATTTTGCCACGCCCCCTCCCAGCCCGCAAACCACAAAACCCTATCTCTTCTACAAATTTTTACGCATTTAGTTGAAGTTCGGTTTGTATGTGAATAAGCACATAATCTACCGATTTGCCGAGGTTTGTTTATCCACGCCCCCGTAAGCCAAAAAACCTTATATATTCCACAATTTTTAATGCATTGAAACTCGGTTTGTATATGTATAAGTTCATAATTTACCGATTTGCTGAGTTTTGTTAAGATCGGATAATAAGTATCTTATCTTCCACTTTTTACTTGTTTTTACACCATAGACGACGCAGAATTAACGCAGCTATGCAAATGCATGCACATGAAAAGACATGCAAACATTTTTTCGAATTTCTCCTAAATAAAGTCGAAAAATCGGAAAAATTTTAAAAAATATATATCGTAAAAACTAATGATTTACATGTAAAAGTGTGTATGGATGATTAAAAGATTGATAATAGATTAATAACTAGCTTTCGGAGAGCCTTTTAAAATCGATTGTAATTCTTGAGTAATGGACTCACGGAACAAAAGCTTTAAAAAATTACTAGATTTTAAAACTTCTTTATAAAAATCAAGCATTTTTTATGTATTCTCGTCATAGGGGATCTCATATCTATAAAAAAAAGTAAGTTTGACTGTTACCTAGCGTTATCGAACACAAACACACGCACGCAACTGCATGGGCGTAGTCTGATCTGTTGTTGAGAGGGGACAACACAAGGCGATACTTCCTAAGTTTGGTCCTCAAATAAGTTGCTGACCATGACTTTCAATGAGGATCACGGACACTTTGGATAGATTCTGAGTATTTGCTGGATCACGGGATAGGCAAATTATCGCCAGAAGCAATCTTCAATGAAGTTGAAAATAGCCTTATCTTGCCTATTACTCTACGAAGCCGGCTCTCCTCTAACTTTCATTGTTAAATTCTAAACACTTTCAATGTACCATGTTCCAACTAGGTATATGAGGCGCTACCACAATATTCACTATACGAAAAAGTCCCAGGCAGGCAGGCGCTTTGTTTGATATGTTGTGTAGGGAGTGGAGAAGACCGGGTTAGTGCACTATAGTTTCAGGCAGCTGGAAAAGCTAAGTAAAGTGCAGCTGCCGTGCATCAAGTGGCTTTAATGTGTTAATATGGCAAGACTTCCTGCTTGGCTCACGTTGCCGTTACGAGGGTGTCTATGCCTCTGTGTGTGTGTGTGTGTGTGTGTGTGTAAGATGTCTCAATTATGCGTTCAAGGTTGGGCAAAGGCGAGGGTGGCTGAGGGCTTGGGCTGCTGCTGCTGGTCCTGCTACTGAGTGCTGGGTGCAGCAATGGTGAGGGTTGGACTGAATGACTGTGGGTGCGGTTCTACTGCTCCAAAGCAGCCGAGTTTCTGCTGCTTTTGTTTATTTCAGCGCTTCGTTTTGCAAATTGCTGCGCTTTGTAACTATTATGGTTGGGGGACCAAGTCCGAAGACAGGGAGCTGTGTCACTTATCATGCGGCGGATAAAAAGCTAGACGGCTTGGACGATATCATCACCAATGGCAATAGCCGAGCCGCCAGCCATGGGATGTTGATGACTCAAAATCGAATCGAAACAGAAGGAAGAAAAAAAGAACACAACACAGTCACATACACAAACAACGATAGATAAGCAGAGGCGGCAGTTCTAATATGAAACACACGCATACCGCCGCTCACTAACGGAGGTGTTTGTGTATGAGTCCGTGTCTGTGTCGGTGCTTTTTTTTCGAACTTTTTGGCTACAATTGTTGTTGTTGTTGACGCTCAAAAATGCATATATTGAAAATTTATTTTGACACACATGCACTTGCATATACGGGCAACCCGCACACAACCAAACACACGCGCATACCGCAAATGCATATATGCAAATAATATAAAGCCAGCAACTTGTATTTGTCTGCCAAGAATGAAATTTGGAACCAATCTTTCTGTCATACACATGCACGAACACCAACGCACACATACACACGCGTTTCCGTCACTTTTCACTACACAGATTTTCTCTTGCCTGGCCCCGAAATATGTATTGTGCATTTGCTGTGTGCCGCCGGCATTTTGTTTATATTTGGGCGCAATTGTACTTACAATTGATTGTTATAATATAAAAAATGTTAACAAAATTTATATATATTTTGGGCTGGGCTCCGTTTGATTTGTATGGAATTTTTCTTTTGTGTGTTCTCTCCAGCAATGACGAAGCAGTGTTTTTTTTTCGTTTTCAGTATTTTTTAGTGCTTTCAGTGGTCGTGAGTCAACACTGTTCTCTTTTGAGATGAGTTCCAATTCTAATTACAACACTGTTCTCGATTGCTTTTGAACGATATCTTAATATCGACCCTTGTGTCATATCTAGACCAGACTGTGAGTCGTAGAAACCCAAACCAGAACAAGAGCATAGGGATAACACATTTAAATAAATGCAGCAACTGACCACGTAAAGTGATGGCAACCAGGTATAAGAAATATTTATTGTGAGCAAAATATTTAAGTTAACCCAGGAGCGAAAGCTGCAATAGCTATTTGTGACTAAACAACAACAACGTAACATCATCAACAATAAACAAATATGTCCGTATCTGCCTTTTTCACAGAAAACGGAGCCGTGAAGATGATCTGGGTAGCGAGACGCCCCTGTCCAAGCGCATAAACAATCTTCACTTAAACAATTATGATGACGGCAGCAGCAGCAATAGCAGTGCTGCCAGCGGCAGTGGTGAATACAAGAACTACCTGGTTGCAGGGGCAGGAACAGGTGATGCTATTGCAGTCCTTGGTTCAGGGCCAGATGGAGCCATATGTCATGAGTATAATCCCGAATTGAATGCCGACCAAAATCCTTATTACTATGCGAAAAATAAGATGTTATATGCCTTGTACCTAGAGCGTGTCAGGCGTAGCACTCAGTAGTTATTAAATTTCCTTTTCCCAAATTCTTCAGTTGTACATAACATTCAATACTCACAGCGCACCAGAAGACTCTCATAACTTAGTGATTATTATTCGTTATATCTTCATAAGTTTCATATTGCGTTAAGACAAATTCATATGAATACCTTGTACAATCTCCGGGTGAGAACTACAAAGGGCAGCAGTGTTAAATTCACCCATTAAAGGGTAATCCTAAGGTTTATTACAACGAAGGCAAGTTGGATTATGACTGTCTTCGTCATTATGCTTAACTTAAACATAAGTCTAATGAAAATATAAGTTCAATCAGGTTGGTATTTATTGTAAGCCTTATTATACTTATGAACAAAACAACTAACGATAACGATACAGCAATAATAAAGCGACCAAAAGGACAATTGTTATACTTAAACCGCTAGTGATTTCATAAAATACCTGCGAGTTAAGACTTTCCCAAATACAAAAAGACAACGCACACATTTAGTATAAAGCAATTAATGTATAAAACAAACAAACTTGCGATACTATGAAATAAAAGTACTATAAGAATAACTTAACAAATTGCAGTTCAGAGTAATTCAGAGTAACGCTACATTCGTAAGAATTTTTGGATTGAAATCTTAATATTTTTGGGTCTTCTGAATGAGATACCTTCGACTTATATTCTGTGTTAGGTTTAAAGAGTACTTTCATTCTTATTTAGCTTTAAGTCGATGCGAAACAATTTGCCATAAAGTGTCGTCACGCACGCTACATAAAAACAGAAATAATTTTCGATTTCGAAGCATAGTCGTAATTTTCAGCAAATTTTGCATACAGAAAAATGCACAGACATTTAAGGATCGCGGATATAAGAGGATTTCAAAACAACCTTTGGACATCCAAAAATTTGTGTCCTTTTTATAACATTCAAAAAATGGTATATTAATTTTGTCAGAAAGTTTGCAACGGATAGAATTAAGCGTTTCCGACTATATAAAGTACATATATTCTTGATCAGGAGGAGTCGATATAGCCATGTACATCCGTCTGATCTCAGAAGTCTTAAAAGCTACAGAGCAACAGATGGTTCTTTTGTCTGCACGCCGGTTAAGTTCGAGATTCATCCAGATTAGTCAACTATATCAAATAGCTCTCATATAAGTGATTTTTTCAAAATAAATACTTAGTAGCATAATTTTTCTGTTTTTCATCCAAATCAAACCAATTTCGGTTTGTACCTATTTCAGGAGGCACCAAATCCGCTGACCAGATTTGTTCTAGATTGGACAACCATATCATATAGCTCCCATATAACCGATTGTTTTGGAATGAAGCATTACTTTCTCTTTTGCCTGGTTATTTGAGCTGTTTAAAACAACTTTTCCAAACAAAAAAGTTTCACGCACCAAATTTCATAGCAACCAACTCAGAAATGTTAAATTGTCGAATAAGCTTGCACATAACACGTATGTAAGTTTGCCAGCATCATCCAAATATTTGATTTCTGTTGGCGGCTATAAATTGCATTATTCATGTATTTCAAGACAAATTTGGCGACTTTTGAAAAATTGTATGCTGTGACGAAGCCAGTGGAGTTTACAGGACTAATCAATGCAACAGGTGCGTGAAAGATATTCGAGATGCTCTTGTCCCATCAAAAAACGTAGTACTTGGAAGCATTGGAGACTCGTTCATAAATGTGGACGTAGTGTGCGTGACCTGGGTTCAGGGCTATTATAAAGCAAGTAAGGATGGCTAACTTCGGGTAACCGAAGCTTACATACCCTTGCAGATTCGGTTGAAATTCGGTCAGCATACTTGGAGGCTTCTAAGACTGACACGTTTCAAATTTATTTTAATTTGAATAAGAAACAAGAAAGGAAGGCTAACTTCGGCTTGCCGAAGCTTATATACTATTCACATTGTAAAAACATAACCGATCTTGATCAGATCAGGCTTGCGGACGTGGGGCCTGCTCAAAAAGATACATGCCGAATTTTTTTTTATTTGCAAACATGGTGCCGCATCAAAAACAATTTGAGCTCTGTAGCCTTTACATTTTCTGAGATCCTTGTGTTGAAACAGACGGACGGGCGGACGGACTTACAGACGGACATAGTCATATCGATTCCTCTTATCATGCTGATCAAGAATATATATATATATAGTTGGAAACGCTTCCTTCTGTGCGTTGAAACTTCCTGACAAAATTAATATACCATTTTGTGAATGGTATAAAAAAGAGTTCATTTCGAATCGGTCTTATATATGATAGCTATATGATAAGGTAATCCCATGCGGATAAACTTTGGTCAGCAGTCGAATAGGCTTTTGAAGTGACATTTCCCAAAATAGGGTTCAATTTGGAAAATAAACAAAAGAAAAAATTCATTCCGAATCGGTCGGTTATATGGGAGCTTTGTGATATAGCGATTCGATCTGGATAAACTTTGGTTAGCAAACGTGGAGGCTTTTAAACCTGCCATTTACCAAATTTGGTTCAATTCGGATGAAAACAAAAAAGTTGTGTATAACAAGAGTTCATTCCAAATCGGTCGGCCATATGGAGGCTATGTGATATAGTGGTCGGATCTTAACGATTTCTACGTATGAGCAGATAACAGCAGAAAGAAGCCTATATCGAAAATTACAAGTATAAAAAAGAGGGAATCGCCTTCTCAATCTGATCAAGAATATATATACTTTATGGGGTCGGAGATGCTTCTATCTATGCGTTACCAATATCGTGACAAAACTATAATACGCTCTGCAAGGGTATAAAAAGGACAAAATATTTTGGATGTTTTGTTTTGAAATCCTCTTATATTCGCCATCCATAAATGTCCTTGCTTTTTTCTGCTTTATTATGCAACACTTGCTGAAAATGACTATATACTTCGAAATCGAAAATTATAGACGTTTTTTTGTAATATTTTGTAATTAAACACTTCTTAAATAATAAGAAAAAAGCTACAATAAATAAAAGCTACCAAATGTTCATACTCCTACTCTAGTAGCAAAAGGAAGCGTTTCCGACCCCATAAAGGGTATATATTTTTGATCAGTATCAATAGCACACCTATAGAACACCTAGATCTCGGAGACTATAAGAAAATTTTAAAACAAACTTGATTTGACGCCCCACAAAGGGAGTCTACACACCAAGTGCTTTATAGTCTCCGAGATCTAGGTGTTCATAAGGACGAACAGACGGACAGATCTATATCAACTCGGGCTAGATCAACTCATTGGACGCGGTCGCGTGATATTTGCTGCTTCTGTGGCAAAAACAGGCTTTTTTCTACCTGATCAAGCAATGTTCATAGGAGTGTGTTAGACCTATTACCTTACCATGTGTTGCATACTTTTGAGTGTGTCGAATATTAAATAAATGCTGAGTACGAGTATCTTACAGTCGGAGTATCGGGGTGGATGGGGTGCTCTAATAGAAAATGTTTATTACGATTTTGTCTACAATTATCCGATCTTAATGAAATTTGGCAGATCGGCAGGTAAACTATTATATATTATTATTCAACTAGGAGAGGAGTTGCCTAAATGTTAACTAACAGAATATTTGGAATTCCGTGGGCATGGAGAGATCTGAAGCGCTCGACTGCTTTTCGATGTTGGAAGCTGCTGTCCTGGTCGCACCAATTGAGATTGTTGAAAAATGCGTTGCCGCGACTCAAATAGGGAGTTTTCTCGTGTCATATGGTCGTGTTTGGAGCCTTGGCGAGCATTTCAATTTGTTGGGCCCATGTATGTTCTGCTGGCTGGGTGTATTATTGCATAAAAATGTAAATGCTTTTAAAAATATAATATTTATAACCTTGTTGCAATTATTGTGGGCCAATAGGAATATCGTATGGCAAGTACAAGAAAGAAACTGAAAAATGTGTGATTACTTCATTCGTTGAACTTTGTATTGTTAAGTATATATTCGCAAAGAAAGCAATGTTTCGCAAATACGTAATCATTGAGAATAATGTCCACTTTGCTGGATTTTGCTTAAAATAAATATTGTTTCAATTGCCTTAAGCTGTATATATATATATTTTTTTTATACCATTTGCAATGCAGGAAATGTTGGTGCATATTTTGGATCTTGCTAGGCGATGTTCGACGAGCGTTTCCCTTTTGTTCGACAAGTGTTCGACTCTTAAGTGTCCATAAGGCGACAACAGCCCGAGAAGAGCCCCAGACTAATGGCTTTGCTTCGAGCAAATTTTCACGCTCTGGTTAGCCGTTTTAAATAACTGAATAAATTATCATAAATTTTTGGCATTAAATCTGAAAATATATGAAATAACCCAATTAAATTAAAATAACCCCATTAAATTTCAATCCATTTTCGCATTTTTGTGCATTTTCTTCTTTTTTTCTTTGGGTTATATGATAGCTATATGATATGGTTCTCCGATCTTTATCAGAAGAGGCAAGCGGACGTGGGGTCTCCTCAAATGGATGCAAGCCGAA
This sequence comes from Hirtodrosophila duncani, assembly GCA_037043425.1. Lineage (NCBI taxonomy): Eukaryota > Metazoa > Arthropoda > Insecta > Diptera > Drosophilidae > Hirtodrosophila > Hirtodrosophila duncani. The sequence goes on along the minus strand of JBAMBM010000063.1, from coordinate 300,089 downwards.
TTTAGTTTGATTTGGATGAGAAACAGAAAAGTTATGCTATAAGAGCTATATGATATAGTTAACCGACATCAGCGGGAACCGGGATAGCATGGAGACGTCCCGAACGTGGCTAATAGTTTTTTATACAGATATATATTTATAATTGTATTAGGGTATGAAATTCATATATTTTTAATACTTTAATTTAAGAAAAAGCAACATTTTTAAAATTGATCATAAACTTATTATCAGGTACAGTTGTATAAAATTTACGAGTAGTATATATCAGTGGCCTAGACCATCTGTTGTGGAGTCCTATCGATTTCGCGAGGAAAACTTACATTTGTCTTGTTGAATTCTTTAAATCGTGCATTACTCATATATAGATCGCAATCAATACAATTGTGTAAACATATGATGGGTAGAATGAATCTCAGAGTTTCTTGCTGACACTGAATCAGTTTGTCCACCAATGTAATTTAAATGGACTTCGTTCTGGCAAGCGCGGATTCAGAAAACTTTACAACAATCGGTGGAGTACCAATTGTGCCAGCTATTTTGTTAGAGACTCCAGTTGGATTGAAGTCGGCGAAACGATGGATACGATTAATTCCAACTGCTCCAATTTTACATTCTCCCAGTTTCACCACAGAAATTATGGACTCCTCTTGGCTGGGCTGCAGTTCGGACATAAATTTTAGACGCTTCAAAGCTGGTTCCAAATTTAGTAACTGGAGTGCTGGTTGATTGTCCAGCGACAGCAGTGCCGTCCAAAAAGTATCTGTCCAATAAAATGTATAAGTGCGATATCGTTGAGCTATAGTTCCCAGAAAGGCTCTGGCAATACGTATTCTGTTTAAGATAATCTGTCAATTTTCGCTTTGATGCGAAGTAATTCAATGCATATGGCATTTAAATCGTCTGGTGATCGATCTTTTGCATGATTAATAATTGGAATAGAAACTAATGTAGGCGCTTCGAATGCTCCTTCTAATATTTCTCCATCGTGATATCGATAACGGCACACTTTTTGCGGCCTCCAAAATACTACTAATTCCATAAGTCTATCCAGTTTTTCATTCTCCTCAACATTCAAAACCTTAGATACATATCTGAAAACTGACGCAATTCCTTTGGACCTTGGATATTTGAGAAACATTTTGCAAAGCTTTTTCAGAACGATGTCTTAGCTTTTGTTAGAGCCATTTAGTAATCTGGCTAAGTGTATAAATGTTTCTTCCGTTTCTCTTCAATTTCATTCCAACTTTTTCGATTTTTTTAACTTATAAATCGACGCTATGCTCAAGAACAGAGGACTTCTCATCCTGTGTGCTAGAATCCACTTTATCAAGTAAATGTTGTTGGAATTCCTGAAGACTTTCACATTTTTTAAACAGTTCAGTGTCCAATTCATACACATATTTATGGAAATCTTTAAGACCTGAATATTCTAAAGTGGACTCGAAATGATTAGCCTACAATTAAAAATCTGATTATGGAATGCACGAGGGCTAGTCAAAAACATTGAAGAGCTTGGACTTTTCCTTAGTGCAAATGCAATTGATGTTATGTTGATAACTGAGACACATATGCGTCCTGGCCAGAGATCATACTTGCCAGGATGCGACCAATATTACGCTAATCATCCCAGTGAAACCTCGAAAGGTGGATCTGCTGTTTTCATACGATCATCTATTGTCATACTCAGAATGAACCTATGTAAAGACTGAATATACAGGTTGCCAGTGGGAGTGTGCCGACTAATGGTGGATGCATCAAAGTCTCTTCTATATATCTACCTTCAAACCAACCTTGGTGTAAAACTGACTTTGAACAATTATTTCTGAGCTTGGGCGACAGATTAATCGCAGGCGGTGATTTTAACACAAGGCATTCATGGTGGGGTAACATAAGATAATGCTTTTGAGGAAAGCGATTTCAAGAGGTCATCATCAGCAGCACATGCGAAATCCCTTCCACTTGCGACCCAACGTTTTTCTCATACAACACTGGGCTTAGACCATCTGCTATCACGTGCCAATTGGAGCTACACTACATCATGCTCCAAAATTTAAAGCCCAGAAGCAATGCATTCCCCCACGTGGCGGTTGTGTTGAAATTTTTAAAGCTTAACTGAATAGAAGAATCAACCTGAACATGGAAATAAACTGCCCAGAAGGCATAGAAGATGCAATCTCCTTCTTTATGAGAAACATATTACTGGTTGCATCTTATGCTACTCCGGTAAATCAATGCTCACCAAGTCAACGTCGACAAGCTGTTCTTTCCCCAAGGGCCGATGCACTCTTACAACTGAAAAGAGGAGTGAGAAAAGAATATGCAAGAACAAATGATATTCGTATACATTAAATCAACTTAAGATTATCAAACCGTTTTCAGAAGGTTCTTGCAAAAGTTAAGCACAATAAAAATTGATGACATTCTAGAGAGTGCTGGACCGGATGCATCCTTCAGCTATACTTTTTGGAAGCTAACAAGCCGCTTTAAAAGAGTTGTCATTCCGAAAACTCCACTTAAAAACCCAGCATTTGGTTGTTATTACTCCAGTCAGTCGGTATTACTCCATCAGCTGCAGAGGAAGATTTAAGCCTTTTATGCGAAGGGCTGTTGAATGTCTTTGCCAGCGAAGCCAGTCACACTGCAAGAGGTGGTTCAGCAAATCAAGAAGCTGAAGGCCAGAAAATCTCCGGATGAGGATCTTCTGGATAACAGGACCATAAAACTACCCAAAAAAAGCCTTGCTGTTTATAATTCTACAGGTCAACAGCATACTTAGGATGGGTCACTTCCCAACCAGCTGGAAAACGCACTGATCACCATGGTACCAAAAACAGACCAATTAGTCTGTTCTCAACGCTAGGTAAAATGGCGGAAAGGGTGCACCTCGAACACGTCATTCAAAGAATTCCAAAGTGGCAGCTTAGATTTAGACAAGGTCACGGCACTCCGGAACAACTTCGTGTGGTTAACTTTGCCCTAGATGCAATGGAGCAAAAATAGTAATCATTAGCTGTGTTCATGGACATTCAGCAAGCTTTTGAGAGGGTGTGACATGATAGCCTCCTCTTTAAACTGAAGAACACGTACATTCAGGGATGGGATACATGTAAATAGAAAGAACAGCACCAAGTAAAATTAACCGTGTCCTAGCCGAGGAAGATGGCAACCTCGACTGGGTTGGTCCAGAGGGTGTAAGGTGGGTGGGATGAAGAGAATGCTGGAGAGACACCCCGTGGTGTGAGGGCTCTCAGGCATTGAGAGCAGAAGTCCACAACCCGGGTTAACTCTAGTTAGGTAGCTGTTAAGGTACCTAGAGAACCCCGATCTCAGCTGGGACAAGGTGGCTCGGGTGGAACAGTTAAGGGTGGTTTTCACCTTATTAATGGGCGGTGGTCTGCCTCCGAGCACAACATTGGCACCAGCTCTGCGGATGGTCTTTGCCAAGGACTCAGTGTGGACCCCTTCTAAGCCAAATCTGATATTCTCAGGGGTGGCGAAGTCCATCAGATGGCTGCTGGATTCCGTCTCCCTTCTGAGATCATATTTGATCGATTTGGCTCTGACCGACATGGGTGGTCTGGTGGATTTATGGTTGGGGTGGAGGGGCAGCTGGCACAAGAAGAGGAATTGCTTGGTCAGCATCCCAAAGTGCTCACGCGCAGGGAACATCTCCACTTCTTGATGGAGATGGTCCACGGGTGTCATGGTATTTCATCCCGTTGCTGTGCGCAGCGCTGTGTTCTATGGCCGTTGCACTTCGCTGATAGTCGGAGTACACACTGGGGAGGTGTAGTCGATAAAGGGACGATCAATCGCTTCGTATGTTATTAATATCGTCTCTACCCCTTACTCGCTTAGCTACATCTACATTTTAGGGGTTTTCACAGTATGATCTGGCCACTAATGTGGATATCGAGTACCCGGTACACTTCCTTCGTCCTCGATGTCAGAAGAGTTGCAGAGAATTTGGGGGCAGATATCTGCATATTTCTATGCTCTAGGTACTCCTTGAGAATCACAGTCGCGTTCTTGAGAATCACGGTCGCGAGTCCATCAGGGCCCACGGCCGTGAAGTTTTTGGCTGCTCGAATTGCGCAACGGACTTCGTTCTGACTAAAGGTGGTTGGGATGTGGTCTTGTGGGAGTGAGCACACCGAACGCTGTATTTAACAGCCGCTCTTATCCGGCGAAGAGCGTTCCGACGGTTTCGCATTTGGAGGGGTCAAGCGGCGTACAGTTGGCGAAGATAACTGTGGTCAACTCGCTTCTCAGGGGATTCGGCAGGTTCCTAATTGTTTTCCATAGACGCTTGGAACAGTTGTCTGAATGCTTCGGATGTTTAAGCCATTTCGCAATTTTATGGGCATTCACGAGGAGCCCAATTTGGGTTCCAATTCTGAGATCCGGGGATCCACAGCGTAGTCGTCCGTGGTAGCCTGGAACCTTAACCAGTCGGCCCACCGAAGATGACAAACTTTTGCGTTTTTCACTGGAGAGAAAGTCTGCAGGCTTGTAAACTCAGAGTGTTATCGGTAAGTGATCTGAATTGAGTGCGATGTCAGCAAGAAAGAACTGGTGGCCATAAGCTCAGGGCTGACAATCGCAAGATCAGGATAGCTGCGGCAATTTGCAAAGATGCATGTAGCGTGGTCTTCATTAAGAAAGCTGAGTTCTCAATCTGTTTATGAAACTATCATTGCCAAGCTTAGAATACCAACACTCGTGGTAGGCGATGAGGTCGCCTACAACGATGCGGTAATCTCCCTCTAATAGGTGAGCTATGGAGGGCTCATAGCCCGAATGGCAGGCCACTTTGGGAGGGATATAGGCGTTTATAGTGTGTATTTCCTCGTCTCCTGAGCGCAAGGCTATACCCCGGTCTTCCAGGTGAGAGCCGTCGCCTTGGGTAGCCAGTGGTCTGTATCATGACCGCGGTCCTGCCTGAGTACCTTGTAGCACGACGAGCATGAGAGGGCACTCCTGTTAATGAGCTTGGTCTCTTGTAAGGCCGCTATCACAATGCATTTCCTGGACATGTAATCGGTTAACTCAGTCACCTTCCTACTTAGACCATTGCAGTTCCGCTGAAGGATTTTAAAACCCTCAAGTTGGCTGCTATTGGTCGGTAGGTTGATGACTCCTGGGCTACGGGGCGGTGGGGCTGTTGTGGTTTGAACTGGCGATGCTGCAAGGGCCAATGTAGTTGGGGTGGTAGATGTTAAAATTTCTGATCGTTGTGCAACGCAGATGGCTGCTCTCGCCTCGTGAAAGTTCTCTTAGGGTACATACGGCAGTTCCCATCTCCGTGTGTTGACAGTCCTCTGGTGGGATAAGTCTCACGTCGATCCCGGAGTGTAGACCCAACTATCATGAGGATAGGAAGCTTCAGTTGTTATCGATGTCGCAAAATCCTCCAAGCGCGTAATCAGCGCAGGCGCCCCTCAAGGCAGCGTTCTTGGTCCTACGCTATACACCCTATTTACAGCCGATATGCCTACCTCACGCGTTATAACTGAATTAGACGAGAACGATGTGCTGATAGCAACCTACGCGGATGACACTGCTGTGTTGACCAGAAGTCCAAGCATTATTCTAGCTACGAAAGCCTTGCAGCAATACGTGTGCAGCTTTGAGGACTGGGCTGTGAAATGGAATATATACGTCTACAGCAGCAAATGTTACCTTTGGTACAAGCTGGGCTCCACCTCTAAGCACAAGAGCTCTCACAAATATTTAGGTGTTGTACTGGACAGGGAACTAAATTTCCAAGCCCCTACCACAAATGTTGTAAAGATGGCGTGGTTACTGGCTCCGAAAAGTAAGCTGTTATTGTAGAGCAATGTCACCATTTACAAATCCATCCAATATGCACTAAAACTAAATAAAATTAGAGTTGCTCAATCAAAAATCCTAAGGCGAATATGTAACGCACCATGGTACATTCAAAATAGGGACATCTTTTTTTTTATAAAAAATATTGTGTTTATTACTTTAATGTTTTTATAGCCTACTGTTACTATTAATAATAACTTATACTATAGTGGATATTTACTTAACCCTAATAGGGTAACTGGATGGGAAAAGGGGAAGATTAAAGGGTTCTGTGGGACAGGTCGGTTGGGTGGACTCTCTTGAGCCTATTTCTCATTCTTACTCCGTGGATACGTCTACTTCTTAGGAGCCTTTGCGCCAGCTGGTTAAGGTGATGTGCGAGTTTGTCTAAATATGCAGTAGCTTGGCGATTGATCACATCTCCGATCCTCGGTACATGGAGTTCTTTGTCGATATCTCTATTGCGTATGTATCATGCCGCACCAGAAATTCTGCACAAGATTTGGGACTTCACTGCACGAATTTTATTTAGGTTCGACTTAGCCGCTATGCCGTATACCTGAATACCATATCTCCAAATGGGTGCCAGAATGACTTTGTAAATGAGCGTCTTGTTGGTTACTGACAGTTTATTTCTGGCATTAAGATGCCAAGCCATACTGCTCGCCTTTGCCTTAAGACGCTTAACTGTATCAGTTATATTGCAGTGGAAATTTAGCCGCTTGTCCAGAGTGACTCCAAGATATTTGTGAGCTTCCTTCTGCTCTAACAGTTGACCATGTAAGAATACCCCAGGAGAGGTTTGTGCTCTGAGAGTGTATGTGACTTCTACACACTTATCAGTGTTTATGGCAATATTCCATCTCAAGAACTGGGCCTCTCAAATTTTTTAAAATAAATCTGGACGAGATCTGTAGCGGTGAAGACTCAACTGTCTCTGCCCAGTACCGCAGTGTCATCTGCAAAGGTGGCGACAAGTAGATTGCTCTGGTCCGAGATCGGCATGTTGTCAGCTGAAGGCATGTCGTGCGTATACAGGCTGTAGAGGGTTGGCCCTAACACGCTACCCTGGGGTACACCAGCTCTGACCGTCTTTGCATGAGAGGACACCCCGTCCTGAACAACTTTAAAGGATCGCTCGTGAACAAAGTTTTTAACAACAAAATAGAGCTGTGGATATAGGGATATCGAAAGAGATGTAAAGGTTCCTAAAGTGGGCGATGTAATGCAACTAAATGCATCGAATTATCTGCAACGCCTTGGTGGTCACCCTAAGGCGTTAGCCAGACGACTAACTACCAAACCAAGAAAGAGAAGACTCAAAAGATGCCATCCATTGGATCTCCCTACCAGGTTCCTTAATTAATAGTCTTCCCTTTGTAAATTCTGTAAATAATATACATTTGCCCATATATTTATCACAAATTCGCATAAATAAGTAGGAACGCTATAGTCGATATTCCGACTATAAGATACTCCTACTATTTACTTATTTTACATTCGACACACTTGAAAGTATGCAACACTTTTTTAGCCGATGCGCGCTGTTCCACAGCTTGCTGATCAGTTCCTCTACTATATTTCTTTCCCTAAGTATAGGATTTTTGTTGTCTGGCAAGACTGCCATGCCAATGAAAGATTTTATCGAAGAGTCTTCCCTGCCGCGCCAAATGCATTGATATCTCACCCCGGCGAATTAGCATTTGTTGCATTGAGCAGACGCTCGCCCGTATCCATTTCAAATACCACGAAGTACTGAAACCGTCTGTGCTCGCATTAAATGTCCCTGCAAGAATGACCTCCGACATTTTGTTATCCAATAGAACAACTTCGTTGTGTGGGCCGAAATCAACAATCTTAACACTAATCCTTGAAAGCTGGATCAGGGGATATTTTGACTTCACAGTCTTTTGTTAGGTCTCACAATGTGTCGCCCAGTACTTCAAAGGAAACACAAAGTCACTCGCCAATTGGGAATCTAATATATACCCTGACGATCCGATTATAACCCTTTGGGTCATTTGGAGCCGTTCGCATTGCTGACAAATTCGTATTCGAGGGTCTCCAAGTGATTCGAGGAGCGAATTTTGCTTAATAACTTTTACCGCCACGAGTCTGCTCTTGCCAGACTGTGGCTGATGGAACATTCGCTCGCACATCGAGTTCAGTGCGGTCAGTTGGTAAAGCGATTCCAGAAGAATCGGTGTCGCTTAATCACATCCCTTAAGCTTGCTTATACCATGAATAAATGTTGGCCAAAGTCGCCTCCAGTTAAAGATCCGCACGATCATCGAGGGCAAAATGGACCCAAAAATACTATGTACTAATCATGGAGACCTTCTCTTTCTCACGTTTACTTTGTATTAATCTGATAGGCACATAGGAAATAAACAAATATATAAAGAAAACCCCAAACCTTAAAGATGCCACGCCAATATCATGCAAACGTGGCATCCGTGCCGGTTTTCGGCGAACCGCGGCAAAGAATCATCGCAACTAGCATGGGTACTTAAAGATTTTAAGATCAAAGAGGGAGGCTTTGTGTTGTGACCAGGTCTGCTAACTTTTGAAAAGCCGAACTGCGAACCGATCTGCCAACTTTTGAAAACACTCCAAATATGTAAATCGGTTAATTTGCTTTTCAAACGCTATATATCGATGTATCGATATATATAGATATAGATGTATTCTTTGACTCCGAGCTGCCGCGGACACAATGCTTAAGTTGAACTGCGGACGCCACTATGGTCTGATCGGGGGCAGTGCTGGGTGGACGGAAGGTCCGATCCCGATGAAATTTAAACTCAACCAGAGTGCAGATATGAAAAGCTTCTGGCTCAAATTTCAGCTCTGTTGACTTTAAGACTTATAAAATCTTTGTGTTTGGAAGGACAGATGGACGGACATGGCTATATCGAATTAACTCAATGATCAATGCTGATCAAAAATATATATTCCTTATGTGGTCGGGAGCGCTACTCTTTGTGCGTTGGCAATGGACTGTTAATGATCTACAATGTTTCAACTATGAAAGCCTGTCTATATCTGGCCAACTAATATGAATATAGACTGCAAGCATACATAAGTATGTACGCGTGTAGGCACGTTGAAGGGCTAGGCTAATTGGTAGACTTGGTTACACTTAAGCGATAGTTAAATCTTTCGATGTGCTAAACATTTAGCTAAAAACAACAAAACGTATAGTAAATTGTTGAAACAAATTGATTAAAAAATAACAATAAAAGCAAAACAACAAATATATAATGAATAAACCAATAAAAACGAAAGACGATAAACGAAAACAAAGGGCAATTTACATTTGTGTCATATCATAATCTCTTACAATAGCATTTTTAAAAAGTTATCCCCAACCGATTGAGCTGAAATTCGGCTCAGTTATTTGGCGGACTTCCTTAAGAAAAACATATGAAAGTAACGGTTGGACGGACATGCCGGATCACCACGCCTCCCTTTACCTACTACACTCAGTGTGAGATAATTTTGGGGCCGCATGAGAAGCCTGCCTAAAGTCTGAGCCGTACTGTGGGTAAGCCCTAAATCGAGCAAGTGCAGCTGTCGTGGATTCTCATTATACTCGTACTCTAGTAGAGTGAACGAGTATATAGTATTCGTGCAAATGTATGTAAAAGGCAGAAGGATGCGTCTCCGACCCCATAAAGTGTATATATTCTTGATCAGCATCAACAGCCGAGTCGGCGTAGCCATTTCCGTCTGTCCGTCCGTATGAACACCTAGTTCTCGGAGACTACAAAGCCAATAGAGACCAAAATTGGGATGAGACTATCCTCAGATCTCCCGCCCCAAATCTCAAAAAACTATATTTCCTACAATTTGTAAGATATCAGTGTGTAATTAAAACCACTTAAAATGTGACTATTTTTTGTGAAGTAACCAAATTTTGTTAAAATCGGTTAAGAAACAGAATTAATCAGAATTAAGATTTACGTTTTAGTTCAGTCTTATAATTTACTTCAGCCAGGTTAAATAAGAATGTGTGTGTCTCCCTCCCACTAACACATGTGCTTGCTGTTGCTGGAATGGATGAACTGAACTTGCTTGTAACTTAAAAGGTGGAAGGGGGAAATAAGCAGCCGTTGCTAGTGCCTTTTTTGCATTGTTGGGATATGAGTAAGTGAAATTCAATTAAATAAATTTAAAGCTGACTTACTGTTCTTATTATTCTTGCTATTTATGATAATGACATTCTGCCATAAAAATTTCGTCACACCTGTTGTTGTATTTGTGTTGTCGTCCCTTTCCTTGTCCAGTTTTTGCTTTTGACTCACTCAGCGGACTAACTCAAAGGAAAATCCCAAAATTTTAGAGACACTCATTTGTTGATTGATATAGCAGGTCGCGGTAGCGTGACATTTGCTACGGCTGTGGCAAAAAGGTTTTTTCAAAATGGTTCTTCTGTTCAAGCAATGGTTATAGGAGCGGATTAGTCCTATCACAAAGTTTTGCATACTATACTATACTTCGAGTAGAGTCGCGTCAACGAGGAGCAGATGCAGCTGACTGAATGCAAGAGCAACCATTTCAAGACGGAAATGGATCGCCTGCGCGAGCGCCAGATGAAAATCAAGCGCGAGAAAATGGAGCTGGAGAAGAAGATACGCGACGCGAACTTCTATGTGCATCAGCTCACTTGGCACTTGGCAAATCGGTAAGTTAAGTGCTTATACATATCTAAACCGAGTTTCAAATGCATGTGTCTAAAATTGTGAGATATATAATGTTTTTATCGATTATCGGGGAGGCGTGGCAAGATTGAAAACCAAACTTGATCTAACGGCCCACTAGGAGAGTCTACATACCAAATGGTGACTAGCTTTTATAGTCATGTTTATACAGACAGACATGGCTAGATTGACTCCACTTTTGATGCTGATCAAGAATATATATATATTCATCTTTTATAGTCTCCGAGAGCTAGGTGTTCATATAGACGGATATGGCTAGATTGACTCCGCTTTTGATGCTGATCAAATGCACTCGTTTACTAGAGTGCGCAAATAAAAATTTTCTTTTCAAATACACATTACATATATTCATTGTGTTTTGGTACATGTTTTGAAAAGGAATTAGTGTGGCCAGAACAAGTTTGCACTTGGAATCAGAATTAATACCATATCTGTTGTGACTGTAAAGAGCCAATTAAAGTTGTGCGATAACTGCTGTGAGAACTACTGCGACGGTGAATGTGTGGCTTCTATTAATATCTAATACATATGAGACATATGTCATCTCTTTACCCACGTTACGGCCTCAATGTATACAATCAATTCAACTGCATATTGTCTCTACAGGCAAATGTGATTGTGGATGGTATTTTAATACCGAACTTGTATGCTTTAGTATTTAACACTTGTGGCAGTCATTAATATTCACAGTGCCAAAACAGTATTTTAATTTACAAACCAAAAATAATGTGCAAATATTTGAGATGTTTGACATATTCAGCAGCGACAACAATAACAGATATAGGCAGCAGCAGCACGCAGCAACTGTAACAGCAACTATAATAATAATAGAACAACAAAGACAAAGGCAGCAACAAGTTACATTCAGCAGCCACCGCCGCCACACACACACACTCGCTTGTAGACACATATGTACATTACTACATCGACAGCTGTATCATTAATCACTATAAACATATTTCACACTATAATCACATAATCAGAATCGGTATCATCAGACGATGAGCCCTTTTGGTTCAAAAAGGAATCGTTCATTGCCAGTTCGTGTGAACACCTTTGATTCGGAGCTGGAGTTTGAATTGGAGCCGCGCGCTTCTGGCCAGGATCTGTTCGATTTGGTTTGCCGCACAATTGGGCTGCGCGAGTCATGGTACTTTGGCCTGCAATATGTGGACACGCGCAACAATGTCTCCTGGCTGAAAATGGACAAGAAGGTCAAAGATCAGCGCGTAGAACTGCACGCGAACCACAACGTGTACGTGTTTAGTTTCTATGCCAAGTTCTTTCCGGAGAACGTGAGCGAGGAGCTGATACAGGAGATAACCCAGCACTTGTTTTTTCTGCAAGTGAAGCAGAGCATCCTCTCAATGGACATCTATTGCCGACCAGAGGCCTCTGTGCTGCTGGCCTCCTATGCGGTGCATGTCCAATACGGACCCTACGACTATGAAACCTATAAGGATGGCATGCTTGCTGGTGGGGAGCTGCTCCCTAAGGGTGTCACCGATCAATATCAAATGACACCCGAAATGTGGGAGGAGCGCATCAAGACCTGGTAGGTAGCGAAGATGTCACTGACTCCATTATTCGCCACATATTCAGTCATTGAATGATATCTTTAGGTATATGGACCATGAGCCGATGACGCGGGATGAGGTGGAAATGGAATATCTGAAAATTGCACAAGATCTGGACATGTATGGTGTCAATTACTTTCCTATTACAGTAAGTCTAGCGCAGATGAGCCACCCAGAGCACGTCTAGAGATTCCCATCCCTCTTATACGATTTCAGAATAAGAACAAAACCAAATTGTGGCTCGGGGTGACAGCCGTGGGCCTGAACATCTACGATGAGCGCGACAAGCTGACGCCAAAGACCACGTTCCAATGGAATGAGATCAGACACGTTAGTTTCGATGACAAGAAGTTCACAATACGTCTGGTGGATGCCAAGGTGTCCAACTTTATATTCTACTCGCAGGATCTCCACATTAATAAAATGGTGAGTCTTGATTTGGGAAGGTGAGGTGAACTTCAGCACATCCATTCTAAACTGCCCGATCTCATCAGATTCTGGATCTGTGCAAGGGCAATCATGATCTGTATATGAGACGTCGCAAGCCGGACACCATGGAGATTCAGCAGATGAAGGCGCAGGCCAAAGAGGAGAAGCAACGACGCCAGCTTGAGCGCAAAAAGTATATCAGGGAGAAGAAGCTGCGTGAGAAGGCGGAGCATGACCGATATGAACTCGAGCAGCGGCTGGACCATCTGCAGGATGAGATGCGCATGGCCAGCGATGCACTGGTAAGACGCCCCAGGCCAACCCTTTGAGCACGCTTTGCATGACCCACTTACTGCTTGCTTGCAGCGCCGTTCCGAAGAGACCAAGGAGCTTTACTTCGAGAAGAGTCGCGTCAACGAGGAGCAGATGCAGCTGACTGAATGCAAGGCCAACCATTTCAAGACGGAAATGGATCGCCTGCGCGAGCGCCAGATGAAAATCGAGCGCGAGAAAATGGAGCTGGAGAAGAAGATACGCGACGCGGACTTCTATGTGCATCAGCTCACCGTCGAGAATGACAAGCGCGAGGCCGAAACGGAGAAGCTCAAGAAGGAGCTGATCTGTGCCAAGATGGCCGAACGTGAGGCCACTGCCCGTCTGCTGAATTTCCTCAACAGCGGCCGCAAATCCTCCACAGACAGCCTGCTCACCGCCTCCACAGTGTCGCATGTGGCGCAAACGGCAGCCATCAGCACGAGCAGTCAATCGCTGACCACCAGCATCTCCACCAATGACATGGAACTGGAGACGGCCGGCGGCGCCGAGCTAACCACCTCCGCATCCCAACATTACATAGTGCTCGGCGACAATTCGAGCGGCATCTCGGACGACTTTGAGCCCAAGGAGTTCATACTCACCGACATTGAAATGCAACAGATCACCAACGAGATGGAGCGCAGCCACCTCGAGTACTTGCGCAAGTCCAAGAAGCAGGTCCAAAATCAGCTGCAGACGCTGCGCTCCGAGATCGCACCGCACAAGATCGAAGAGAATCAAAGCAACTTCGATATACTCAGCGAAGCTCAAATCAAGGCCGGCGAAAACAAATACTCTACGCTGAAGAAGCTCAAGTCGGGCTCGACAAAGGCGCGCGTGGCCTTCTTTGAGGAGCTCTGAGAGCGTCCAATGCAGATTGACGTTGTCGATACTCTATTCAAGACTGGCAACCCTGGCAGAGACAGCAGCTCTCTTCCTAAGATCATCATCTATATGCTGCCATGGTACTCTACTAGCATATCCGTTTAGACCAGACATTGCCAACAATAGACTCGGGGGGCCGAACGCAATCGACTGTCCAAGCTGTGTTGCTCTGAGCAAAATCGAAATGGGTAAATTTATTTTTCAAGCCGTGCTTATGACAGTTTTTGGACGCTCTCTTCGTGGCAATGGCTGACTTAGACCTTAACATAGTATATGTATGCAAGGGCGTAGCCAGGGGATGTAAATTCACTATAAATTTGCCAAATGGTACCAAATATATTTATGCTGCCCCTCCGCCCTTGGACCGACCCACCACTCTTTGGACAAAGCTGGCTACGCCCTTGTATGTATGTATGTATTCGTCCCTGTATATGTTTGTATGTATGTATTTATTGTTCTGTAATAAACGCATCCTTAGCTAACAATATATATAGATATAGATCTGAAGATATATATATAGCATATATAGTACGAATGAAGATCTACTGAAGATCGGTTCAATAGTTGCAAAGATATGACGAATTGTTATTATCGAGTATATGAGGGGGCGGTGCCACGCTCACTTTTCCAAAACGATATAGGACCCTTAACCTTCCTCTGGTCCGTATTAGTATTCAGTTAAAATTTCAAAACGATCGATCCAATTACTTAGCCGCCTATAAAGGCGTAAAGTAGAGTAAACGTATAGTAGAGTAAACGAGTATATTGTATAGATGCAAATGTATGTAACAGGCAAAAGAAACTGTTTCCGACCCCATAAAGTATATATATTCTTGATCAGGATCAGCAGCTGAGTTGATCTAGCCCTGACCGTCTGTTTTAACTAAACGCGTTAAAATTTGTGGAAGATATGAGGTTTTGTGTTTTGCGGGGGCGTGGCAAAATTTAAACACAAACTTGATCTGACGCCCCCCCACAAGAAGAGTTTACATACCGAATTTAGTCTCTAGGCCTTATAGTCTCCGAGATCTAGGTGTTCACACGGACAGACAGAAAGACATGGCTAGATCGACTCGGCTGTTGATGCTGATCAAGAATATGTATACTTTATGGGGTCTTAGACGCTTCCTTCTGTCTGTTAATCGAAATAGGCTGAGTGGTATAAGCCTTTTAGACTTTTTGTGAACTTCCATAACTTCCATCACGCCATTCACATCGTAAATATATACCCCATCTACAGAGGATACAAGACGAATTGGTTTTGATTCATTCCGAAACAATCGGTTATATGAGAGCTATATGATATAGTTGTCCGATCTAAATTAAATTTAAACTTAACCAGCGTGCAACAAAATCCTTTATCTTAATCAATTTTGAATATTTTTCCTTGATAATTAAAGTTTGAAAACAATGTAGGCTTACTTTTAAATTTTTTGGTCACGGTGAACTTTCATGTGGAAGTACCCATATGCGAAGTACATTCGGAAAATAAACTAAAAGTGAACAGTCCTGTATGAGAATGTATTAGGAATAGATTCTGTTGTCATATATGCTTAACGGTCACTGGTGAGGGGTAATTTACTTCCCCGAAACACAGACCTGTATGACAATGTATTAGGAATAGATTCTGTTATATGCCGACTGCTGTTACATGACGAGAAAAGGCTCAAGTTTGGTTGTCCGTTGGACTTCAGCATAAAAATAAGCCTTAACCGATTATCGGACGTGGGGATTCCTCAAACGGATACAAACCGAATTTAGTTTGATTTTGATGGAAAACAGAAAATTTATGTTCATAAATGTTCGTTCCGAAACAATCTGTTATATGGTAGCTATATGTTATGCCTCTCCCATCTTGATCAGAACAGGTTAGAGGACGCAAGGTCTCCTCTAATGGATAGAAATCGATTTTGGTTTGTTTTTTATGAAAAACAGAAAAGTTATACTATTATGTGTTCATTCCGGAACAATCGGTTATATGGGAGCAATATGATATAGTTGTCCGATTTTTATAAGATCCGGCCAGTGGGTGGTGGGAGTCCTCAAATGGATGCAAATAGAATTTGGTTTTATTTTGATGAAAAACAGAAAAGTTATGCTACTAAGTTTTCATCCGGAACCATCGGTTATATGGGAGCTATACTTTTATGATATAGTTATCCGAGCTCGATCAGATCAGGCCAGTGGACGTGGGGCCTCCTAAAATGGATACATACCGCATTTGGTTTGATTTGAAAGAAACACAGAAAAGTTATGTTCCTAAGTGTTCATTTCGGAACAATCGGTTATATGGGAGCTATATGATACGTGTGTGTGTAATAATGTGTGCTCTCATCTTTGATACTATTAGTAAAATTTATAGTAAATTTCGAGTTGCAGAGGACGCAACGGTGACTTTAGAAAGAATGTTTTCAGGGGAGACGCTGCTAGCTCAAGGCTGTTAAGTTTAAAGTAAAATGCTAATATTTAGGCGAACTAAAATATCAGGAGATTCAATTGTACCCACGTGATAGGCCCTATAATTTATTAGTAAAGGCAGTTCCAATGTAGACCGCGAAGAGCAAACAGCAGAGAATGTTTTTGTACAGATTCTATCTGAGCCTGGTATATAATGTACTAAGAACTCCAGACGCAGGAACAGGATTCAAGTATTGAACGAACGAGTGATACATAGAGGGTTTTCGTCGTGCACGGATCATTAAATCCCTTGGACCATCTCTTTATGAATCCTAAGACACTTTTGCATGTGTTAACGATGTGGAAATATGCATGCTGAAACATAAGTTGTGCACAAGAAAAAAACTCCTAAATCGTAAATGGCAGAGAAGCGATCCAATAATATAAGATGCAATATAGATGCCACGCCGTCTCCCGCCCTGCAAATCAATAAGAAGCACAACGATATTTCCCACAAATCTTAAGGAAACTTGGTTTATATATATATATATATATTAGCATTTAATCTACTGATTTGCAGACAAAACCATACAAAAATATTTTGTATAACACCCCACTTAAAAAAAAAAAATCGAAAACTGTTGCATACTTTCGGCTATAGCGTTCTTACTTGTTTATGGTGTGGATTATCGGCCAAGGTTAAGGAGGGACTCTCCTACTGAGGATTTCCTATCTAACAGGGTTCTATGCCGCCCCTGGTCGAGGCTAAGAGCCTCTCGTTTAACAAAAGATTAAGTAATTCGTTAAGTAAATCGCAATCGCTGCTAAGGCGAGCCTCACGCTCATCTGACGATTCTCTATCGATCACCAAACGTAGTCTTATTGCAATCCTTGAGCTAAGACCTATATTTGCACTACGATGTCTTCTAGATATGACTAAAATAGCTTTTTATCTCTGTACACAAAAGAATAAACAGCCATAATAAAATAAATCGTATAGTCCAAATCATTCCAACTCGTTTTAAGCTTGGCTCACTCACTTTAGTCAGGAATGAAAGCACAAACACTTCTGTTTTACGAAACATTAATAAAAATAAAAATATTTTATGACACTCATGTATTATACCTATAAGCCACCCGGAATAAACTACCTATATAATAGTGAAACCGGCATAAAATCTGTTAAGAGTCAAAAACATATACAAAAAATTGGAATGCCCTCTGCAAGGGTATAATAACAGTAATAACAATTTCGGCTCCTACCATAGCGAGCTCTGCTACACATCGAACTTCGCATTTGATTCGGCCAACAGCTTCGTTCGCTGGGGTTCCATTGCTTTCGAGATTTGTTGTACAAATCGCTTATATGAAGTGGATGTTCTATGTGTTGTATGCTTAGTGCTACATGGAAATTCATAGGCTACACGCGTAGTAAATATTAGAAATGTAGTCGGTTTCAAATGTCCCAGTAATCATGACACGTTTGTGTGACCCTCAAAAAATCTCAAAAAAAAAAAAATGAATCTAGTAGTAGAAGGTAGACCAGAAGTTAGAAGATTGTTCGCTCCATCTACGTCAGCAAACGATCATGCGTCTATTAGCAAGTGAGTATGTTCTGCATCTCACCTGGTCCGCATTGCCAAATACATTGTCTTGATAAAATTCGATACGATACGATCAAATAACAGGACTGTGTGTCGGTCTGTGGTCTTTCTTTCATGGTACAAAGGCACACATTCAATTTCTCCAAAGCTCTAGAGATTTCCTTGGCGCCCTCCCCATATCAAGTACGTAATCCCCATTATAAGCTTTCGCACACCGTACCAGGATTCAAGTGTTAATATTGGGCAGTAAAAATTGTAAACCATGTGCAGGTTTGTGTTTCGTTTTTGTTTTTACTAAGGATTTTTCAAATATATAATTTATGTCTTTTTGTTACCACCATTTGGAATATTTGCTTGTTGTTTTCGTTTGTTTTGTTTACTTTATGATATACATCGAATGAATGTACATATTTGTATATATATATATTTAACATATATAATCGTGCACGTTTTTGAATTTGTTAACGTTTTACAAAATAATAAAAAAAAATCTCCGATCTTCAGCTTGCACTCTGATTGAATTAAACAAAGAATTTTTAAAATAAAATTGTTATATATATACATATATATATCGTTATATATATATATATATATATATTCACATATCTGTGTGTATAGTAATAATAGTTAAACGGGAACAGACTGATTGAAATTTGGTTTGAAAGTTCATGCAACGAAACAATTCTGAATGTACTTATGTCGATTGTGGGTGTTACTTCTCTCTCTCTTTCTTGGTATATGTGTTTATGTTTAATATGTACACATTTGTAACGGCAAAGTAAATAGCTGACATTTTCACGATGCGATTCTGTTTGCTTTTGCTTTACTGTTCTTCGCTTTTGCTTTTTCGAAAGCTTGTTTAAATTGTGCACTTTCTTACAAATTGCTCTCTTCAAGCGTTCTTGTTTTTTTTGGTATGATATTCTTTTGATTCTCATTCTCTTATCTATTTATTGTGGTTTTTTTTAAAGAGCGTGCGCAGTGTTAGCAATATGCAAAGAATTCAAAGCGTTCTTTTCTTTATATATATGTGTGTGTGTGTGTACTCTAGCAATTGTTGTTGATTTTTATCCAGGGGTACTCGAGACAGCAATTCCCAAAAATATATATTTTCTTATCAGTACATTACTTTCAGTTCCTCCTTGCTCTTAATTCTTCCCCAATCCATTCCTAGCCAAAAGTTTTATTGTGTTTTTTTGTTGTGGGTTTACGCGGCGACTATTTAGGACACAAGATTAAACGAAGAGTGACTTCCTCCATACAGATTCGGGCTTAACTATGTTAACTCAGGGATAACTGATTCAGCGCCAGCAGGCGTTCCACAGCCGCATTGATGTCCCCAAAAGTGGCAATCAGAGCTGCGAGAGAAAAGAGAGAGTTGGAATTAATGCATAGCTTATTGCACCAATGCCATGGGCTAGAGTGAGACGGCATTATAGACACCAGGCAGACACTGATGCAGAATGGTTAACCGTAAGGCAATCGGGATATTGATGTCTAGGTTGAATATATGCATTGGCATAGTTTTCTGTCTGTGCTTACCCTGTAGGTTGGCCTCACGATTGGCGAATCCCATGGCGGTCAGCTGTTCCAGCTGCGATTGATAGCGCACCTCTGGTGGCTGCGTGCTGTCGGCATTGTTGGACATGCCGTTGAGCATGCGCATCATGAAGTCGTTGAAGAGCTGAGCATTGGGTCCACCGCCCGGCGCTAGAGGCGGCGTGCCTGTGCCCGCTGTGCTGTTGTTGCCCAGAACCGAACTGGAGTTGACGTTGTTGGCGGCACTGTTGGGCGAGGAGCTGTTGCTGATGTTGTTGATGCCGGTGTTGCTGCCGTCGCCGCTGCCCGGATCCACTGTGTTGTTGACCCCTGGTGGAGGTGGCGGTATGCCCAAGGTGCCGACTAGGCCGGGCGCAGCGGAGCGTAGCTGTTCCATGCCCTGCTGGATCTGTAGTATGGCGTTGAGAGCCTCCGGATTGGTAAGCATGTTCATAACATCAGGATTTTGCATCTGTTGCATGAACTGGGGCATCATGCGACGCATCTGATCCTGGAGCGCCGGATTGTTGGCCACCATGGGGCTGCTGCTAAGAAGGCGCGATGCCATTTCTGGATCCTGCGCCATGGACTCCATCATGGAGCGCGTGTAGGGTGCATTCAGAAGGTTCTGCATGAGCGCCGGATTGTCGGCCATCTGCTGAACAAGACTGCGCATGGCCGGGGAGTTGAGTACATTGTTGGCCGGCTGATCTCCAGATCGATTGTTTAAAGCAATTCCATTGCCAAGTCCAAGGCCCAGGCCACCGCCGATGCCATTGGTGGTGCCAGCGCCACCGGCACGATTGCCACCGCCACCCCAAGGATTGGGCAGCGGATTGCGGTTCTCAGTGCCCTGCTGGGGGTTAACGCCCCCAGCGTTAAGGGCGCCGCCGCCCTCGACAAGGCCGGCAAATGGATTGCGACCGAAGGACTCGGAGGCCGCATTCATCATGGGCTCCTGTATGTCGCGGTAGATGCGCTGCAGCGCACTGTAGCCACCGGGCACCGACTCGAGATTGGACATGGCCCGATCGTGCGAGCGCATTAACTCCTGCAGCATGGATGGATTGCGTGCCAACTCCATGGTCTGGCGCAGCAAGTCCGGATTGTTCAGCATGTGCGATATCTCCGGATTGCGCTGCATCAGGTCCTGCATCTGCGGATTAGACGTTATCAACTGACGCATCGTCTCCGGATTGTTCATCATCTGCTGCACCAGCGGATTGTCCATTAGAGTGCGCAGCATATCGCCATTATTTAGCAGCTCGTTCTGCATGCGCGCCTGCAAATCCATAAAAGTGTTTGAGCCGGCGCCCAAAGCCTCCATGCCAGCCAGGCCGCCAAACTGGTTTAGGCCAAATGGTGTTTGTCGGACATCAGCCGGAGCACGAGCTGGCTGCTCGTTGGTGCGCGCAGGCGCCTTGATCACCAAATGCACTGTTAAATTATCTTTAATGTTGTGCATCTTAAGCGTATCCGTGTCCTTCATAATTTTGCCCGCAAATATGAGCACCAGTTGCTCGGGTTCCGCCTCGAACTTTTGCGCCACCAGAATTTTGAACTGCGAAAATATTAAATTGTACGGTAAACGAAATGCAAAACAAAGTGTAATCGTCAATCGAAATAAACGGGACTGTGTGCGTGTGGCTGTGTTTTAAAGTTTGGAAGGGTTCTCGTTCTCCGACTTCGTCTCCCAATTGGAGCAGTCGATATATCGTTGGACATGTGATAGTTGACAGCCGTTGTCGCGAACGCAATCTGGCACTTGCGGCACGTAATCGTAATCCTTACAAGTACATCAGTACATAATGGAGGGGCTGTTCAAATCCTTCTTATTTGAGCTAAGGCTTTACAATATTAATTAAAATATCTATAAAATTTCAACAATCGACTGCCATAGTAGCAGCCATAACACACATACACACACAGTCGAGCTTGGCACGCACCTACACAGTCACACAATACCGTACAATCCGTAACTTTGCACTTTGCCTGTGTGGTTATGAAAAAAATGCACCATTGTACCTACACCTTCTGTTGCATGCATACACATGCACACAAATATACATGCCCGGTAGGGCCTGAACGATTATGTTATATTACGATGTACGGGGGCATTGGATATGAAGATTGCGCCAGTCAGTCATTTAGACCGCCCGCCCGCCCGACTACCACTCACGCGATATGCATATGTACATACATAGTAATATACATATGTACGTTCATCATGTATACATGTATACATACATAGCTGTATTTGTGGGTTAATCACAAGGTACACGCCAGTGGTAGCCGAAAATCGCAGACTGTGGTCTGAGTTGCATACTCACATCTTTTATTCCAGAATCTTCATCAACCTCAACAGTTTTCTTGTCCTTTGGCGTTTTTACAACCACGTTGATGCGTTTACTGCCGCCTTCCGCCATTTCGTATGTTTTTAGGTGTATTGTTGTCGCTGGCTCAGCACGATTTTGTCTTTATCTCAAATATTGTTACGACTGTAATTTTAACAGCTCTGGAAAATATATGTACATACGTGTTGTCAAACTAAATTATTTTCCTTCGTCACCTTCTCACACATTGACGCACATACATTTAACACTAGGTCGATATATCGGTACATCGAGTTTCGATAGCGACGATATGTCCAGTCAGTTCGTATTGCAATCGATGATTAACTGCTGTTGTTACTTAGCACGCAACATTTGTATTCAGTCACAACTCCAGGAATTGATCTAAAAGAGGAATACTAAAATGTGTTTGACCATTCTGCAGACCTAGTGAGTACGACTTACCTTTCTGGAATTTTTTTTCTGTTTCCCCATAGATTCGCTACTCAGTGCCCGCCTCTGTTTGCTTAACAGATTATTTGAATGGGTCACTTCGATATAACGAGAGTTGCAGATGCAAATTCCTTGAATTTACAGTGTTGCTTACAGCAACAGCACGCATGCACGTTATCGATGACTTCTTGTCTCTGTTTTGCCTACCTGCGCTGGCTCGCTTAACAGCTCATTTCAACAGCGCTTGGCTGGTACTTAAACCTAACAGCAACAGAGGGGACGTCTTCTCTTTATCCGTTGATTTTTGAAGTAAACAATTAAAAACGCGTTAATTATTGTAAAAAGGCGTTAAATAGAAAATAACTGCATAGTGAAGATAGCACATAGCAGCCATATTGTGCGTATTAAACGAATCGAGATGCCATAAAATCAATTTGTGATTCGTGGAATTCTCAGCACATATAAAAACTGTTTCCGAGAATTACCAATACAAAGCCAACAGGTTTTTTTTAGCAGAAAGTTGAAGGTGTGTTGAGTGTGGCCTGTGTGTGTGCGATTGTCAGTGCCGTGTACATGAGCATGTGTGTGTGTGTGTATGCGTGTTTCAAACAAATCGTAATTTGAATCTGTGTGCGTGCAGTGCATCGTTGGAGAAATATAAATATCCTATGTATGAACGAATGCTTCTCCATTTGTTTTGCAGAGTTGCAGCTATGTTGTTCCCACATCGGCTGGGAACAGCCAAAGCTATTGGCAACGGCATGCTACTCCAGCTGGCTGCTGTGCTTATATTTAGCAATTGTTGCCGCCAGGCGCTGTGTAGCAATATGGAACCCGGCTGGCTGCGTCCAGAACGTGTGGAGCAGCTGATCGGCAGCGACTTCAACATTAGCTGCACCATCAATGAGACCTACTTCCGACAGACGAGTACCAGCGAATCCTGCGCCGTCAGCCAGCTGTACTTCAAGACAAGGGACAGGGACTACAAGGATCCCGAGAACATAGTGCAGGTGAACAGTACTACCATACTGTTCAAGGCGCGCAATGCGAGCCAGCAGGAACAGGAGTATCGCTGCATGTGCGGCGTCTATGTGATAAACTCTTCCAAGGTCTATGTAGGCACCGTTCCACAGCTGGTGAATGATTTCAATTGCACGTCGTATGACTTGAACTACATGCTGTGCACGTTCACGCAGCCAGAGAACAAACTCATCACCAGATATAATGTGAGCTATGCGACCACGGACTTTCATGCAGAGTATCACTACTACATAGACTGCAACTACGATGCGGCTCCTATTGTCAGCTGTAACATAACCGGCGAAAACTACAAGCTGTACGCCGACACCTTCTACTTCCGCCTGAATATGACCAACACCTTTGGCCAAGAGCTGCAGTACATTCAGGTGAATCACTCGGAGCATTTGGTGCCAGGACGTCCCGGTCAAAACCTGAGCGTGGTCAACAAAACGGAGAGCTCAATTTGCCTGAGCTGGGCGATGCCGCGGCGCAGCAACTACCGCAGTGGCCTCATTTGGCAGGTGCAAGTGACGCCGGATGATTTTCCCACCATTGTACGTCCCAGTTGGATCAACAGTTCCTCTGCCGGCTCCGACACGTTATGCCTAACCGATCTGCTCTATGCCGGCTACGACTACACGCTCCTTCTGCGCGTCCATCTAAAACAAGAGCGTTATCTCTGGAGCGATCCGCTCGTCTACAGGTTCCAAACTGCCCCAGAGCGTCCGCGTCGTCCCCCGCGCGTCACCAATGGTAGCTTTTATGTCTACTCATCGGAGACGGAGTTGCGCTTCTACTGGGAACAGCTCGAGCTGCACGAGCTAAACGGCGACAACTTTAACTACATTATCAGCGAATATCGCATGAATGAAACGCTACAGTGAGTACACATGCGGGTCCACCTTGCACAACCCCTTCCTCAAAGGGAGGAATCTCAATTTGTAAATCTCCCTTAACTTTACTTATACAGCATCATCTCAAAGGGAGAGATGCCTTTCAATCTACCTTAACTTTACCTACATAGCATCATATGTGGCGGACGGTATGCTGATCTAGTGATGGCAGCACGAAATGCCATGACTTTTGTTTGTTGTATTTGATCAGTATTTCTAGGAAAGTTGATAGGGCTTCTACTCCAATTAGAAGATGTATGCTTCAAGGAGAACTATGTTATCAATCACTGGCTGTTAATTGTTGCTGTTGATTGTTTGTTGTTGTGCTAGTGATCTTCAATGTGTTTTTGTTGCTGTCTTGCTTTACAAACTACCAGAAGTTTCTGTGGTATTCTAGAATTTTTTTTTGGAATGGCGGTGGGACGTCGATAAAATGTACAGATATATACCGATAACAATATATACGCCAATCGGTATGCTTATGTAGATAGAAAAATGGCGATAACTCCACATGTCGATATTGAATACTGATATATACCGCGACATGACATTCTGTACAATAGTTGCAAAGATATTATAAGGGGGCGGTGCCATGCCCACTATTCCAAAACGATATATAGACGTTCACATTCCCGCGATCGATTACATTACTATATTAAATTGGTACAATTGCAATCGGTCCAATAGGTGCAAGGATATGAAGAAATTTTACTATCGCCTATATGAGGGGGTGCTGCCAAAATTTGCCAAAATGACATATAGCATTTGACATTCCCTTGGTCGATATTACTATACTGTACAAATTTCATTGCAATTGGTCGAATATTTAACCAACCCTCTAAGAAGAATACCTGTATTTAATTCCAACCGAAAGAGCTTTCCGTGACACCGAGATTTCGAATGCGGTCGGAAATCGGATGGAAGACATTCCGTTTTTGACTGTGTTTCTGGGTAGCCACACTTCCCTTCATTACTGACCTTTGCCAACTGTTCATATTTTGTGTAATTGAGTAAATATGTACTGTCATACTTTTTGGCACTGTGCGCCTTTTCGCCGAGAGAATCAAGTCACATTTAATTATCTTGCCTTCTTTCCTATGTGGTTTTTCAGGTAGAGTGACATAGATATGTCTATGTGAAATGGCGTGCTGCCCATAACTTGAGGTTGATAGTCAGCTACCTTTCTATTTGCAAATGTCTTTTATTTCGCAAGCGCGAGGTCAAGTGAGTGATCAAACGCCGATATAGTTCAATCGGCAAAAGCTCATTTGCTATGATATCAAATGACTGACTGCACCACAGTGACGATCGGTTTAATCAAAATTCATATTTACTATTTATTTTGAGTTTACTTCTAAATGCTTCTTCAAATGTACACCACTAGCTGGCGCTTGGTACGACGTATATATACATGAATACACATACACCGTTCCTTGCCTTTACACTCACACACACCCCTCCGAAAGAAAGCTGCCGTCACTAGACTGTTGTTATTATGAACTGAACCTGTTAACTGTTTATTTCATATTTCACTTCTCGCCGTTCACGGCGTAGAATTTGCCAGTTTTTATCACACACACGACACACACACACATACGGGTGTGCATGTATGTATGTGTGAACTGCAGAGGCATAGCAAATTTCTTGAAAATTGTTTATTTTTAAAAATTCTTTGAACTGCTATGTGTAAGTGCTTGTCTGTATATGTGTATGTTACATTCATGCGTCCATTACCATGAACCCATTAATGACAGCTACAAAATTATTGTAATTAAAAAGAAAAGACAACAAGTAAGAACGCCACAGTCGATATTACGACTATAAGATACTCGTACTCTGCATTTATTCAATATTCAACAGACTCAAAAGAATGAAAAAAAAATTGTTTTTGTTGTTGTTTTCATACAAAGTGTGTTTTTTTTTACGATTTTGTCTACAATTATTATCCGATCTTAACAAAACTCGGCAAATCGGTAGATTATGTACTAATACATATACAAACCGAGTTTCTAGTAAATGCGTTAAAATGTGCGGAAGATATAAACTTTTGCCGGGGCGTTTTTACTTGTTGGTACGATAAATGCTGAGTACGAGTATCTTATAGTCAGAATATAGCGTTCTTTCTCATTTTTTGATTGTCTGATAATAAGTCTCCGGCTTAGCCGTTCCGTTAAATTGGGTTCCAAGCACATTGATCTTTTCGAAGTTTACATAGGATAGCTTTTGTCCGATCCTGATTATATTTAATCAACGGACGCAGAGACTTCTATTACGATAATGCACACAGCCACTTATACTGCATACAAACATATATATGTATTCATTCATATGCACATACAAATATACACACATAAATAAATACATTCTTTGGAAAATAGAGAGATATCATTCTGTTGATTTGACTGTGAACGAATTCGTTAAAGTTAAGACTCATTTCCTACTCCCTCTCAAAGAAAGAAAAGTTTTGTGTACTGACAGTTTTCATTGTGAATAGGCCAGCTATATCGGAGCTATTATATAGTGGTGTGATTTTGACGATTTTTTAATATGAACAGCGTACAGCATTTAGCTTAAAACAGAGATACTAGTTTGCATAGAAACAGATAGACAGACAGACAGACGGACCTGAAAATATCGACTCGTCTTGCCATGCTTCTGCAGGATATATAGACTTTATAGGGTTAGAGTTGATTTTTTCTATGCATTACAAATACCGTGACAAATTTATGGGCGGCCACGCAAATCCCCAGAGTTTTTGGGCACGGTTCGTTAGTAAATAATTCTTCGGTGATTTCATTTTTCGAACCTACAATTTCGAATTTGATAACTCAGCTATGCATAGCAGCTTGCTATACAACATTGTGTTATAAACATTGCACGCTTATTTGCCATAGAATTACTTCGGAAAATACATCCCGTTCCGCGGCACGATATGTACAGCTCATTCAGCGGGCAGAGTGGGATACTGCATTCCTTTTCCATTCCGCTGCACGATATCACAAGCTGCTCTGACGCTGGGATTTAGTTATCGTAAGAATATCGCGTTTTTATACTCGTACTCTAGTAGATTAAACGAGTATATTGTATTCGTGCAAATGTATGTAACAGGCAGAACGAAGCGTCTAAGACCCCATAAGGTATATATATTCTTGATCAGCATCTTGGAGACTCTAAGAGCTAGGGAGACCCAATTTGGTATGTAGACTCCTCTTGTGGGGCGTCAGATCAATCAAGTTTGTTTTTACATTTTGCCACGCCCCCTCCCGCCCCCCGCAAACCGCAAAACTTTATATCTTCCATAAATCAACGCATTTAGTTGAAATTCAAGTTGTATATGTACAACCACATAGTCTATCGATTTGCCGAGTTTTGTCAAGATCGGATAATGATTGTAGACAAAATTGTAAAAAAAAACATTTGTATGAGAAAAGAAAATAGATAGATTTTCATACTTTTGAGTGTGTCGAATATTGAATAAATGCTGAGTACGAGTGTCTTTTAGTCGGAACATCGACTACAGCTTTCCTACCTCTTCCTGTATTACTCTAGACATTGCATATATTTCGGCCATGTGACTCATATGGCTCAATTTTAAATAATTATTCGCACGCTGTAAATCTCTTGAATTTTTCGAATCAATAAAATGAAATAACAAATAATATGAAATGCCACATGGAAAAACTCATGCTGTTTTCCCATCGTAAAGTGTGCATTCTATTATATTATATTATTATATGTTATCATTTAGGAACCGAACGGAGAGTAGAGGAGGTATTCCGCAAGTTGCACATTTTTTTGACAGAGATCGTTAATGGGTTAATAGAATTTGTTGTCATTTATCGGAAAACAATAATATGTTTGTTTGTATATACACATGTATCTGTATGTGTACCCATCCAACCATATGGTGGCATCATGCACTTGTATCATCTAGACATGTTAAGATGTGGAAATATCACTAGAAATGTGTTCGTTTGTTCGTTCGTTCAGAATTCCAGAATTGTTACTATTTTTTTATTTTTATTTTTTTTTGTTTTTGCTGTTTCTCAGTTTCTTTCTTGGTTTCTTGTTTTCGTGGTATTTCTCTTTCTGTATCTGTGTATCTGTGTGTAGTCGGTGTGTTTTCTGCTTCGTAAAAATCCCAAGAAATGCAATATGAAATTTGTTTCCATTTCGTAGTAATAGAAACTCTTGGTGGGACGGAATAGGATGGGACGTGGGGACGACCTCTTATCATTGTTGTGAATTTGCTAATACTTAGATTGATAGCTGGGAAACGCAATGAGTGGATATAATCTATCTCGCAGGTTCTGTCATTGTAGGCGAGGGCAGAAGGGGCGGACGATGAGGGACGTTGCGTTAAGTCAGGTTTCCTTGAAAATCACTTTAATTTAGATTTTCTTGGAAAATTGACGTACTTTTAGTTCGCTGAGTTTTCCCTTGAAATGCATTGTAATTGAATTATGTTGGGGGAGGGAGGGGAGGGGGAGTGCTGAAGGAAACGAGCCATTTAAATGAAAATGTGCGAAAAATAGGCGAAGGAGAAAAAGCACTTAAAAATTTTTGGAACAGCCGTATTTGCATAGAGTTTAATTCTTCTTCCATCATCAATTTTCTTTCATGCCATGGCCAACCACCACGACCATCATCATGTAGAGATGTATCTCAGATAAAAGTGGACATGAATTCGGCGCTGCTTCGCAGATGGAACAAAACGGCCAGGACTGAGTTGCTCATCCGCAGCAGCAACAGTGTCGGCATGTCGGAGAACGCCACGCGGCTGGTGATTGCGCCCATTACGAAGGAGGACATACGCCTGCGGGTGCCCAAGAACATCCGCAGTGTGTATCATCCGAACAACAGCAGCTACACGCTGAGCTGGGAGCCGCCCGAGGATCGGGAGCAGCTATTGAACTACACCGTGTTCTGGTGCAATGCCAAGCCAGCCCTACAGTCGGAGTGCGAAGGGTCCATACACTTTGACCACGTGCCCAGCACCCAGCTGGAGTTCACCACGCGGCGAGACCAGCCGTCATCGCTGAACATGGCCGTGTCGGCAAACTTTGCCAGGCACAATGTGGGCATGCGCTGGATCATCTGCACACGCGATGTGAACGGCGATCTGGCGAAAATGGAGCCCACGATTGATGTGGCCACCAATTTCACACTGCTGGTCAAATGGAGCACGGAGCGCGTCTGTCCTGTCATCCTCACAGGATTCAATCTCACCTATTGCCAGAAGTCCGCAGGCAAGCCGGACAACTGCACCACCGTGGTCATCCACGATCGCTACGCTGACCAGTACGAGATCAGGAACCTCGAGCCGTACACCTTCTACAGCATTAAGGTGCTCATGTACTCCAAGTCCAAGGCCAGCGAATACAGCGATGAGATACAGAAGCGAACCAACGAGGCGGCACCCACGCAGCCCCGCCAGCTCACCCACCATAATGTGACCAGCACCAGTGTGCGGCTGACCTGGAAGCCCCCGCTCAAGCCGAATGGGGTTGTGCGCTTCTACAAGGGCAGCTATACGTTCAACAACTATACCGAGCACTTCACCCTGCCGCCTTCTACCGAGGAGCTGGTGAACAGCGAGACGGACGTCTTATTTGAGCTGGGCAACCTGACGGCCTACACGCACTATGAAATCTCCATACGGGCAATCACACTCTACGAATCCCTGCCCAGCAATATCATACGCTTCCAAACGGCCGTCGGAGGTGAGTAGCCAGCCGCGTACGGGAGATGCGGAGGAGAGGAACTGTATCTGTAACGATGATTCCCTTTCTATATTTTGAAGGTCCGTCGCCACCAAACCTGAACGCCACCAGCAACCGAGTGACCCAGACCACGACTCTGGGCTGGGAGCCACCACGAGTGCCGGCCGGTCGTGTGGAATACTACGAGGTGGTCGTCATCGAATTCCAGGTGGATCACACCCAGCTGCGGCGACGCGTCAGCTACATTCTGCACCGGCAAAAGCGCTCCTGCGTCATGTCCACGCCCAAGTGCACGCCCTCGCATTTCTTTTACTACATGGTGCGCGCCGTGAATGTGGAGCCGCTGTCCGACCAGGCCCTGGCAATTGGGGACTCGGCGGGGCAGTTCCCCGACAGCAACCGGTACAGCTACGGCGATGAGCTGCAGTGCGTGGCGAATGGGCCTGGCCTGAGCGAGGCGGAGCTCAGTCTCCTGGATTCCTATCACAACGTCTCGCTGTATACACAGTACACGTCCGATTGGAGCCAGCCGTATCGCTACGAATGCTCGCCGGAGAGCACCAGCGTCGGCAGTCCCGCCATGCAAAGTCTCGAGGTGATCGTGGCCATCATTGTGATTGGTGGCGTCTGCTATATGATGTACAAGAAGTATCGCAAGATGTCCGACATCGATCTGGTGCTGCCGCCTGGCATCCTGGAGTCCATAAAGAAGCCCATGGACAAGGGCGGCATGGGGCTAAGCCTGGGAGTGGATGGCGAGAGAGAGGCCAGCGGCGGCATCATATGCACCCGGGTAGATGGCGTCTCCCCGCCCTACACGCCACAGGATCACATGCCGCACGACTTTAGCAGCTGCGGCAGCGAGAGCTCTAAACTGCTGCTGCGCAGCAACTCCAACGTCGGCGGCGGCGGCACAGAACGTGATGGCGCCGCCCTCTTCACTAGCTACGATGACCAGCCCGAGCCAGATACACCGCCAGCTCATACTGTGCCCAGTAGCACAGGCAACTATGTGTCCATGCGCCAAGGATCACTTATACACGATCATAATAATGACAACCCAATGCACGAACTTCATACGAATGCTGGTCCTGGCGGGTACATCAAGCCCACCCAAATGAAGAACTGGCCTACGCCCACGATGATGCCAACCATGATGCCGGCCAACAATGCCAATACCTTGCCTAGCACAGGCGCGAACCAGCCCATGCTCACGTCCATGTCGACGCCCACAGCCTTGCCATTGGGTGGTTATATACCCGTACAGATGCTGCAGCAGGCTCGCCACAATCCCGCCGTCGCCCCCACAAGTTTGCCAGCTGCAGTTCATCATCATCCACTGTTGAATAGCAGCAACTATGTGCAGGCCGCGGATCTGCACAAGCTCAGGGTTTTGGGGCCGCTAGCAAATGCCTTGCCAGCCATGCCAACAGCAGCAACAGCAACAATGGCGCCGGTACCACCAGCAACAGGAACAGGCGGAGGAACCGCACCAACAGCGGCAGGAGCGGGAGCCCCACCCCTGGCCAATAGCTTCGGTTACACATCCATGGAGCAGCTGCAGCGCACAGGCCTTATGAAGCCACCACTAGCAACAGCAGCACCACCAACAGCTGGAGCTGGGACTGGCTTTGGCGGTGGCATGCTGCCCATGCATGGAGCTGGAGCCCAGCCGCGTCTGCAGTCACAAATTGCTGGCTATGTGACGCCACAGGATCTGAAGGCGCACAATCGTCATGTGCTGTAAGCACGCCTGAGCAGGGACAAGGACATGGACGAGACATTGCCAGCATCAGCATTAACATAATCATCATCATCATCATCATGAATATCATCAAATGGCCAGCTAAATGTTGCCCAATGGGATTACGCAGCATCAATATCATGCACGCTTGCTTCTTCTTCATGCATCATCAAAACGCATTCACATACGCATATTCGCCTTCATATCGATCGATCGATACACCGCACACACACACACACACACACACGCATATTCATATATACACATACACACCTATATGTAAATACATACATAACTTACGCACGTTGCTTGAAGACAAGCTTTCGATTATAAATTTATTTTAATAAAAAATAGTTAGTTCTAAAAAAACCAACCAGGTATCCTATAATAAGTGCATGTACATTAAAGATCTGCATAAATGCGTTCAAAATAAATTGAGCGAAGTCGAATGCAAGGCCGATCGAATTCGACGTGTAACACTCACTCAGTCATATGTCTTACGAAGATGGGATGGGTGAGAATGCGAATTTGCTGCCAATTTTGTTTTATGTACAAACAAACATAGAGATGCACAAATGCATGTGGGCTTACTTACACTTATAGGCTCCCCGGCGTCTTTATTTTCGTCGCTCAGCCGTCCTTTGCAATCGATCGATCACGACGTAAACATGTAACAAAGCCAAAGAATGCACCCGGCTCCGCACAGTAAATTTCGAAGAGTTGGAATGATTTCTGCAATGAAAATTCATTCTTTACACTGCAATTTTCTTCATTCTCACTTATTTCCATCGAATGACGACTGTACGTCACTCACACTCATAAAATTTCACTTCATTATTTGCCTCGCACTCACTCAATTCGACAGCTTTGAAATTACTTAGCTTGAGCTCAAAGTATGACTGAAGCCATGCATCTAGCTCAAAGCACATACGTATTTTGCATCCAATGGGGGGGGAATCATTGCGTAATAAGGTCCTCCAGATATTTATATCGACGACAGCGAATAGACTTTAAAGAAGATTATCTTCTACAGGAGCGAGCTACATTTATCTTTTATATAAAATGCTGATATATAGTATCATACCGATATTTATAAGTGCACCTTTACTTGCCCAGCAGACCAAACATCCGAATATAATATGTATTATTTTCGGATGTTTAGTGAGCTTTCTGGTAATGAATGAACACTCTCGCAAACTTATCCGAAAACTCCAAGAAAGGCAGACTAGCTTCTGCTTGCCGAAGCTTGTATGCCATTCACATTGTAAATATATATTCGATTTAGATCAAATCTGGTCGGCGTACGAGGGGCTACAGTGGATACTAGAGATACAAAACGAATTTGGCTTAATTTGAATGAAAAACACAAAACTTATGCTCCGGAACAATCGGTTTTATGGTTTAGTTGATATAGATGTTCGATCTTGATCAGATCAGGCCAGCGGACGTGTCGGTTATATGGGAGCTATATGATATAGTGACCAATCTGGGTGAATCTCGAACTTAACCAGCGTGCAGACAAAAAAAAATCTAACCAAATTCTGATTGTATTCAATTGAGGAGGCACCACGTCCGCTAACTATATTTGATTCAGATCTTACCATCATATCATATAGGTGCCTTATAACCGATTGTTCCGGATTGAACACTTCTGAGCATAACTTTTCTGTTTTTCTTCCAAATCAAAGCAAAGTCAGTTTGTACCCATTTGAGGAGGCCCCACGTCGTCCGCTGGCCTGATCTAATCAGGATCGGAGAACTATATATCAAATTTCAAAAGAAATTTGTCTTGCATCCACGCCCAGTTTTTATCTAGATCGGTTATATATTTTCAATGTGAATTGTATATAAGCTTCGGCAAGTCGAAGCTAGCCTTCCTTTCTTGTTAATACCAATTTCAAATGCTCAACAGTACAAAAAGGTTGTTTCGTTTTTCAGTTCATTAAGACAAGCGATATTAAAAGTGTACATATACCGTTTTGAACTTATCCCTTGCATGCAGTGCTCGAAAATACATACAAGTTCTTAATGTGTGAACATATGTAATTTATGTTGGATCTTATAGCTTCTTATATACATATTTCTTTTGCATTTGCACTTTTGCAAACTAAGTTTTCTGCACCGTTTGCAAAATTGTATAGTAAAATAATTAATTTTCCATACAACATCCCATCCCAAATCATTCATTAATTTGCTCAGTGCACCACAAGAGCGAAACAGCTCTGACATCGGCAATGTGTTGACACCTTATCATCAGGTGTAACGTTCGTTCCATAAATTGAGTACACTAGGAGGAACTTATACATGTATAACATGAACGACTCATAACAGTGGAGAGGAACAAATCCTCTTGCACATAAATTCACAATGAAAAGGCACACAAATGATAAACGCACAAACAAAGAGTATCTCAGTCATAGAGCCACTCACTCATTAGGAAAGAAATTTCTGGAAGAAATGGGCGTCTCTATAGCTAGGTGCTTTCTGAGTGTTACACATCCTCATATCACAATGGTTCTAACATCTTTCGATAGTATTAAAGAAATTGTATTATATATGTGTTTGTGTGTGTGTGCTTAGTCAGACCCCTATCACCTTACTCTTGTATTGTAATTTTACCTTCTATTATGTAAAAATTATTGTATTTATTTGAACGATGCGTTCGTTGTGAGTGCACCCTCTTCTATTTTGTGGTGTCCTCGTTTAGTATTTATACTGGTGAAAATGTATGTAACGGGCAAAAGGAAGCGTTTCCGACCTCATAAAGTATATATGTTCTTGATCAGCATTAACAGCCGAGTCGATCTAGCGTTGTCCGTTTATCTGAAACCCTACATAGATAAACTACAATAGTAGATCGTCAACTAGGAGAGGAGTTCCTGGGCGGCACCTTTCCGTTTCTTCGCACTTACTGAAAGGCCAATGGTACTGTCTCATATAAACATTTTAAGAGAGCCAAGTGCCCACGGAATGTCGAAGAGCACTTGAATAGGAAGCAGAGTTGACGGTCTATCAGTTTGTCTATGGACCCTAGATCTCGGAAACTATAAGAGCTAGAGTTACCAAATTTGGTATATGTTCTATGTTTCGTCAAATGAAGTTTGTTGTTAAAATTTTGCCACGCTCCCTCCCGCCCCCACAAATTGATAAAAACTGTATTTCTCCCACAATTTTTGACACATTTATTTATAAGTGTATCAGCACATAATCTACCGATTTGCCAAAGTTCATTACGATCGGATAATAATTGTAGACAAAATCGTAAAAAAAAAACAAAAGGTGTTGCATACTTTTGAGGGTATCGAATATTATATAAATGCTGAGTACGAGTATCTTAGTCGAAATATCGACTACAGCGTTCTTTCTTGTTTTAGTTGAAATTAATACCCAAGCCCAAAGAGGCACATCCAGAATGGGGTCTACGAAACGCATACTACTACTATTCAAGTATAAATACAAATATTATATATAAAAATATATTATATATAAAAATATATTTATATATAAAAATAGTAATTTAAACATAATCAATTTGCTTATATATCATCTATTGCGAGTTATGAAACGTAAGATGGAGGGTTAATCGGCTGGGGATGGAAATTAGACGGCGTGAAATAAGGCCGCGATCTACAAATGAAATTAGACGGCCGAACAAAATTAATTATAGCCTTATTTAATAATTCACAGGGTCAAACATTGAACGTTGCAGGTTTAGATTTGAGTGTGGTTTTTATATGGTTTTTTAAATCCTGCTGGAGGGATTTCTTTGAAACTTGAAATGTAGTCTATTATAGGTCTCATACAAGTAACACTAGGTAACAGCCAAGTTGCATATTTGGTTAGACCTACTGTTTATATAGATTTGACGAAAATCGTCTTGTTGATTGATTGTTCTATTT
Organism: Hirtodrosophila duncani; assembly: GCA_037043425.1. Lineage (NCBI taxonomy): Eukaryota > Metazoa > Arthropoda > Insecta > Diptera > Drosophilidae > Hirtodrosophila > Hirtodrosophila duncani. Next base: position 264,725 of record JBAMBM010000063.1, on the reverse strand, counting down.
CGACACTTTGTATACCCTTGCAGAGGGAATTATAATTTTGTAACGATATTTGTAACGCATACAAACAACCCCATAAGGTCGTTGCTTGATCAGCATGACCGCCTGTTTCTATTCGAGCTAGTCTCTCAGTTTTGAAGCTATCGGTGATCGATGATCACACCACTATATCATATAGCTGTCATATAAAAGAATGAATGAATGTAAATGAAGGAAAACTTAGAGTCAGGCCAAGCGGTGCGCTATGCCTGCAAGCCCCTTGCGTCAGAAAGAGAGAGAGGCAGAGTTACAGAGTCACAAGCCTGCATTCGTGGTCAAACGCGCAGAATGCTCTGTCTCTCCCACTCACAAACAGATTTCTTTGATTGCTCGAATGCGAATGTACAAGTCAGAGATCTGACAGGGTGTCACTTTTTGCCACCCTACTAACAACTCATTGAAATGTGTGTCGCAGTGGCACTCGCCACCGGCTCACCACCGCATTTTTAGGCAACAGGTGTGCCGGTGGCACCCATACTCAAACCGACTGTAGGAAGAAGCACAGTGAATAAAAGGCAAGGCGTAATAAATTTAAGTAGACAAAACACTTATGCATCACCCGAGTGTTTTGTGTTCACCATGGTGGGGCCGTTTTGTTTTTCACTTGATTACAATTGAGCATCGAAAAAAGAAATAGAGTCGGCCCGAAAACAACTTATTGTTCCTACATTCATATTACAGAAATTTAATTTCATTCAATGAGATGCACTGGAGCAATAAAATTGACTTTATTTATGCATATTTTAAGTATAATTTGACTATGTTTAATGCACTGAAGCAAAAATATTATTAGATTAATGTTATTAAATGAATAAATAAAATGCAAATTCTCAAGTTAAATATTATTTTGTGTTGTGTTTTCAGTTTGCAGAATGCGGTACAAATTAAATAAATTCTTTTACAGCAGCACAAAAGGTCTGCACAAAAGAAACCCTCACACCCAAGACACTGTATACATTTCTTGCCTCAATTTTTTGCTTCGCTTTTCACCCACCCTTCACCCTTCTTTCAATACCGTCGCGGCAACGTATGCGATGATACGCAAAAAACTACCGCTCACATTTGTTGCTTGTGTGCCCAAAACAATCATGCATTATTGTAAGGCGATCGACCATACTCAGTTGTGCGGTGGTTGAAAACACCCGGGTATCTCTGACACCCTACATTTACCCGGTGCACCTTAAGTGGCCGTGGCTTGCTGCCGTTCTCTGGTACAAGTATATAAAAGCTTGCATGTTTGTATATCACAATGTATTTCCCATTACTTTGTCAGCTTATAATGAATTCAATTAGGACATTTTTTTTCTTTTCTTTTTCTCGATCCTTGCGTTCTCCGTCATTTGAAGTGTAAATCATTACAATCGATGGATAGACAGCTGAGATATTATAATTTAAAGAAATCTGCCTAATGTTGCATTTTCAAATTGAGTCATAAAACTCAAACAGTTTGGAAACATTTGCCTGTGACGGAGTGTCATCAATATCGAAAAATACCAAAAACAGATACCTAGACTTAAACTTATCTTATTGAGCTTCCTCTTCATCGATTTCAATGTAAAAAATGTAAAAAACTAGAAAAATTCCGCACAAAAAATAACATTTTCATAATTTAAAGTCAAATAGTTGCAAAACTAATTATATAAATTTAAAAGTTTGTATTAGTGATAGAGAAATATATTTATTAGCTTTTACTAAGCGTTAAATTTTTTAAAAAGTGTTCATTTCGGAACAATCGGTTATCTAGTAGCTTTATGCTATAGTTCTCCGATCTTGATCAGATCAGGCCAGCGGATGTAGGGTCTCCTCAAATGGATGCAAACCGAATTTGGTTTGATTTGGATGAAAAACAGAAAAGTTATACTAAGTGCTAAGTGCTGCTAAGTCATCATTCCGGAACAATCGCTTATATGTGAGCTATATGATATAGTTTTCCGATCTTGATTAGATCAGGCCAGTGGACGTGGGGCTTATTCAAATTGATACAAACCGAATTTGGTTTGATTTGGAATAAAAATAGTAAAGTTATGCTTCTAAGTGTTCATTCCGGAACAATAGGTTATATGGAGCTGTATGATTGATCTGGACCTGGATGAGCGATCTGGATGAAACTTGAACTTAACCAGCGTGCAGACAAAGTAAGCCGTAAGCAAAGTTTATTCAGATCGAACAAATCATATAGCCCCCATAGAAAAGATGTTTTCGAAATGAAAACTAAATTTTTATGTTTTAACCAAATCGAACCAAATTTGTTTTTATACTCGAAGTCTAGTAGAGTAAACGAGTATACGGTATTCGTGCAAATGTATGTAACAGGTTGATCAGGATCAACAGCCTAGTCGATCTGTATGAGCACCTAGATCTCGGAAACCATAAGAGCTAGAATTACCAATTTTGGAATGTAGGCTCTCCTAATGTTTCGTCAGATCAAGCCTGTATTAAAATTTTGCCATACCCCCACAAATCTATAAAAAAATAATAACCGGATAATAATTGTAGACAAAATCATCATCCGGCGAGTGCATTTTTTAAGTTTGGAAACAAAAGGAGGTCACGGTGCCAAGTCTGGAGAATACGGTGGATGAGGCAGCTCGGCACCCATCGCGCCTAGAGCTTTTTCGTACGAAAATTTCATGCGGGATATGACCCACGCGGTCTTTCGAGATGCCTATTGTCTTAGCTATCTCGCGTAAGTTTAATCGGAGGTCTGCAAATACGAGATAGTTAATTTGTGTCACGTCATCCTCCGTGTTGGCTGTTTGCGGATACCACGGGCGTGGCTCATCAAAAACCGACGTGAAGAGTCACTGTGCACAGCATCCAAGTGCTCTTCGATTTCGCTGCGCAATTTCCCTTCCGAAAACAAGAATTAAATCGACGACCGATATTGCTTTATCCATCGTTCCAAAATCCGCGGACACGCCCGCTTCCACACGCGGTCATCCCCGTTGCTAGTACATTGACCGGCGGCAAGCTGGGTCGTGTATACTAAAAGGCCTGTTTCCATCTACCTTCACTTCTCTTTCGACCCTCTCTCTCCCTTTCTCCCTCCTCTCACCAATCTATGCATTTTCAATATCAATAATTTTCAATATTAACAATATCAATAATTTATTTCAACAAATATAAAGCTACAAATACATATCCAGCAGATACACATAACAACACACATGGATCGCGTGGGGAAACCATTCAAGTTGCGATGTAACGTGATTATAAAATATATATTATATATATATTGTATATATTTCTTATAGAAATATTAGTAAAGTTTTCAAATAAGTTAAGTTTCACAACTCTGTAAAACAAATTGCATATGGGTTAGGAACAGCAATGATTAGACTAGATACGGTGCATATAGTACATATAAAATATAGTATATATCGAGGAATAGAGATTGGGCGAACTTTATGTATTGTGACCCGACGACTTGATAGGGTTCGACTCAGACACAGGATGCTCATTTGCCGGACGTGCTCGCTTTGAGCAACTCGACAATTGCCGTGTGGCCGGCACGGCTCGCATAATCGATGGGTGTGAGGCCGAGCATGTCCTTTGGGTTAGCATCCTCCACATAGGGCAACATGTATTCGAGCAGTTCGCTGAAGCCGTGCAGAGCGGCCAAATGCATAGCAGTGCGCCCGGAGGGATCCGGCTGCGCCAGATCAGCGCCCGCAAGTTGATACGACTTGAGGCGCAGCAGGGAGTTGCGCGAAGCGGCAGCGCACAGCTGCTCGCCAACGGCACGCGAGGAGCCAGTCAGGTGGGCGCCACAGTTGATGAGCAGCTGTATGATCTCCTCGTTGTCCTTGGAGACGGCCTCCTGCAGTGGCGTACGGTCGTAGCGGTCGCGTATGTGCACGGATACGCCATTGTGCAGCAGATGGCGCACAATATCCACATTTCCCAGCTGGCACGCCAGATGCAGAGCGGTGCGCTGGTCGTGGTTGACGCCAGAGAGATCGGCGCCATACGCCTTCAGATTGTTGATCTTCTTTATGTTGCCCTCGCTGACGGCAGCATTGATCATGGCCGGAAACAGCGTGGCGCCCAGCTGATCCAGCTCCTGGGGAGAGGACAGATGCAGTGAACGGGCCACAGCATCGACCAGATCATAGTCCTCCAGTTTGGGCGCCGTTATGGAAGTCAGCTCGCCGCGCAAGTTGGACTGCATCATCTGCAAGACAGCGGCAATAGCAGTAGCAAGTTTTGAGACAATCAGCAAACACAGCCAAGATAAGTGAACTCACCTGTTTCTTCACATCTAGCGACCACTCCTGCTTGCCAATCACGTAGGCCAGCTTGCTGAGCGCTGCCTCGGGCGTCATGTCGTAGCCAGGTATGACACCTACATCGTGCAGCACCTTGCCTGTGTCATAGATCTCAGCCACCGAGCCGTTGGGGCACTGGGTGCAGTTGATGATGAGCACTCCGCGTTCGGAAGCCGCCTGCAGCTCATCGATCAGGTCCCGCCGGTTAGAAGGCACATTTCCGGAGCCGAACGACTGCAGTACCACGCCCTTCATGGGCGGCGCTAAGAAAGCCCGAAACGTGGACAGCGAAATGCTTGGAAAGATGCGCAACAAGCCCACATTCTCATCCAGATTCAAGTGCACAGAGAAACGTTCAACGCTGCATGGCCGAAAGATAAGGCGGTAATCCACATTGACATCAATGCCGATCCGCGCCAGCGGCGGCACATTCGGCGAGTCGAATGCGTCCAGCGAGTTGGAGCTAACCTTGACAGTGCGATTGCCGCGCATGAGCTTGTTTCCAAAGAAGATGCACACCTCCGGTATCACATAGTTGCCGGCTATGATGAGGGCCGAGGTGAAGTTATCCTTGCCATCCGTACGCGTCTCAAAAATGGGTATTTGCGAGCCCGTGATGATGACCGTCTTTCCAAGATTCTCCAGCATAAACGACAGCGCCGAAGCTGTGTAGGAAAGGGTGTCGGTGCCATGGAGTACCACGAATCCATCAAAAAATTCGTACGATTGCTGACGGTTAAGAAAAGGAAACTCGCTGTTAAACTGATCAATTCTATGGTACTACTTGATGATATAGTAGCCCGATATAAGAGATTTCTCTATATATATATTTGGGAAGTAAATTTTGTGCTAGATACTCAATCCCTCAGCTATAATAATATCATTCTAACAGGCGACTTAAACAGTAACATGCCTGTCGAAAGACATCTTGCTGACAGCATTAACTCATTTGGTCTACTACTCGTTAACTCTGACCCATAGAATTGATTTTTTCAGAATGAATAAAACATTTTTGTGTGCTTATCCACATCGAACCAAATTTGGTTTGCCTTCCGTCTGTTGACTAAGTTTTATTCAGATCGGGCAACTACATCATATAGCCCTCATAGAAATTATCGAAATGATCTTAAAATGTTTTGTTTTTCCTTCACATTCACAGACAAAACTTTATTCAGCTCAAACAACTATATCATATGGGGTCGGAAACGCATCCTTCTGCCTCTTACATACATTTGCACGATTACAATATAATCGTTTACTATAGCACGAGTATAGTTAGTTAGAAGCTGCGCTGAGTCTGCAAAACTACGTCGCTGTGGAAACTGTCTCTCTTTCTAGTTACTTTCCGCCTTTACAGATAAGATAAATTAACATAATCTTATTTCACAGGCACACAGTGGATCATATTAATTTATTAATCTCCATGTCCTTAATTCCTTCGTTTTTTTTTTACGGCTATTGAATGGCTTACTCAAAATCGGTGATAGTCAAATAACAATTACAATATCGGCTGACGCAATAATCGATGCTCTTGCTTAAACTCATTATAATGCTTCCGTTATCTAAAATACATCTGAGTCCCACATATAAATGTAAACTATACAGTTAAGGCGACCTTTCTACGAAACTGAGACTAGAGGTTATAAGGAGACACGAACATGACTATACTGATATAACGTTGATCAAGATTACACAAACCTTAAGGGATCGGAGGTGATGTCTATAAGTTCTATACGTTATCATTAAAATCATGGGGAGTGTACGTGTTCATGAGTAATGTTTTGGGTCGTCATGTTTGCATTATTCTACAGACGGGCATAATTTGTTCGGGGGCATTTACAGCCAGTTAAATCGGGTTAAAACAAACACACATGCCTTACGTACACTCGACAATTACCCTATATAGTATGATTATATTTCGTCTGCCCGGAACTGGTTTTATCATTTCTTGCTTGACTACGGATTCATGAATGAGAGACTAAGGAACAGAATGGACGTGCTGACGAAACTGAAGACGAATTTCATGTATTTCTTTGGATTCGTCTTTGATTGAAATTTGTACCCATTCGAGCAAGTTTATATGTTTTCTTCTGCAGAGCCTTTTGTCTTCATCTCACCACGTGAACTCTGATTTTAGGGTTTGCTGAAAGCTGCCTGCGCTGCTCGGCAAGCTCATGAAATGCAAATGTGTTAAAATCCTTAATCCAATTTGGACTGCTTCATCAGCGCAATAAGAAAAGAACTTGCTCTAAAGGAACTGAATTTTAAGAATAATTTCAAGCACATTTCATTCCCGCTTACATGTATATCTTTGGCGATCCGCGCCCAGTCGTGCATGGTCATATTGCTGGAATCCAGCAGCGGCGTATATTCGGTGATCTGGTAGAGCACACGTCGCGCCTCACCCTGCACATAGGGCAGCACTAGCGGCGCCATGGACGAAGAGGACCCAAATCGGCGTTGCGAATACTCGTCGTCATGTATGTTGGGATATTTACGTATGCTGCGCACCAACGAATTGGGTATGGGCGCCAGGACTGGGAAGGATGGTGCTTGTTAATCAGCTGTTATTGTGGACTTGGTGTCTGCTGACCTACCATTGTGATCGTTGCGCACCATGCCGATGGTGCCGCCTGTGTAGATGACACGCACACGCGCTTCCTTCACCTCCTGGCCCATTAGATTGCCATCGCTTTTATTACGACGCATTGAAGGGTTCTGGAGCGTGGGCGATGCGGGCATAGTTTGCTCCAAGGAAGACATGGTGCTTAAACGCTGCTCCTGCTGTTTGCCGTTCGGCAGCTGAACGCTGATCTTGATGGGTTCCGCTGCCTGCGCGTTGTCTCCGTTCGCGGACATCGCTGGAAATGAAATTCAATCAAATTTAAGTTGAGTCTATTTCAGTCAGGCTTATCGCTGGCGGGACGCGGCGGTGTTTAGAAAAACGTTGTAAACACAAAAACCCATTAGCTCGGCGTCAGCGGCAGCGCCATCGGCATCAGTAACTGGAATCTGTTGGCTAATCTCCAACATTTCAGCTGCCAATTAAAAATAATAGTGCGCCTGTTTTGTTTGTTTGGCCAGAGTGTTATCAACTGCAACTGCTGGCAAGGGGGAACGGGAGCGCAAAGTGTGGACGCTAACGATAGAACAGGGAACACTACTCTGCCTGGGCCTCTAGTGCCCCGAGTGCGCGAGCACGTGGTGCTGTTGTTGACCGTTTTAATTATGAGATTACTTTAAAGGAAATTGAATATCCATCAATATTTATAGATAAAAACCAACTTTCTTATTGTTGTTATTGCTGTCTGTTGTTGTTTTTGCTCCTTCTCTACAGTCATGTGGTTGACCAGAGGGGTAGGAAAGTTTACTTTAGCGTTAACACACATTAACAGACAGTTAACAGACCCAAAGAGGTGATCAAAATATCGCACAGCTGGTGTTGACAAAACATCGAGACTATCGTTGTTTACATGTTAACTACTAACATACCAGCGTGAAAGTCATTTCAGGGGAATCATTTTCATTCTGTTTTTAGTGTTGCTGTAAATCTGTAAATATATATAATTGAGTTTTAATACTTTAGTTGTAGATCCGTGTGGTATTTAAGTACACATTTGCACTACAAAAATCTCCTTTGCGTCTTAGCAGTGCTTAACATTTTACTGTCCATCTGGCAAGGCCAATCAGGCAAACAAAAAAAGTGTTGAGCAGTTTACAATTTTTCTACAGTTTGACAAAAACCATTTAGCGCGCATTCAAATTTGCATACAATTAAAATTAATTTGCATGATAAAAAAACATAAACAATTTAATGAATAATTATAATTCAGTGTGCTGTTGTCCACTGGCTGGCAAATGTGCCTTCAGGTCGCGCCAGAAATCCACGCGCTGTTGCAATAGTTGTGCTTCAATGCGCATCAGTGCTTCCTCTTCTTTGTGGTCACCTCTAGTACCGAGGCGCGCATATTCAACTGGATAGCTAGACGAGGGCCGCCAAGTGGGCAAGTTGCTGTTGGTGCTGTTGCTTTTTGGTGGATTTGGATTGCTAAATAACAGAATTACGTGAATAGAAGCGGAGACTTCGGCAGCGTGGTGCATCAACTGTAACTTACCCGGTACTGGCGAAGCTTACCCAGGCCTGCAGCATAAGCTGGCGCATCTGCAGATCTTCCCGTGTGGGCACGGCGCTTACAAAGAGTTCCCGTCCAATGGGAAATAGATACTGCAGCTCCTCGGCATGACAGGCGCCGTAGAATTCATTGCGTGCCCCTTTGAATATCTCCGAGAAACTGGCAGCACCCTTGTGCTCGAAGAGATAGACATACGTAGGCGCCGACTGTTGTTGCAGGCGCAATCTTAAGTACTCATCAATGCCGGCTATGAACCAGCCATCCGATATAAGCTGAAAGAAGCAAGACACGGGGTCAAGGTTTGAGTCGGCCCAATCTGTTGCCACCTACATCGGTTAGGTTCTGATGGTTGGACTTATTGTAGTTGTGGCCCGCCTTGAAGTAGAAGCTCTTGAGACGCATAGTTATGTGCTCCTGCACTGCATCCGCATGATGATCGTAGTTCAGTACAATGGGGAGGACCTCGTCGAACTGTGCCTTAAACTCCTGCATGAGATGGGGCAGGTTGAGCAGTGCCGCTGTTTTCAAAAGGCCCTCCTCAGACGTGGCGCCCAGCAGTAGCGGCAGCTCCAAGCCGTGAGGCCGGCCCGCCTGTCTAGGGGCCACAGTCAGAAAGGCGCCCTCATGGTCTGGCTCGACGACGGGCGGAAAGGGTATCATGGGATCGAAGTCCCACAACTGTGTCAAAAGTAAAGTTAGCTTCAGAAAATGTGGAGGCACATACTCCTACTACACATACAAACATGTCATATAATGCGCCAACCACTTCCTCCGCTGGCTTTTCACGCAAACACTCCAACTGCCTAGGCCAATCCTCGCCAGCTGTGTCACAGCCCATCAGTTTGATCAGCTTGGTGGCACGCTGGGCAGCCACGCCTTTGTGAGCTGGCTGAGCCCAGGGATTGAAGTAGGTGCCAGATTGGGCTATGCCACGATGCAGCAGCCCGCGCGATTGTTCCGAAAGCATGTGATATGTGACACTGGCGCCGCCGGCGCTCTCTCCAAACACCGTTACGCTATTCGGATTGCCGCCGAAGGCGGCTATGTTGTCACGCACCCACCGCAGCACGGTCAGTTGATCCTTCAGACCATTGTTGCCGGGGCAGTCCAGCGTTTCGGTGCTGAGGAAGCCAAGCGGACCAAGTCGAAAGTTGGCCGAGACCAAAACTATGTCGTAATCGAGCAGAAAATCTGGCCCATAGAAGTTGCTCATGCCGGAGCCGCACTGCCAACCGCCGCCGTGGAACCACACCATTACTGGCAACGCAGAGGCCACGCTGCTGCTATTTCTGTTGACCGGATCCGGTGTGTACACGTTCAGATATAGACAGTCCTCCGAGCCCTCGATGATCATGTCGCGTCTAAACGGATCGCGTTGCATGCACACAGGTGCGTCTTTCACGGCCAGCCGCTCACCCTGCCAGCCAGGGTGCTCCGCGGGCGGCTGAAAGCGCAGCTTGCCCAGCGGCGGTAGGGCATAGGGCACGCCCATGAAGGCGCGCATATGCCGTCCACTGTGTGTGGTCAGATGGCGACCCACCAGCCAACCGCCATGCGGCAGTTGCACTCGCAAGCTCTCCGAAGGTCGTGCTGTGCAGCTCCACTGGAGCAGCACCAACTGGAGCATCAGCAGCCGCCAGCAGACCCGTACGATTGTCATTGTCAAGTCTTAGAAAACGAACTGATTTGGCCGCCAAGCTACGCTGCCAGTTTTTGGCTTACAAAACTATCAACAACACCACCATCATTAGCATCATCATCATGATCATTGGCAGCTCAGCTCAGGCATCAGCAGCTGCCGAAGCTGAGACCGATATACAAAGTCAGAGCCAGATCTCTGCATCGAACTTGTTTACATTCTTCACTTAGCTCATTAATTTTTTGCCACTCCAACTACATCAGCATTCAGATATGGTTCCAGCCACAGCCACAGCTTCAGCCACAGCCTCATCTACAATACTTGCCCATATCCATTTAAGTTTCGTTTAGTTTTTTTTTTTTTTTGAGCGCTACTTAAATTTCGGCAACACCGTGCACAGTGGGTCGAAATCGTACGCTATAATATATATATAAGTAATACTTCTACTTGATAAGATTCTACAGTTTAAACGCTTAAAATTGTTAAGACAAGAGCGAATGTGTACTCTAGCAGAGTGTAATCATATATATTTTTGATCAGCATGACAAGCCTAGTCGGTATAGCCATGTCCGTCTGTAAAAGCTAACATTAATAGAAGAGCCTCTAATAGACGAACCCAGGACTTTCGTGTAATGCAACTATTTCTTTCCGCCGGGATTCTTTGTTGTAATATGGATGAGAAACAGAAAAGTTATGGTCCTAAGTGTTTATTTCGGAAGAATCGATTATATGGGAGCTATATGATATAGTTTTCCGATCTTGATCAGAACAGGCCAGAGGATGAAGGGTGCAAACCGAATGGATACAAACCGAATTTGGTATGATTTCAATGAAAAACAGAAAGGTTCTCCTACTAAGTGTTAATTCCGGAACAATCGGTTATATGGGAGCTATATGATATAGTTCTCCGATCTGTATGAAACTCGAATTTAACCAGCGTGCAGACAAAAGAAGCATCTGGTAGCCCTGTAGCTTTGAAGACTTCTAAGATCTTTGTGTTGTAACGGACGGACGGACATGGTTATATCGATTGCCCTTGTTTTGCTGATCAAGAATATATATACAAGTAGAGTAATATAGTATATTGTATAGGTGCAAATGTATGTAAAAGGCAAAAGGAACCGTTCCCGACCCCATAAGGTAAACATATTCTTGATCGAGAGCAACAGCCCAGTCGATCTAGTCATGTCCGTCTGTATGAACACTTAGATCTTAGAGACCATAAAAGCTAGAGTTACCAATTTGGGTATGTAGACTCCTCTAGTGTTTTATGAGATCGAGTTTGTTTTAAAATTGTATGAAAACACCCCACCCCCACGCTCTCACTTGTTTTAAATGTGAAGGTGAAGGCCACCTTCGGAGCAGCTGCCTGATGAATGGCATTGTTTGTTTGTTTGATGTTCTGATCTATTGCAAAGCAAAATGGTTTAAATAAAGTACAAGCTAATTTATCTACTAACAATGAGATTCTTTGAGTAGTTGCATACGGTGTTAAAAAAGATCCCTTACAGTGTTTTAAGGCTTGTGTAAAACTATTCCAATCGGGCTTTCAAGCGCTCGGGCTTTCGCTGGTATATTGGTGCATGCTGAAGGCTAGATTAGGGTAGATATGAAATTTGTATGATCTATTTTATTATCTTTCACTGCTTCTGACATGTGTGTGTGTGCTTATGGGCTTGATTTTCTTAAGTTACACTCCGATCACGGAATAAATTGTTTGCATATTCTAACAAGTCAGCTCCACTGTGCCTCAGCTTAGCTTCAGCTCGATATTTCAAAGTTATTATACCATCTACAAAATGGTATATTAATTTTGTCAGGAAGCTTGCAACGCATAGAAGGAAGAGCTTCCGATCATATAAAGTATATATGTTCTTGATCAGCATGACAATTGGAATCGATATAACCATGTCCGTCAGTCCGACTGTCCGTCTGTCCGTCCATCTGTTTCAACACAAAGATCTCAGAAGCCTTAAAAGATACAAAGCTACCAGACGCTTCCTTTGTCTGCATGCTGGTCAAGTTTGAGTTTTATCTAGATCGGACAACTATATCAAATAGCTCACATATAACCGATGGTTCCGGAATGAACACTTAGGAGCATAACTTTTCTGTTTTTCATCCAAATCAAAAAATACTCGGTTTGTATCAATTTGAATAAGCCCCACTTCCACTGGCCTGATCTGATCAAGATCGGAAAACTATATCATATAGCTACCATATAGCCGATTGTTCCGGAATGAACACTTAGCAGCACTTAGCATAACTTTTCTGTTTTTCATCTAAATTAAAACAAATTTTGTTCTAGATCGGTTATATATTTACCATATAAATGGTATATAAACTTCGGCAAGCCGAAGCTAGTTTTCCTTTCTTGTTTTTTGGTAATGTATTTTTCTTGTTGCTTGTTGTTCGACATTGTAGAATTGTAGAATGACAATCCAAAAATGTGTTAGATATTATATATCTGTTCAAAAGCTGCTGCTGCTGCTTCAAGTGCTGCGAGCTGCCGTCTCATTTTGCTTGGCATCATGCAGTTGCAAGTCGGAATTCGAAATTAGATTTAATTAATCACCAGATTCGGCCACGACCATCGAGAGGTGATTTGCATGTTTATGTTCAATAAGCAGTCATATATAGACAATGATATGTTCATATAAATATATGTAGATATTAAGTTATTATGTATGCACACGTGAAGCAATTCGTTCCTAGCGATTATGGAACCAGTTTATTTTTTACAAGAAACTTCGATACCTTCGGTTTCACCCTACTCCCAGCTGATTAAGCTGAGTTGAAAAAAAAACAAAAGCTGGCTTTAATTAAATTTAAATTTATTTTATGAATTTCACATTTGTGAGTGAAAAAGAGAGGGGAGGGGGGGGGGGGCAGACAGGGACAGACAGATAGCTGCTGGAACTGAAAATATTTATGCACGGCCAACATATTTCAGAGCTGGCCCCCAAATGACTGAAACTTGAAAGTTTATGGGAAACAACAACAAATATCTGGCACAAAAAGACAAGAAGGAAATGTTAAACCCAGACAGACATAGTGTTAATACACTGCCAAATTTTGAGGAAACAAAGAGATGATCTATTTGGTATCACAGGTTACGCTGACAGTGCCCATTGGCAGATCAATCTCCAAGCTTTCCCCTTTTCTCTTACGATTTTACAAAGAGTTCTACAAGTAACTCAAAGCTCATATCTATTTCATCAGGAGCTGTAACTTTTAAATATTTTATTTCAAAATTATCGTCAAACATTCAATATAATCATAAAACTAATATCATATGCTATCATATGCCTTCACATTTGCTTCAGACGTCGGATGCAATTCTATTTCCATCTGCCGTTTGCTATGATATCTAGAAATCGTGCTGATGCTGCTTCAAGTCTTCTCATCTCATAAGTCTTTCAGTCTTGGGAAGATACATTCGTTCGCTGCTCTGTCTTCTTTTCTGGATCCTGTGGTTCCTTGGTCTCAATTATGGTAATAAATTTAAGAATCGTTTATGGTACCATTTTCAAAACCGTTCATTCTGACATTTTAGAACCAGTTTGGTGTCTCATTTCCAAATCGCTCGGAAATTTGCAATACCCTGGGTCTTATTTTGAGAACACCGCCACTTTTTCTTAGTGCAGTACCCCGCTAATTATGCTAAGCCCAAAAAGGTAATGGTGGTTCATATTACTTAGATAGAACAGAATACATCTCAGAGGACCGTCGAGTAGTAGTTCTAAGGTCGCTTTTAATCGAACAACGAATTCCGAATACCCGTGTCCGTAAGGGCATTCAATCGACAACAAATATGAAGCGCTTTTAAAAATGCCTTTGCATATAGCAACTCCCTCTCCCGATGAGAAAATAACGACAACGGAAAAAACAAGAAAGGAAGGCTAGCTGTGGCTTGTCGAAGCTCATATACCATTCACATTCTAAATAGATAACCGATCTAGATCAAATTTGGGGCTACAGTGAATTCAAGGTATACAAGATGAATTTGCTTTCATTTGGATGAAAAACAGAAACGTTATTTTGATTCCTTAACAATCGGTTACATGGGGGCTATATGATATAGTTTTCCGATCTGAAAGAAACTTAAACTGAGCTAGACTACAGAGAAAAGAAGCATCTGGTAAATATTTCAGCTATGTAGCCTTTAAGACTTTTGAGATCTTTGTGTTGAAATAGACGGATGGACAGATGGATATATTGACGGTTATATCGATTCCTTTTGTCATGCTGCTCAAGAATATATATCCTGTATACAGTCGTAAATGCTTCCTTATGTGCGTTGCAAGCTTTCTGACAAAGTTAATGTGACATTTTGTGAATGGCATACAAATATTCCATCAAGCTAATAAGCGCAACGTCTGCGGCCTTTGAAGTTTGCCACCACGTTTCGTCAGATTTTTGGGCGATTTCATTTATACCTTTGCCATATTTTTTTTTTATAGCAGGATAATAGCCGAGCGCATACTTTGGCTGGGAAGTTCTTCTAATATGCGACATATCCAACCCGCGCCTTCTCACCCCGCAATGGCTGCGCTGTACACCTAAGTACTCCACCTGCACATGGCTGCAAAACTTATGACAAATGTGCATGTCCAGGCCTCAGATTTATTTAGTTACAACCATTTTTAATCCGCTTGAGTGGCTATTTATCAAAACACACACAAAACTTCCCACAACCAATATGTATGTATGTTAGTTTCAGAGGGAGGACATGAAGGGGGGACAGCCAGTGACCAGCACGTTTGGATATTAGAGAAGTAGCAAGTGCAGCAAACTTTCAATGTAGTTTTATTTGGGTTTAAGTCGCAAAGGATGATGAAAAAACCCAATGAAATATTGTGTTCTTGACTCCATGTTTCTATGTTTCAGCAAACTTTCTTTCCTTTTTTTTTCTTTTTTTTAATTAAACATTTACTTTTTACATTTTTACTTTTATAAAACGTTTTATTGGTTTGACTTGCTAGACCCGATATGACGAAAAAACCACCTTAAAATATCTAAAAAATTATGCTGAAATCTTTACCTGATGCTTCTTATGTCTGCAGGCTGGTTAAACTGAACGTTTAGCCAAATCGGACAATTGTGTCTTTCAGTTTTTCCAAATTGGAAGTGAATCGGACGGAATCATGCCCTTCCGACTGTATAAAGTATACCTATTCTTGATCAGTACGACAAAGGAAATGATACATGCATGTCCGTCTTTCCAAGATTTCAGAAGTCTTAAGAGCTACATCAGCCCCTTGTTATGTAAAGTGTAGCTCACTTTTGTGGGACCGTTCGTTCCTATAACAGCTTTATGATATAGTCATCCGAACTGGTCAAAATTTATATGTATTGCAAATCTGGTCTATGCTAAAATTTAAATCTATCGCTTTTAAATTTTGCCGGAAGCAAACATTTATGAAGTGAAAATGGAAGAAGAAGAACAACAAAAATGAGAAAACTATTCTTAAATATTTTTTACTATTTTATTTTTAGTTTTTAAAGCTCATAAGATAAGGTGATAAACAACTTTTTTTCTTAATGGAGAAATTAATATCTTCTCATTCTATAAAAAATTGACAATAAAAGAGTAAAATTCCATAGGATATTCAATGAGGTTTCTCTTGAAAGTAAGTTGATATGGATGGGTGTGGTTGTTCCCTTGTAATGCCCCAAAAACGATCTGAATTTTCTGACAGCTCACACTACTAAAATTGTTTACTCTACGAAATGCATGCAACCAAACTTTCGATCGGGTTTCGGGGGCAGGAGGGGGCGTGGCAAAATTTGAAAACAAACTGGATTTGACGCCCCACAAGGGGAGTCATACCAAATTTGGCTGCCTCTATCCCAATTCCACCTCTATCCGCTTTCACCTCTTAAGCTACTATCACGTTCAGGTCACCCATTGAAGCAGCAGCAGTATCAAGCACATGTGTTAGTAGGAGATAGACAGAAACATTTTTATTTACGTTCGCTGTGTATATTATAAAAACTAGAAAGGAAGCTAGCTTCGGCTTATATAGCTTATATACCACTTACATTGTAAATATATAACCGATGTAGATCTGAATGGACTTAATACAAGGGATACAAGACGAATTTGTTTTAATTTGGATAAAAGACAGAAAAGTTGTGTTCCTAAGTGTTCCAGAACAATCGTTTATATGGTAGCTATATGATATAGTTGTTCGATATTGATCACATCAGGTCAGTGTACATGGGGAGTCCTCAAAATGGATACAAAGCGCATTTGGTTTGATGTAGATGAAAAAAAAATTTTGCTACTAGGTGTTCATTCCGGAACAATCCGTTGTATAGGAGCTTGTTTGGTTGTATCCGATTTTTATCGGATCATTCCAGTGTGCGTGGGGGGTCCTCAAATGGATACAAATCGAATTTGGTTTGATTTGGATGCAAAACAGAAAAGTTATACTCCTGAGAACAATCGATTCTATGGTAGCTATATGTTATAGTTGTTCGATCTTGATCAGAAAAGGCCAGTGTGCGTGGGTAGTCCTCATGGTTGTATCGATTCCCATTGTCATTGTGATCAAGAATATATATATATAGTCAGAAAGCTTCCTTCTATGCGTGGTAAGCTCTCTGACAGAATTGATATACCGTTTGGAGATGAATGTAATGAATATAATGAAGTAAAATGCTAATGCTAATTCTGACGTTGTTTCTTAACCGATTTTAACAGAATTTGGTTACTTCATAGAAAATATAAGTGGTATTAATTACACACTGATATCTTGAAAATATTATGATATATAGTTTTTCTCGATTTGCGGTGGCAGGAGGGGGCGGGAGGAGGCGTTGCAAAATTTAAAAACCTCATAAGGGGAGTCTACATACCAAATTGGGTTTCTCTAGCTCTTACAGTCTCCGAGATCTAAGTGTTCATACGGACGGACAGACGGACATGGTTAGATCGACTCGGCTGTTGATGCTGATCAAAAATACATATACTTATACATGCATTTGCACGAATACAATATACTCGTTTCCTCTACTAGAGAACGAGTACAAAAACGAGAGGGACCTTTTATGAAATGTAGAAGATCTGAGATGATGAATTCAAAACTCTGATATTAAGTGATAAAAAAAAGTTTAATTTAGTCGGTTCAGACCGGTACAAAAATATTAAAGAGATCTACAGGCGCAATCATGGCGGCGGATCTCTTGGGCTTGGGAAGCTTTTAGTGCTAGTGGAAAGTCTGCAATCTGTTTTTCTTTTACCAAGACGTATGAATGCGCAAACATATGTGAAATTGCTGGAAGATGAGCTGATAGCGTTTGCAGAAGAATTTCTTGGAGACAGTTGGATATTTCAGCAGGATAACGCTTCTATTCACGTTTCACGGCATACAATGGCGTCCGTATGAGAATAAATCATGGAAACTATAACAGATAGAGACTTAAGGTTTAATGTATTTAACGGTCGAGCAGCCTCGGTTTTTCCGTTCTTACATGTTTATTTTTATTACTTCATAACTTTTTTGTGTTTTCAATGCAATTAAACATAATTTTTGGTTTATCTTAAAGGCATACATATCAATTGACCAAATTTGATCAGTTTTTTCGATTTTTTCGATATTTTCGGAATGAACACAAAATGTTCAGGATCGTGAGTGAGCCAAAAACGGCGATTGGTTTTCATAGTTTTTGAAATTTATTGGGACTGCTGTCAACATGGTAATATCTATTACTTTTGGGCATTTGGAAAAATGGTTTTGCAATAAGTGCAGTAAATATCAAAAGCAGAATGACACGGACAACGTTCCTTAAAGAAATTATCAAAATCGACAAAAACGTAACTAGCTTGAAAATGTTAAAAATTTCTTTGGGCTCACAAATAAACAAGTAAAGCCTTCTTTAGCGGCATGGACGGCTCCATTTGGTCGCCTTAATGGCTTAATATTAAAGTACTTTTCAGCTTGTTTTATGTATTTACATATTTTCAACTTCGGCAACAAACTGTTCCTTCCCATTTAAATAAATAAGAAAATCAAGTAAGGATGCCACAGTCGATATTCCGACTATAAAATACTTGTACTCAGCATTTATTCAATATTCGACACACTCAAAAGTATGAAAAAAAAATTTTTTTTTGTTTTTAGGGTGGGGTGTTCTCATACCAAATGTTTCTTTTACGATTTTGTCTACAATTATTATCCGATCTTAAGAAAACTCGGCAAATCGGTAGAGTATGTGCTTATACATATACAAACCCGTTTTACCTAAATGTGTTAAAATTTGTTGAAGGGGGCGTGGCAAAATTTAAAAACAAACTTGTCGTCCCACAAAGGGACATACCAAATTGGGTCTCTTCAGCTCTTACAGTCTCCGAGATTTAGGTGTTCTTACGGACGGATGGACAGATGGACATGGCTAGAACGATTCGATTGTTGATGCTGATCAAGAATATATATTCTTATATATATTCTGTCTGTTACATACATTTGCACAAATACAATATACTCATCTGCTCTACAAGAGTACGAGTATAAAAAGCATACAGCTTGCAGCATTTGCCCAGCAAACCAATTGACAAACCCTTTTTTCGGCTGCCCAACCCCTGCCGAGGCTCAGGCCCAGCACCAATCTCCAACGGCGGCGGCCTGGCAAATGAAAATGATTTATTGAAGGTGAAATATTTATTGTTTTTTTTTTATACCAAAAATTCTGGACAAAAATGAAAAATAACAAATAAGGACGCTAAAGTTGATATTCCGACTATGAGATACTCGTACTCAGCATTTATTCAATGTTCGACACACCGTGTTCAATTTTTTCTTTATTTTTAGGGGTGGGGTGTTCTCATACAAAATGTTTTTCACGATTTTGTCTACAATTATTATCTGATCTTAACAAAACAAATCGGCAGATTATCTGTTTTTACCTATACAAGCCGAGTTTCAACTGAATGTGTTAAAATTTGTGGAAGATATAAGGATTTCCGGTTTGCGGGGGCGGGAGGGGGAGTCTCAAATTTGATCTGACGCCCCACCAGGGAAGTCTGCATACCAAATTGGGTCTCTCTAGCTCTTACAGTCTCCGAGATGTAGCTGTTCATACAGACGGACATATGGCCACGGCTGGATCGACACCGCTGTAGATGCTGATCAAGAATATATATTCTTTATGGGATTTTAAAAGCTTCCTTCTGCCTGTTACATACATTTGCACCAATACAATATACTCCTTTGCTCTACTGAGTACGAGTATAAAAATAAACAATGGCAGTTGCGGCATCTTTTGAATTCTTCTTCTTGCCTTTGGCGCCTTTGACTCCTTTTTTTGGTTTAAAAAAAGCGAAATAATTATTAACACAACAGTCGGGCGCAAGCCTAGAGGAATAACAGCTGCTTTGCTAAATGCGCACCGCCTGGCCACGTTTCCCCATTAAAGTGCTCGAGTCCTTGAATCCTGAACCAAGCACACCCCATCACCCATCGCTTTTGACTGAGTATTTATTTATTCTGCGTTTTGGGTCAATTCCTCTGGTTTCATTTAATTAAAAAGAAAAGCGCGCGCGCAGCGCATAATAAAAAAATGATATATGTATGTATGTATATGTATGCATGTACATACTTACGTACCCTATGTTCACATGCATGAATTTCTTTGCATAGTCAACGGTATATTAGAGATGTGCGCGTGCGGTGATCGTGTGAATGAGGCATGATCATTATTGGGCTATGTTATTGTAAAGATCAGCTGGTCAACAGTAATGCCACGAGTTGCAAGTTATGGTGACATCAACCAGAGAACTGGTCCAACCTCCGAAAATATTATGCCTTTGCATTCAAGCAATGTCAGACTACAAACAGAGTGCACGCTTTGAGATGAAGGCGAAGGCATACACTATGCGAGCGAGGCCATAAGTTTTCTTCAGCAGAGCTTTTCCTTTTCAGCTTTGTCTTTGTAAAGAGCATCGTCTGCACTCTGTTTGTGGCGTAAGTTTCGTTTGTTTACAAACACTAGATAACACTCAAATTGTAAAAGAGAAAAACTACTAAGCTCGGAAAAAATTTGTATAGTAATCTTAATCCTTGTATTTGTATAACCATTAATTAATCGTCATTGCTGTTGTCAATAAATAACCTCCTTTGATATCTTTTGATTTGGATGAAAAACAAAAAAAATTATGCTACTAAGAGTTTTTTACGGAACAATCGGTTATATGAGAGCTTTATGATATAGTGGCTCGATCTGGATGACTTTTAAACTTGCAGATATAAGAAGCATTTGGTAACAATTTCTAGCTTTTTAGACTTCTGAGATCCTTGTGTTGAAACAGACAGACGGACGAACGAACATGGCTATATCGACTCCACTTGTAGTGCTGATCAAGAATATATACTTTATATAGTCGGAAACGCTACCCTCTGTGCGTTGCAAACATCCTGATAAAATTAATATACTATTAAAATTTTTTGTAAAAGGTAAAACAATAAATTTTGGTGTACTTAGAGTTCATTTCAAACAGCTCGGTTAAGTGGGAGCTAAGTGATATAGTGGCACGATCCGGAACAGCTTCGGTCAGCAGACGTGGAGGCTTTTAAAACTGACACGTACCAAATTCGATTTGATTCAGATAAAAAACAATAAGTTTTGGTGCACTTAGAGTTCATTCCGAATAGGTCGGATGAGCAGCTGACAGCAGAAAGAAGTCTCGATAGCTGTAAAACGGAGAGACTAACTCGGATAAAAACAAACGGGCAGGTGAACAGAAGGACAGAGAGATAGCTTATCATGTTGATCAAGCTCTGAAACGGTATAAAAACAAGTAAGAGCTGGGAGTGGGGCGTTCTCATACGAAATGTTTTTTTACGATTTTGTCTACAATTATTATCCAAACTTAACAAAACTCAGCGATTCGGTAGACTATGCATTTATACATATACAAACCGAGTTTCAACTAAATGCATTAAGATTTGTGGAAGATATAAGGTTTTCAGATTTGAGGAATCGGGAAGAGGCGTTGCAAAATTTAAGGGGTGTCTACATACCAAATTGGGTCTCTCTAGCTCTTACAGTCTCCGAGATCTAAGTGTTCCTACGGACGGACAGACGGACATTACTAGATTAACTCAGCTGTTGATGTTGATCAAGAATATATATACTTTATGGGGTCTTAGACGCTTCGTTCTGCCTGTTACATACACTTGCACGAATACAATATACTCGCTTACTCAACTAGATTTGTCAACGTACTCGTTTACTCTACTGGAGTAAGAGTATAATCATTACCTTCGAACACTGTAAACAGAAGCAGAACCAATCTCATATGCGCTCTTCACTTTTCATGGCGTGTCACGCGCTCAGTCTTAACTAGCTATCTTTGCCTTTGTTGTCATCATTATCGGCGTATTTACTTAGGATCAGGTGGCGTTTACACAACAAAAATAACAACAAGTAAGAACGCTAGAGGCGATATTCCGACTATAAGATACTCATACTCAGCATTTGTTTAATATTCGACACACTCAAAAGTATGCAGCACTTTGTGATTTTGATTTTGTTTTTTTTTTTGTGCGGGTGGGGGTGCTCTCTTACGATTTTGTCAACAATTTTTATCCGATCTTAATGAAATTAGGCAAATCGATAGATTATCTGGAAGATATAAGAACTTTATCGATTTGCTGAAAACTTTATCTGACTCCTTACGAGGGGAGTCTACATACCAAATTTGGTAACTCTAGCTCTTATAGTCTCTGATTTCTAGGTGTTCATACGGACGGACAGACGGACATGGCTAGTTCAACTCGGCCGTTGCTCCTGATCAAGAATATATATACATTATGGGGTCGGAAACGCTTCCTTTTGCCCGTTACATACATTTGCACAAATACAATATGCTCGTTTGCTCTACTGGAGTACGAGTATAACAACATCAGCAACAACAATGCGAAGGAACAAAAAAAATACCAAAACGAGCCCAGAAAACAAAGCAAAGAAGCCGCTGCTGCCGCTGCTGCTGTTGCGGCATCCGAAGCCAAAATTTTCAATTTCGCGGTTGCTGCATATTATCCCAGCCTTTTCCGCTTCTTTTTTTGGGCTTTTATTTGGGTTTGACTTTGACTTTGGGCATGAATATGAGCGCGGGTATGGGTTTGAGGGAAGCTGAAGAGGGGCTGGGCACTTGGGCAATGGAATTTAAACGAATTTTTGAACATGAACATGAAGGAAACTTTAAAGGTCCAGGAGTAGTTGGGGGTCACGGAATTGGGTTTTGGGGTGTCTTGAGCGATAATTGGCCAGTAAGAATGTCAATGACACAATATGCCAATATACCGCACCGGAAAATGCAAATTGCCAATGTTCGATGTGCGGGCTTAAACAGACACTAAGCCGCAGGACAACGTCAGAGTTGGACAGCAGAAGCGGCACCAGGCAGAGCCTCCGGATTTGTAAAGTCAAAATCAAAAAAGAACACGAATTGATATGCAGCAGCTGTTGCGCCCTTACATCTATAATAGTAATAATAATAAAAATATCTAAGTAAAGGCAAGAGCGGCATCAGCCAGAGGGAGCAGCAGCCTGTCAGGGATTAGCTCGCCTTATTGGACACGATGTGATTAACTTGTCGTCATGGCTGCTGTGACTGTCAACCTCGACATGTAAGGCTGACTTTGACTGTGTCTGTGATATTGGCACGTCGCGACATTACCACCACCACCATCCAATGCATCCCCGCCCTCATCAATTGCCCACGCTAATTCTCAGGCTGCGCCTAAAAGCAGGCAAATGCGGAAAGTGCACGAATTGACAGGCAAAAAGGCCAACAACCAATGCACAGTGGGAAATTTACGTTTAAAACAACAACAATTTGAAGTTGACTCCACTTAAGTATTTAAGCCAAATTCAAAGAGGTCTCATCTAAAAAACAAATCATTTGGAAGGTGAGGCCTTCTTCCCAGAAATGGGTATTAACGATTTCTTCGGCATATATCTTTGGTTGCAGGCGGCTAATAGAGGAACACTCAGGTGATGGCACAACACTGCAGTAGGGACCTGGGACCTAATTTCGGTGAATGAGCATTTTATTTCTGAATGTTATCTTCCTTTAAGCTCGATACAGTCAGTTGTTAGGCCTACAGCTTCAGCTAACTCATGCACCCACATTTTCCGGTCATACAATACCATTCCATTGATTTTATCGACGATTTCTTTTAAGTTATCTAAACGTTCGGCGTCAATATAACTTGGGAAGGCACTTCTTAACCATCTCAATTGACGGGGCATACTAGTTAATCCCAAGACTAGTTAATCGTTAGATTACCTTCAATGTCTGTCAACACACAAAATATATGACGCCGCTTGCTTAGACTTCGACAGTAGTCAATCAACAAATAGTAGTTAACACGAGCCGTGTTGTATTTAAGATTATTATTCGGGCATAATAAGTTGCGGACTTATCAAGCAACCCTCGTATTTATACTTGGTCTGTGCTTAATTTTCATGATCAGCAAGAGCGAAAAAATTTGCACCACTGTGCGTAAGATAATTAACCCATTACGCACTCCATTAACGCAGCTACAGGCTGCCTTTATATGCATGTGAGGCCTAAGCTAATTAGTTCTGGCATCTGTTACACACACACACACACACACATATGTACACACATACAATTATAGAGAGTTTTGTAATACAAGAACTTCAGCTAGACATACACACGCAGAAAAGTGCGTATGAAAATCGCAAAATGACAAATGACAAATTTAGTTATTCAGCACGATTAAATACGAATGACATAGCACGCACTCCCCCACTCACATATATCCACCCATGCATACACACATACACAGTACGACGGAGTTCTGCTGATACACACGTCATGGGCTTCGCTGATGATGTAGCTGTGGTCGTTGTCAGCAAGGAGCTTAAAACGACCGAGGAAGCGTGCAACTGCAGCAGCGCCCGTATCCACCACAGGTTGGCAGCGGCAGGCCTAGAGCTGGCCTGTTCTTGTCATCAGCCGAAAGAAACTGGAAACTGAAAGCATACTGGTAGGCAACACTCCCATTGCCTCAAAACGGGCCATAAGATACCTGGGGGTAATGCTCGATACGAGGTTGTCCTTCCCAGAGCACCTCGAAAATAGGGCTATCATCCTCTATGCAGCACCTATTTGGGGCCGAGCGATGGCGGTTCTAAGCTACAGCCGAGGCGTTTCCGCGTCCTACCGCCTAAGCGCCATACGGGTCATCTGTACCTTCCGAACCATTTCGGACCATTTCTGGTCCTCTCAGGGATGCTTCCATTACAGGAATTAGTCAAGGAGGCAGAACAGATTCATGCTGTAGCCGGAACTCACGTAGAAGCCCCCACTACGGAAAGGTGGCAGGAACGTTGGGAGCGGTCGTCCAAAGGGCGATGGACACATCAACTTATCCCAAACTTGGCAACGTGGGTAAGTCGAAAACATGGCGAAGTCAACTTCCACCTAACGCAGCTTCTTTCTGGTCATGGCTGCTTTCGGAGCAACCTTAAACGGTTTGGACATGACCAAACGGATGAATGTCCTTGGTGCGAAGGCGACGCAGTACCACGTGATCTTCGAGTGCGGGAGATTAGCCTCGCACAGGTCGACTCTGGAGGAAGTCATGGGTTGCCCTGCATGCTGTAGTCCAGTCAGAACTGGGAGGCAGCCAGTGCCAACGGAGCCACAACGGAGCTCAGACTTGCTGAGCGTAATAGAAGGAGCATATAAATCTATCTAGATAGCGCCAAGGCGCCTGCTTTACGGCCATGCCGCAGGCAAATAGCGCGGTAATATAAATCTAGCATTTAAGTTGTTTGTACATAGTAGAAAATTAAAGGCAATATAAAAAACAAAACATACACACACACACACATACACACAAATACATATGCAAACAAATAAATTAACCTTAAAGTTGCGCGCTAATAAAAAAATTTGCACATCTTTGTCCTAACAAAAAAGCGAACAAAAGCAAACAATATAAACTTTTTATTCGTGAGTTTTTTGTGGGCATGTATAAACATGTGTGTGTGTGTGGCTGTGCGAATGTGTGTGGTGGCTTTCATTTCAAGTCAAGTTAAGTCAAGTCAAGTGCATTTCAAGTTGACTCTCCTGATTGGCAGCCGCGGTGCTCATGCGTCAGTGCATTCGAATGCCTGGCATTTGCATTAACAACAATGACAGGATTTGGCAATGGTCTGGATGAGCGGGGTGTGGAGTCGGGGCTGTTCTGGCCTCTGCTGGGCCATATGGCTGGCACAGAAAATAAAGATTTGCTCTGTTGGTTGCCCAACAAGCCGCTAACAATCAAGTGCACAATTGCCAGAAGAAAGGAAAAAAAATGAAGAAGCAAAAACTCGCAACTGCTAGCCAAAGTTAAGATACCCTAACTCAAACAATGACAGATATATGATATAGTAGATGTAAACTCATTGCCAATCATAAAGCAGTGGTCAGCACAAAATACAATCACATTCTGGCATTCACACGAAGCTAACGCATTGCATTGCCTACCTAATTCCTATGCACAAAATATAAGAGCCTGTAGACCACCGATCTGTAGCGCTCACCATTTGTCCCCATGGCTGGGAGTATTTCCATCGCATCACTGTCGAGCTTTGTTCATCGTTGAATGACAAAAAGTTAAAATGTAACGGGGTGTCGACGTACAGAGAGGAGTACGTTCAAGTGGGCCTACAACGATACCAAGCCACGGAGCATTCTAGCCGCGAAACCTAAGATCAAGGACCAACCGACCAAAGTGCGCTGTCGCATAATTTGTGTGGATGGGAGGGGGCGGAGCAAAATTTTAAAGCAAACTTGATCTGACAATGGGAGTATACATACCAAATTTGGTGACTCTAGCTCTTATAGTCTCCGAGATCTGGGTATTCATACGGACGGACTTGCGAGCATGGCTAGATCGACTCGGCTGTTGATGCTGATCAAGAATATATATACTATATGCACGAATACAATATACTCTACTAGAGTACGAGTATGAAAACAAAAAGGCGTGCTCGCTCGCTCAGTTTTAAAGAAGGAAAAATGAACAGTAAACGATTATTATTATCAATTTGCAAAGTACGTTGATAGTATACATATCTTTTTAGTATCAAGAGAGTTATCAATGGAGTTAGCTTAAAGAGATTAATACAGTTAAAACAAAGGACGCGAAAAGGTAATTAGAGTTACAGTGATGAAGAGACAGAGGAGCGAAATGTTAAGTTGTTCTACGAAATACGAATACATGAGTTAGGTCTCATAGGTGAGGTCTCGTCAGTGAGGTCTCACAAATGCCATATACATTGCAAATCCCTTGAGAACACTAAAATAGCCACTGCAAGGGTATCTAACTGACGTAGGTGGGGGTTGCTGAGGCTGAGAAATGCTAGTGGAAAATAGCAAATTACAAATGTGGTTGGTTGGGTGACTTTTTGAATTCTTTGCATACGCACATCGATTTGTAAAAATCTCTTTAAAATTAAAAAAAGTAAATAAAAATAAAATTAGCTGTCAAACATACATAGATATGTGTAAGTACAGGATAGGGGCAGTAGGAAGTCCTGAATGTATAAATGCAAACAACTGAAATCGATATTGATTACATATCAATCCGAACATCGTCTTTATGCATCCACAGGAAATGAGTTGCATTTTTGACATCAAAACGGAAGTCGCAGCGACGCAAACTTACTTAAAATTGACAAGTCAATGGCAAAGGAGCTTCAACTGCCGGAGTCGCTGCTTCCACTGCTGCTACCTTCCTTCAGGTGCTGCTTCGCTAGCAGCCGTTTAACGCTTACTAAGCAGCTTATGCTGCAGGACAACTAAAACAACAACAACAACAACAACAACAAAAAATAAGTGGCGAGAAAATGAGAAAAATAATGTGCCGCAAGTTAAGAAATCAAACAGCTGACATAAATAACATTTTAATTTAAATACGGCAGGACCACGACAACAACAGCAACATTAGCACAAGGACGACAAAAAATACAAAATGAAAATATACAAAAATTACATATTTAAACAGGAGCCACAGCGAACGCCAAGGACCAAATGCAGACAACCAACAACAGGACAGCAGGAGAAGCAAACAAAATTAAACACAGAAAGAAAACAAGGAGAAGGTGTGCACAGCGAGGCGGGGGAATATTTGAGGTGGGCTGGGGGGAAAGGAGGCTGGGAGGGATGTGAACGTATGGCCAGAGACTTGCTGTAGCAATGGGGAAGTAAATTTTATTTTAAAATAAATTTATCGCCTTATCCGTTGTCCACGGCAGCAGCAGTACGGCGCAAAGTCAACCTTAGGACTGTTTGCTTTTTGTGCTGCTGTGTGAATGTCATTGTGTGTGAGTTGTGTGTTGGTAAGTTGGTGTGTTGCAGGCAATTGCAGGACAACAAAGAAAGCAACAGCAGCAACAGCAACACATGGCGACCTGCCGCTGATCGTGCACTCAGAAAAATTAAGTTGAGTTCAAATAAGCTTTTACATCAATTCTTATTTCAGTAGTTTTCCTTCAGTAGTTTTCGTTTAGTTCTTCTCGGCTTGTCTTTTCATCAGTTCTTATCGTTCAGTTGTTTTTTCTCCCTAACATATTCTTGAAACAAGCTCAAAGAAATCTGGACCTAATATCGATTTGGGGAGGTGGGAGGGGGATGTGTCAAAATGTTCAAAAAAGCAAATGCTGACGCTCCACAAGGGAAGTCTACATACTACATTTGGTGACCCTAGCTCTTATAGTCTTCGAGATGTGGGTAAGGCATGGCAAGGGGGATTCGATATAACCATGTCCGTACGTCCGACTGTCCGTCCGTTTGTTTCCATACAAGGATTTCAGAAGTCTTAAATGATGTTTTACATCCAAATCAAACCAAATTTGGGTTGTATCCATTTTTGGAAGCAAACTGTCCGCTGGCCTCATCTGATCAAAATTTCCAAGATCTAGATTTTCATATATCCGGACGGACAGACAAACATGGCTAGATCGACTCGGCCTGTCGTGCTGTTTAAGAATATATATACTTTATAGGGTCGGAAACACTTCCTTCTGCCAGTTCTAAACATTCACCTTGTAATCATATTTTAGATGTTCGTTTTCTTTGAGTGTATATTTACATAGGTAGCAGGTTAACCACCACCACCAGCACCACCCGCCGCGGACTCCCATCTCCATCTCCAACTCCAACTCCCACTCCAGTTACAGTCGCTGCCCCCCAAACCACGGATTCCTATATTCCCAGCACGAGCGCTTCATTTGAACGAAATGAAATCATAATGAGATTTTTGCGTTCGTTTTTTGTCGCCGCGCGTCGCTCTAGTACTCCCCAATCGCCCACCTCTCCTTGGCTGCTGTATGTGTGGGAAAAGCTGAGGCTGAGAGCAAAAACTGCTGGACATTGCCATGGCGTAATGACAAAAATTCATAATTGGATAAAGATGCAAAGAAGTAGCTGGGAGAGACAAAGCTGGCAATAGAAACAGATTTAAATATAAATAAAAATACGAGTGGACACTCACGCAGAGCTGGAAGAGCTTGTTGGCTTTAAAGGTGTTCCTGGCCGCCAGCCCATGGTCAATAAATGGTTATTTTGGGCAAATACATAGATGGGACAAGAGCGGATCTGAAGGGTCTCATGCACGTACGTCAACCAGCTTGCATTGAGTTAGAGGCTGACTTATAAAGCCTAGCTGATCTCAGGCAGACACATAGTCTTATGGGTTCAGCACTTTAAAGCCAATCTAGCCACACTTGTAAAGGTAAAGGGAGGGGGCGTGGCAAAATTTAAAAAGAAACTTGAGTCTATATACCAAATTGGTTCTATCTAGCTCTTACAGTCTTCGAGATCAAGGTGCTCATACGGACGGTCGGACGGACGGACAGACGGACATGACTAGATCGACTCGGCTGTTGATGCTGATCAAGAATATATATACTTTATGGGGTCTACTCTACTAGAGTACGAGTATAAATATCATCAGCATAAATTTTGCCAGCGTACAATTTGAGAGAGAGGATATTTCTTCTGTACTCTCGACTCAAATTCAGCAGTAACCAATTACCGAACCCATAATTAGTAAGGTTGCGAGAGAGAGCATTGGGGAGGCAACGGTGTCCCCGTTCTACCATTCTTTCTGTTTGTTTTGTTGTTGGTTGGGCTGCGTTTTGGTTCTATCTCTCTCTTAATCTTTGTGCCCTTAAATGCATTCGTTTTTTATTTTGCCCTAACACAAATGGCAAGAAGCACGAACCTAAACTTTGTTGAAGTGGTGAGGAATGAAAATCGAGTCTAAAGGCATGTGCATATTAGTTTTTGTAGACGCAAGGGCGTTATTAGCGCGTTTGCAGGTTGCCGTTTTCTGATCCCGATTCAAATCATGTCGAAAACTTTTGTTTTCTTGATCCCGTTTCGAAGATATTGAAACCGAGTTTCTTCAACAAAATGAGACAAAGCCAAATGGAGCACAATGATAGACGATGTATATGTGCGGCTCATTTGTCAGTTCGTTCGTTTGGATAATTGTCCTGCGATAAACAAAATTAGCAGCAATTTACGCGAAAATAGCAAAATGTGCCTACAGATTGAGCATTGTGGGGGAGGGTGTTAGAGAGGGCAAGGGATAGGCGGGGAAGGCGAACAGCCTGATGACGCCAATGCTGAACAGTGGCGACAAATGCCATCAGCGTCATCAACACAAAAGCAGAGCCAAGTGATGGCACCCAAGCAAGGGTAGACCAAAAATTTATAGTGTCAGGATATTCATGTGTGTGTTGGTGTGTGTGTCTGTCTGTTTTTCTACTATTGCTGTCAATGTGAGTGTGTGTGTGTGTAAATGGAAATGGAAATGGGGAAATAGCATGGGTGTAAGCGTATGAAGCGGGGGAGGGAGGTGTTGGTTAGCCGCCCATCCGCCCTTAAACATTCGTTATAGTTTTGATGAGTGTGGCATTAATGAGTCGTCTCTGTGTCTGTCTCTGTGTCTGCCTCTGTGTCTCTGACGGTGGCGGTGCCTGCGCCAACTGCTGAGGGGGTTGACATTAATGACACCCACACATGGCATTGCAATTTGACAGCCAACATGGCCAAATTAGTGAAATCACAACTTGGCAGTCTGTTTGTGCATGGTCCTCAGTCCTCAGTCCCCATTGCTAGGTCGAGGCAGCACTGCTCCACATTAAAGTCACGTAAGTTTTTATTTTTTTTATCTTTTTGGCGAAGTTGTCCATTTTTAAAGCATGCGAGATGCGGCAGCTGCTGAAAAATAGCAAGCAAAGCTTGTCTAAGCCAGCTTGTAGCTGAATATGACCTTAAAAACTGACATAGCCTAAAAATTTGCGAGGGTGTCTCAAAAAATACTTAACAAAAAATTTGAGAAATGATCCATATCTAACAAACTAAGAAGTATTCCATTATTAGAACAAGCAGGCAGTAGTCTTTCATGGTTGTACTCGTACACCTAAAAGCATGATTCTCTCTCCAAATTGAACACGAAGCTTTAGATCAGTGGTGGGCCTAGTGGCTCTTTCGCTACGACTGAAATATATAACCGATCTAGATAAAATCTGAATAGAGTTGACTTAACGGATACAAAACCAATTTGTTTTAATTTGGATGAAAAACAGAAAAGTTATGTTCCTAAGTGTGCCAGAACAATCGCCTATATGGTAATTATATGATATTGTTCTCCGATCTTGATCAGAAAAGGTCAGCGGTCGATTCCCTTTACCATTCTGATCAAGAATTTATATATACTTTATAAAGTCGAAAAAGCTTCAAACTTCCTGACACAATTAATACACCATTTTGTAAATGGTATGATGGCGAACGAGCTCACAAGACAGAATACAAATTTAAGAAATAACAAAATGCACACGCACAGTGAATTGTTGCGTCACACTGACGAATTCTAACAGTGGTTTTTGTTGTAGGTGTTGCTGTAGTGCCTCCCATCTAGAGATCTGTCATCGCGTGCACTCTGTTTTAGCCTAACAACAATCAGCACCCCAAGTGGTTTTCTGCTGTTGCCAAACACGAGCAAATAGCTCGCTATAAGGACTTCTGGAGTCACCCTCGACTGGCTTGGCTTTTGACATAGTCCACAAACCACTCAGCAAGTGTTTGAAGCGTAAAGGCTCAAGGCTTATGCCCAATCCTAACCGATAGTCATCGACAGCTATCGAAATGAGCAACAAGGCATGAGTTATTTATAGCTTCTCAGCGACAGCTACATAACTGAAATCTCTCCAGTCCGACACAGATAGCATTTGTTTTATTTGTAGGCAGGCGGGGTCGATTTCTGAAACTGTCAGTTGAAAACATATGGAGATTTACGAGTATTTTTTGTCCTAAGCGGATTTGTAAGCATTTTTAATAGAGTCCGTCGGCTTGTGGGGCAGGAGGGCAACAAATTGTGATTTCAGTTGCCGATTAACATTGGAATTGGAGTCAATGTTAGTGGCAGAGATCAGAATGAGACACTGTATGTGCATATATAAGAAAACTAAGAAAAAAACGACGTTCCAAAATCAGTCCAATTATTATTGGATTTGTAACATGTCGTTCTTAATCATATTCATTAACAGGGTTCATGATTCGATTCCATGGCAGCATCGCCTAATGCGCACTTTTAACTGTAAAATGGGAGTTCTTAAGTTGGTATGCCAGCTCGGACTGATAAAACACCATCTGCCGCCCCTGCAAATCGCAAAAAAACCAACAATTTGCAAGATATCAGAGTGTAATTAAAACCACTTATAAATGTGACTATTAAATGTGACAAGATTTTGTTAACAGCGGTTAAGCAATAACGTCAGAATTAGCATTAACATTTCACTTCAGTTTTATAATTTACGCCGCCAGTTTCTGTCTCCCTCCCACTAGCACATGTGCTTGCTGCTTCTGCTGGATTGGACCGAACTGAACTTAAGAGGTGGAAGGCATAAGCAGCCGCTGTAGTGCCTTTCTTGCATTGTTGGGATATGAGCGTAACACTCGAATTGGTGGCTGTGCCTTTCCTTGTCCTTGGTTTTGACTCAGCCAAGGGACAAAATCAAAGGGAAATCCGTAAATTTTAGAATCAGGCATTTGCTTACTGATAAAGCCGGTCGCGGTAACGTGGCATTTGCTGCAAAAGCAAAAAGCGCATTCTGATGCCCCATAAGGGGAGTCTACCTAGCTGGTGACCCCAGCTCTTATAGTGTGCGAGATTTCGGTATTTTTGTGTATAACGTTTTTATAGATTTGCGGGGGTGGGAGGGCGCGTAGTAAAATTTTGAAACACACTTGATGTGACGCCCGAAAATGGAAGTCTACATACCAAATTTGTTGACTCTAGCTCTTATACTTTACGAGATCTAGATGTTCATACGGTCGGATAGACGGACATGGCTAGATCAACTCGGCTGTTGATGCTGATGAAGAATATATATACTATATGGGGTCGTAGACGCTTCCTTCTGCCTGTTACATACATTTGCATCTACTAGAGTACGAGTATAACGAGACTGCGAGAAAAAAGCAGCCGTTTTAAACGAAAATCAGAGAGAATATGCATCTCAAAGTTATTTAAAGAGAGAACCAGAACACAATGTGACCGTTTTATTGGAAGAGATTGAATTCTAATATCTGCAAATGCACAAATGTTATCAAATGCTGCAACTGATAAGAATTTAACAAAGAATATATTATGGTCGCAAATCTGCTTCCATAGAGATCGGTTGTGTCCCGCTTACGCAATATTGTTTTGTATTCTGCTTTAAGCGCTGCATTCGCTTGTGTGCTTCGTGTGGTGTCGGCAATTTAACAAAAACAAAAAAAACCTTAAGTGAAGTGTGGTGTAGTTGCATTCTCTGCCCTTCGGGTAAGACATTGCTCTCACCCCGCGCACAGTCGCAAAATAGGGGCAACAAATACTTCGCTTTGCCTTCGCTGTGTCTTTGTTCTGTTTCTTGGAAATTTAAGTAGGATGTGTTTTGTCAATCTGTGAACCTGCTCCATAGTGCTCTGTCCATCTCGAAAGCCAAATTAGTGATCCACCAGGATACGGCGCTCCTTGATAATGTCACCTAGTCGATTGGCAATATGTCTTTCCCACACTTTAGATAGGGAAGACCGGAGGCTTATTGGCCGATACGATTCAAAATCCTCTTCTAGTTTTCCAAGTATATGGATCATCAGAATTGCTGCCATCTTCCACTGCTTTGGGAATAACTGCACCCTTAACGTGGCGTTAACGATTAGCGCTATGTAGAAAATCGCGCGAGTAGGTAATGCTTTCAATATGGCATTACAAACCCAGTCGATGACAGAAGCTTTCTTTCTCGGTATGGATTTGATGACTTCAGCAATCTCCTCAACCCTGGCAGGTTTAATGTATAAGGGCATCTACAGAGGTGTCTGTAAGCTATCAAGTGTCTCTCTATACTGCTCCATTCGTAGTTCCTTCGCAGCCCGGTTCCATAAAATTCGGTCCCAGGGGTCTTGAGATCGGACTGCGCGCCTTCAGAGTCTCCTTTTCGGTGTCAAAAGATCTCTGGCCTCTCTTGCTAGTATTATTCCATGATCAAAATTCCCAGCACCATACTACGGAGTTCTACGATCATACTTGGAAGAACGAAAGTTTATGGTCAGGGTCAGGAACACCTCCTCGACTCCTTATCATATGAGAGCTGGCGTTCCTCCGAACAGCGTCCTTTTCCCGCTGCTCTACTCAATATATACTGCAGATTTACCCTGCCCTAGCGAGTATCATATGGAAGTCCTCAGGAAGGCTCTACTGGCTACTTACGCTGATGATATTCCACTGCTTAGCAGCCTTAACTGTATCAATGACACAGCAGGTGGACTCCAGGAGTATCTTACCACATTGGCTGCCTGGTGCAAGAAATGGAATCTAATGGTCAAACCTTGAAGGCCTTCATTGACTACACCCCAACTATAGAATTGGAAGGCGTAACTCTGGACCAACCATCGCAGGCTAAGTATATCGGTACCACCCTTGACGAACGTCTAACTTTTTTGGAGAATAGCTGCAAAATCGAACTACAGGTGTATAAAAGTACTACAAAATCCTGGCATGCGTGCTATTATGAACTTCCCCTATTATGTGCGCGGCACTACCCTTCATCGCGACCTGAATCTGCATACAGTAGAGGAGCAGATTGGAAGGCACACTAGTAGATGCAATGACAGACTAAGAAGACACCACAGTCCCTGCCAGGCCTATAAAAAGATTTAAAAGAATTGGTTTTTCCAAAACTATTGAACAACTTAAAATTCCCCTTCGCAGCACGAGAATATTTGCAAGTCCTCAAGAGCCGTAAGCATGGTTTGGTCCTATTATTAGACTTGTGTTGTTATGATACTGTTTTGGCATTGTACGGATTGAACGCTTTATCTATTAATAAATAAATATATATATATATATATATATATATATATATATATATATGTATATATTATGGCTCGATATAAATCTATATATACATATATCTGAACCGTAAAGAAAATAATTGTATGCATCAGACGAGGGCACAAGCTCGTAAAACCTATGCAAAAGTGCACTGAGAGTGTCAAGCGACAAGCGAATAATAGAGCACTGCGCTGCACCAAAAAGTAGACAGCATTTGCTAGACATCACGTTTGTGTTGGTATGTGACTGTGTGGGAATTTTCGGTTAATTTTATTATAAAACTCAATAGAAAGAGAGAGACGGGTAGCAAGTTTGATGAGGGTGTGTGGGACACCTTGTAAGCGAAAGTCAGTCTTCTGCTTCTGCTTCAGCTTCTGCTGTTTTCCATTTCCCTTTCTTTGACCCGTTATCCCAGTCCCATACCTCGCGCCAGTCTGATAAGCTAGGAACTTCTTGTGACTTTGACTTTAATGACTGGATTTATAGGTCCTTGGAGATAATCTCGGCTAGCGAGAGCTTTCAGTTTTAGCAGCTGCTGTTGCTGCTGCTTTGTTTACAAAAGCAACGCTCGCGACTGAACAGGAGCAGAGGCAAGCTACAGGGTAATTAACATCAAAGCCCGACAAAGCTCATAAAAAGACGATAGCAAGCTCTGGCGAGATAAACATGCTATCATACACACACACATAAATACACATGGGCACACACACACGTACCCTGGCAAGTAGTATGAAGTGGAGGTCATCAACTTCTGGAAACGCACACACGCACACAGAGCCACACTCACACACACGCACAGCGCTCAACGTGAAATAATGTTGACAGCGCCAAAAAGGATGCCACTAGACACATAGACAGGATACAAGGATACAAGCCATATGTGTACTATGGCTGCTGTTACTGCTGCAGAGCAGCACAATGATGTGCACGCACATGTTTGAAGCAATTAAAATCAGATAAGTTATAGAAAATGGCCTGTCGTCGACATTTAGACATGCCACTGTCTTTCTCTCTTTGTCGTTTTGTCTCTCTATATGTCTCCCTGCCAAGTCTGCATGTCCTTTTTGTGCTATACGGTCGTTGGGTCTGTTGTCTTCCGTTACGTTTGTCATTGTACCATTGTCTGTCCGTCTAGCTGGAGGCTACACTGTCACAAAACTGAGCCACAACATGTCTTCAATGTTTGTACTCGTACTCTAGTAGTATAAACGAGTCCATAAAGTATGTATATTCTTGATCAGCATAAACAGCCGAGTGGATCTAGCCATGTCCGTCTGTCCGTCCGTATGAATATCTAGATCTCGGAGACTATAAGAGCTAGGGTCAACAAATTTGGTATGTAGACTCCCCTTGTAAAGCGTCAGAATTTTGGCACGCCTCTTCCAGGCCCCTGGAAATCGATAAAACCTTATATCTCCCACAAACGCAGCTTGTCGAAACTCGGTTTGTACTTTTGAGTGTTTTGAATATTGAATAAATGCTGAGTACGAGTATCTTATAGTCGGAATATCGACTATAGCGTTCTTACTTGTTTTCCCCGCTTTTCGTGTCGTACATTGTGCGGCAGCGCCCCTCGACCAGTTAGGTGGGAGACGGATACTTTAGGCTGGGTTTCGCGCGTAACAAGCCGAGCGGCTTGATGTCGTTGCGGGGCCTTCTGAATGTACTGCGTTTTGTACGTCAACGTCGCGTTATAATAACTGGGGCATGAAATAATTATATCTCTTTAGTATTAACGGCAACAATCTCGCCGTTCACTGGCCCATAAAGTACACTAAGCAGTGATGCTTGTGGATATAATGGTGACTCGTGAATGTCGCGTGGATTCTCTTCGGGTCATAATTGGCTGCCTGATTAATTAGTGGTTTGTTAAAATAATTTTTCTGACTGTATATTTGCTGCGTTATTTTAGCGCTTATCCTAATGAATTTCAACGAGTTTCGCATGCAAGTGTCAAATTGAGGGTGAGGCTGCGGGGACGGGCAGGGCTTGCTTGCAAAGTGACAGCCAAACCGGCAGTTGGCAAAACTTAGCAAAGGTGTGAAATATTTTCAAATATGTATTTTTTGTTGGAAAGGGTTGCAAAGGTGTTGCGTAACGAAAGCCAAAATTTGAATGCAATATTCGCCCCCCCCTGTCCCTTTCCACCCACACACACACACACACACACAGGCACACAAAGCCAACTCCCAGTCCCCCATGCCGTTCCGGCCACTGATGTATTCATGGCCTTGACGTTAACGGAGTGACAAAATTCGCACCCTTCATTACGATTTGCGCGTGTGAAAAAAGAGAAATGAAAAACGCAACCACGTTGAAATATTTTGCACGCCCCCATTTACCGCCCGACCCCAACTCACTTCTCCCGCTTACGGCCGTGTGCGAGTACTTTGTTTGTGTCGGGTAAAAAATGTAAAGCGTAGCTAAAGAGCATAACACTTAAGACATTTGATGTGCTTGGGCAACACCCATACAAAGGCCGACATGCACACGAACACCATGTGGCCAAACTGAAGACGGTACCAAGGGTGGCGTTGGCCATAGAGATATGTGCCTAAGGGCCGCCACAAAAGTGGTCGTCGTTCTTAAATGAGGCCGAGGCCCGTATTAAAAACCGATTTAAGACTGGATTGCGATTTAAACTGGAGACGAAGACAATGTTATCACTTGTATGAGACCGGGAACTGTTCCAATATCAGAAGGATTGACCTTGGCTTGCGTCCGATTTTGACGATGTTTTCATATGATCAGCTTATAGTCGATAGCTTTAAAACTCATATACCAGACTTGGCTAGTTATGCTGATCAAGAGTATGTCTACCTTATGGGGTCGGAGATGCTTCATTCTATATCGTGAACAAAATAATACCCTGTACAAATATTATACTTACAGTAAGTAGGGTTTCACTTTGAATATGATTTGGTTAAATGGCTGTGGAATTGGCAAGTCGAAATTTTCATATCACTCCGTTTCAGCTTTTCAAGCTATAAACATCTCTACTTTGTGAGCAATATATTCATACTGGTACTCTAGTAGAGTAAAAGAGTATATTGTATTTGTGCAAGTGGATGTAACAGGCAAAAGGAAGCGTCTGCAACCCCATAAGAACTAAATATTCTTGATCAGCATCAACAGCCGAGTCGATCTAGCCAGTCTGTATGTCCGTATTAACATCTAGATCTCGGAGACTATAAGAGCTAGAGCTACCAAATATAATATGAAGACTCACCTTTTGGAGCGTCAGATCAAGTGTTTTTTTAATTTTGGCATGCCCCTCGCGCCCCCTCCCGCCCCCGCAAACCGGAAAACTTTATATCTTCCACAAATCTCGGTTTGCGTATGCATAAGCACATAGTCTACCGACGTGCTGAGTTTTGTTAAGATCGGATAATAATTTTTTTTTTCATACTTTTCAGTGTGTCGAATATTGAATAAAGGCTGTGTACGAGTATCTTATAGTCGGAATATCGACCATAGCGTTCTGACTTATTTATTTTGGTTTTTTTAAATTCGAATTAACCCGAATTTGGAAAATGTGAGTCTTAGAAGCCTCCACTTATGCTGACCGAATTTCAATCAATCACATTTCACAAACTATAAAAAAATAATAATTTAACAATTTTTTAATGTCATACTTTTACACTGAAAATTAATTAAAAAATTAAGCACAAAAGAAGTAAGAACGCTATAGTCGAAATTCGGACTGTAAGCTACTCGAACCCAGACAACTTTTTGAGGCCAAACCCCATTTTTCAAAGTCCTTAAATTACCGAACTGTTAATGCAATTCCATTAACTTAACATCAACTGTCATTGTTACCATAAAATTCCTAGAGTTTTGTTATACATTTTAGAACTGCGATAAAAGACACAGGATCCCACACTCTTAAGCGCCGCTTCTGCAGAAATCTGTTTCGCTGCAACAATGTTGTTGGCATGTTCTGGCAACATTCTTTAAGACAACTGCGGGGATACATGTTTCCTAGCTGAATTTTCGCAGCAGAATGCTGTCTCTCTCTCTCTCTCTCTCTCACATAGCAATGATATGGCATGATGATGTATATTATGCATGTCTCTGCTTATATTTGTATGTTTGATTGCAAATATTTGTAAATTAATTTTATAGAAAACGTTTCTTAGATTTTAACAGTTCTAATCCGATCAGATCGGTAGACAATGTGCTTATACATATACAAATCGAGTTTTTGACTAAATGTGTCGATATATGAAGATATAAAATTTTGATAGATTTGTGGGGCGGGAGGGAATGCGGCAAAATTTTAAAATAAACCTGATCTGCGTGATCGACACTAGGGAAGTCTACGTACCAAAGTCAATGACTCAAGCTCTTATAGTCTCCGGGATTCAGGTATTCTTATCGACGAACAGACGGACATGGCTAGATCGACTCGGATATTGACGCTGTTCAAGAATATATATATGTAGTTTATGGAGTCCCAAACATTTCCTTCTGCTGGTTACAGACATTTGCACGAATACTATATACTCGTTTACTCTACTAGAGTACGAGTATAATGAGAATCCACGACAGCTGCACTTGCTCGATTTAGGGCTCACCCACAGTACGGTTTAGACTTTAGGCAGGCTTTTCATGCGGCCCCACAATTATCTCACACTGAGTGTAGCAGGTAAAGGGAGGCGTGCTGATCCGGCATGTCCGTCCATCCGTTACTTTCATATGTTTTTCTTAAGGAAGTCCGCCAAATAACTGAGCCGAATTTCAGCTCAATCGGTTGGGGATATCTTTTTAAAAATGCTATTGTAAGAGATTATGATATGACACAAATGCAAATTGCCCTTTGTTTTCGTTTATCGTCTTTCGTTTTTATTGGTTTATTCATTATATATTTGTTGTTTTGCTTTTATTGTTATCTTTTAATCAATTTGTTTCAACAATTTACTATACGTTTTGTTGTTTTTAGCTAAATGTTTAGCACATCGAAAGATTTATCTATCGCTTAAGTGTAACCAAGTCTACCAATTAGCCTAGCCCTTCAACGTGCCTACACGCGTACATACTTATGTATGCTTGCAGTCTATATTCATATTAGTTGGCCAGATATAGACAGGCTTTCATAGTTGAAACATTGTAGATCATTAACAGTCCGGTGCCAACGCACAAAGAGGAGTGTTTTCAAAAGTTGGCAGATCGGTTCGCAGTTCGGCTTTTCAAAAGTTAGCAGACCTGGTCACAACGCAAAGCCTCCCTCTTTGATCCTCAAATCTTTAAGTACCCATGCTAGTTGCGATGATTCTTTGCCGCGGTTCGCCGAAAACCGGCACGGATGCCACGTTTGCATGATATTGGCGTGGCATCCGGTTATCTTTAACATTTGGGGTTTTCTTTATATATTTGTTTATTTCCTATGTGCCTATCAGATTAATACAAAGTAAACGTGAGAAAGAGACGGTCTCCATGATTAGTACATAGTATTTTTGGGTCCATTTTGCCCTCGATGATCGTGCGGATCTTTAACTGGAGGCGACTTTGGCTAAATTTCCAGTGCCATATAACTGATACAGTTAAGCGTCTGAAGACAAAGGCGAGCAGTATTGCTTGGCTTCTTAATGCCAGGAATAAACAGTCAGTAACCAACAAGACGCTCATTTACAAAGTCATTCTGGCACCCATTTGGAGATATGGTATTCAGGTATACGGCATAGCGGCTAAGTCGAACCTTAATAAAATACGTGTTGTGCAGTCCCAAATCTTGCGCAGAATTTCTGGTGCGGCATGGTACATACGCAAAAGCGATATCGACAAAGAACTCCATGTACCGAGGATCGGAGATGTGATCAATCGCCAAGCTTCTGCATATCTAGACAAACTCGCACATCACCCTAACCAGCTGGCGCAAAGGCTCCTAAAAAGTAGACGTATCCACGGAGTAAGAATGAGAAGGAGGCTCAAGAGAGTCCACCCAACCGACCTCTCCCACAGAACCCTTTAATCTTCCCCTTTTAACATTCAGTTACCCTATTAGGGTTAAGTAAATATCCACTATAGTATAAGTTGTTAATAATAGTAACACTAAGCTATAAAAAATTTAAAGTAATAAACACATTTTCAGTAAAAAAAAAAAAAAAATGTTTTTCAGCTAATCCAAATTAGGTTTGTATTCATTTGGGGAGGCCCCACGTCCGCTAAGCAGATCTGGTCAAGATCAGGCAACTATAGCTCCCATATAGCCGATTGTTCCGGATTGAACACTTTGTAAAATAACTTTTATGTTTTTCATCGAAATCAAACAAAATTTACCCTACTTTCACTGTAGCCCCACGCTCGCCGAAGATATTTGATCTGGATCGGTTTTATATTTACAATGTGAATGGTATGTAAGCTTCGGCAAGCCGAAGCTAGTCTTATCAGCTTACAGCAGGAAGAAGCCTACTGTGAAATTTCAGAGCAATAACTTTAAACCTAAGAACCATATATCCAGACAGACGGCCGCACGGAAGTAGCTATATCAATATCAACTCAGCTTGTGATGAGATGATTCCTTCTATGCGTTACAAATATCGTGATAAAATGTAATACCTTCTGCAAGGTTATACAAATTTAAAATCTTAATATAACCTTCTTCTTCATTTCAAATTGCAGATGTTTATGCAATAGTTTTAACTAAGAAGCCTTTCTATCCTTTTCAATAGGATGAATAACTTGGAAGATATGTGGATTGGAATTGAGCAAGGTTTTCTCTGATGCAGAATAATAGAATTTGTGGCAACACTGAAATGGTACGTTATAGTTCTTAAGTCTGACTCTAGAGTGACCAGATTTAGCCGTCTATGTTTTTCTATATAACACTCAAGCCTCTAAGGGAATTTCTAAATGTAATATCGATTCCACTCGTGACCTTCGTGTTAAATGCAATCATGCAGGGCTCTAATTGATATGCAGTTTTTACAATAGTTAATTTCTGCCTTGAATAGTTCTGTCAGCATTTTGAATTCATAGATGTAGAGGACTCTACATGTAGGATATATAATCGTATACATGCATTAGGCATGATATATATAGAGCTTAATCAAACTCAAACTCAAACCCCATGCTATTCATTCGTTCAAGCTTCTACATATCATTATCCACACATATTCATTGCCATGTGCTATCTGGCTGCCTCAGTGCATAGTGAATCTTCTTTGCCATTTTCCTTGTTGTTATTTCGCTCTACGCTTTTTCTGCTGTGCTCTGCGCTTTGCATTTCTTTTCTTTTCATTTTGTTTTTTTTTTTAACATTTCATTCCATTTCTCCTGAAAGGCTTTTGTTGATTTCTGGCTGACTGGCTCTCAGTGTTTCCATTTTCCAGGTTCCCATTTTCTGGTTGCTACTTTTTTTTATATTTCGTTGTTAGTGTTGTTGTTGTTGCCACAACATGCTCATATGTGTATATATGCACACATATATATATGTATATATGTACACACACACACACACACACACATATATATTTATATATATATATCTATATACATATTTATATATATATATATATACAGCACTCTACTTGCCACCATGCCACGCCGCTCTCTCCCTCTCCCCGCGCCCCCTCGCCCGCACTCACACACATACTTCACAATGGCATTTCGGTAGAGATTCAGACCCGGATCCCAGAGACACATTGCCATGCTGGCTTCGCTGGGCTTTGCTTGTTTTTGATTGGACACATCAGGCACACACATATGCGACACCCACACCCACACCCACACACACACACATATGCGACACCCACACACATCCACCCATAAGCAAACGGAGGCTCCACCCACAGAAAAGGCTACACCAACAATAACAGCAGCAACTGAAAATGAGAGGAGAATCGGTCAGACAAGCCTTTGCCATTCTTATATACAAGACACATGTACATAAAGCACTCCACTCACTCATTGATGATATATGTGTGTGTCGGGCGGGGGAGTGTGGGTGTTAGGGTATTTGCTTGCAATTGTCATGTGTGGTGGGCGTGCCAATAGCACAGATAAATCGATCCATTTTAGTTTCATTTTTGTAGGTTTTTCCCCAATATCTAATGACCCGAGAATTTTATTCGAAGATTTTATTAGCATGTTTGTAACGCGACATCGAAGTTAGCACAGATTTTGGTAAGGTATGGGCATTTGTTATGATATAATTAATTGATGAATATGTTAGAGTATACGTCACTGCCTTTGCGCGGGACTGCGATGAGTATCCGGCTAAAAGAACCGATGCTTGACTGGGACTACGCGTGCGTGGCTAGTAAGGACAAGCTTTGACCATGATAAGCTGCTGTATGTGCTTCAATCCTAGTGCGTCTTTGGGTATGTGAGCGTTCGTGACCCCGACGTGATAGGTCATAATAAATATAAATGTCAAGCGGAATTTGCATATATTTGTCTTAGACTTTTAGAGTATTTGAACTGCGACCTGTTTAGGTTTTCCAGCGGCTTGTTATATAAGTTGCATAAATTGCGCTGCTAAGCATTTGCCATTTAGCTGATTTGCTGGCTAAAAGACGTTAAAAAAGGCTGAAACGAGCTCGAGCTGGTTTCGCCTTGCTACCCAGCAGCAAAAGCAGAAGATGGCACTAATTCGGCATTCCGCTGGCAAAACGATATGCGGTACAAGGTAGACGAGAAATTAAGGCTAAGACGGTCACGCCGCTAGCTACGAGTTTTGGATATATAAATATGTATAGCTATAGCTTAATGCGATCATGCACCAGTCGTAGACATCGCCAAAGTCGTGGCCGCCGTGGCCTCAGTCGATAATCCTGGCGAAACTTCAAAAGAGCACGAAAATGATTTCATTACCAGACACGTTCAACGGAGTTTTGGGTGTGGTGGTGGGGGGCAAATGTGGGGCCAGGCCCAAAATGAGCAGCTGTGTAAAGTGTGTGCGAAAACTCTTAGAGCAGGGCAGCACGTACGCTTTTATTAAGCCCCGAGACGGTAGACTCAAACTTGGCAACGGCATTGATTACCAATTCAGCGGTCATCTAATCACGGACCGCACCACCACCGCCACCGTTGCCAGGGAACGTGCCAGCGCCACGCTGTATGGACTCTCATTCTGAGCTCTGGCACATAGGTTTCGTTGGATGAACCTAATTAAAACAGACTAAAACCCCGGCCAGGGTCAGATCAGCCTACGAAATGCCTCTCCCCAGCACAACCGCGCTGGCGACTAGGAAAAAGTATGTGTGGCATACTTTCGAAAAACAAAACAAAGCGAACGGGGCGTGCGGGGGCCAGGGCCAGGGTGAGGAGGTGAGTGGGCTAAGATGGGGTTGGTGGAATTGGCATGATGCCCATGCGCGAGTTATGAGCCATAATTTTGTGTAAGCACCAAGTGTTGCCCGCTGAAAACTGAAAGCTGAGCGACAAATGCGGCGGCAATTTAGTTAATTGCCTGCAATTATCCTAATGAGCGCCTTGCCTTGCCTTGCCTTGCCTTGGCTTGTCTTTGCCAAGCCTCCCTCCCCGACGCACACCCCCTGCTGTTGTCTGTGCACTTGTTGTTGAAAGACATGTTTTCGTATATCTAAGCTTTGCTATGGCTTATTGTATTTATGACCTTATGGCGTTTTTGTCATGCATAAAACAATTAGTGCACAATCGCAACAACGCTGAAAGTACAGTAAGACCTGCCTACCAGATATGTATATTTGGTTAGAGCTAAATCAATCTTTAGTCATAAATAGCCTGCCCTTTAATGTTGTAAATTTGGGCTTCTGAAGAGGCTCAGCAAATGTAACGGCTACACATGAAGTCACAGCGGAGCACTGTTTGGTGCGGTTGACATCGCCAGATCTTTCGTCTTCAAAAATGCATATGGTTATGATGCTATAAGGACTTCCACATATGCATATATGAACGTGACATGATGGTAAACAGCTGTAGAAAAGGATACTGACATACGTGTAGTTTGTTTCTTGAATGGTTTATCTACAGGAGTCCTTAACGTGGCATAGGACCTCACCTAAGGTTCATCCTAGGGACTCGGTAAATTGCATGCGATTACAAATCGTTGTCGGGCGTTTACCTCAAATGCAATTTAGACAAATTTGATGATTCCACAAACACACTCACACTCACACTCACACTCACACTCACACATAGACCCGCACCAGAGGGAGCAATCGCTTTTCACATACGTACACACACACACATGGTCCCCCTTGGCATGCCGTTAGTCATGTGGTCGCTGTCGTGTCGCTCTAGCTGTTCCGGGCCCAAATGACATGCCATTTAATGTTAAACTTTAATGTTTTCTTGTAAGTGAAGTCATAATTTTGTCAAGCGGTACGTCGATCCAGCCTTAGGTAGCACGGCACAGCGCCGCACAGCACAGGTGGCATTATTTACGCAGTCCTGCCTGCTTTTGCCACTGCTTCGACTACGGCCTGGCTTTACCCTGCCCCCCCCTTCGTGCATCCGGCTGTTGTTATTTATTTGGCAAAAGTAAGTCCATTGGTGCGGTGCGT
Source organism: Hirtodrosophila duncani (assembly GCA_037043425.1). NCBI lineage: Eukaryota > Metazoa > Arthropoda > Insecta > Diptera > Drosophilidae > Hirtodrosophila > Hirtodrosophila duncani. Next base: position 219,746 of record JBAMBM010000063.1, on the reverse strand, counting down.
TGGCTGTAACGACCTCATGAAATAATGCGCCAAGTGGTGTTGTCATCAAAATCCAATGCTGCGTACTATGGGAAAAGCTGAAAAGCTGTCGAGCGAAAAGCTTCCAACAAAACTGTTTCACAAGACTGTCCTGGTTAGGGGATTAAGCTTACAATCTTACTTTAAATGCAATAAAGAAATGGAAATATTGACCGATCACCATGCAATTTTTACAGTATACTAATTTCCGCCAGGGGAAGGTAAAGGGCTATTCTCAATATTTGAGAAAACCGCGTTAATAAAATTTAAGCTAAGAGCTAAATCGTACTCATGTTATAAGACTTTATCTGGAAAATAAATAGGAAAATTTCTAAAATGAAATGCCACCAAAAGAGCGACTAAATCCGGCAGGGTCTACACAAGAAGCCCGAAACAAAAGAGCTTTAGACAAAAAAATAATGAGCAGCATCAGGTCAGACTGGAAGCCGACCGTAAAGCTACCTCTCATGCACGAGCATCTTAAACATTTCAGCAACGTGAGGCCAAACTAGAAGACGATGGGCAAGATGGGCTGCTTCCACGAGTTCCAATCAACAGAGTCGTTTTTATACCATTCACAAAATGATATATTAATTTTGTCAGGAAGTTTTCAACGCAGAAACGAAGGAAGCGATTCCGACTATATACATTATATATATTCGTGATCAGCATGTCCGTCCATCTGACTTAAAAGCTACAGAGCTCAAATTCTTACCAGATTATTCTTTTTTTGTCTGTACGCTGGTTAAGTTCGAGTTTCATACAGATCGAATAACTATATCATATAGCTCCCATATAACAGATTGTTCCGGAATGAACACGTAGCAGCATAACTTTTCTGTTTTTCATCCAAACCAAACCAAATTCGGCTTTCATCCATTTGAAGAGACCCTACGTCTGCTGACCTGCTCTGATGAAGATCGGATAACTATATCATATAGTTAACATATAACCAATTGTTCCATATAACCAATTGTTCCCTTGTATCCAGATCGGTTATATATTTACCATGAATATGGTATATAAGCTTCGGCAAGCCGAATCTAGTTTTTGTTTCTTGTTTGAATTAAAACGGACTCAGTTTTCGGTGCGACTTGCAATTGCTATGACGATAAACAAGGCACAGGGGCAATCACTACAAGCGCGTGGTCTTAATTTGGAAAATCCGTGTTCCGCACATCGAGAATTCTATGTGTCATAGTGTTGAACTGATTTGTGTATGCGCCCAAACAAAAACAAAAATGCTTTTACCAAAAAGCTCTTCAATTGTTAAAATGAATAAAATTGTCATTGACTTTAAGTTGAGTTACAAATTTAGTTGAGCAAGAACCCTTAATGAAAGTTTAAGAAGCTCGAACCTGAAATTGTCAAACTGTAACCCACAGATAAAACTCGTTTCGAATTTGTGACATGAAGTCTCTGAAAAGATGCTTGCAATTAATGTAATTATCTTTATTTCAAGATTCCCCTCTTTATACCTTACCATCTAGAGTTCCAACGTAGACCCTTGCTGTGGAGAACGAAAGGTTCTCGAAATGACGAGATTTTCAATGATGCTGCACATTATTAAAGTAGTTAGCTGTTAAGTGGACTGTAAACAGCTGAGTGCTAGGACGCGTGATAGTGCTCATATAAATGTAGTCTTAGTAGGCGATTAACAATTTTATATTCTTATTTTGTACCTAGCTTTTTTTTGTGGGTAGACATTCTAAAGATATTATTAAAGATATTTATTAGTTTCTTAAAAATTATTATTGAAGAAGAATCAGTTTGGGCAGGGCGGTCTGCCGTCTGCCACCTGAACTTAGTTCAATAAAAAACGCAATTATTGCAGTTAGACTTTATTAACAAATAACAAAGAGTGAAACATTTACACAAAATTTGGCTATTTGAAAATGAGTCTGAGCTCGCTCTTCGTGAAATATCAAATCGTTCATTCCGCATTAAACGGATCGCAGTGATTTAACCTGAAAACTTTCATTAATAAAGCTAAATTAACACTTCCCCTCTTGCCATTTGATGTCGCAATTACTTTTCCATTGTCAAATGTTTCCTGTTTTAGATGCATGTTTCTATATTGTTCGTAAATGGGACAGATTCCTAATAAATGCACCAGGGTCTTTTACCTCGTTTGAATTGCATACGTCGCATACGCGGGAGCCCATCTTTACGTTTCTTTTGAGCAACAGAGTATTAGCTCTAGTTTTCATTATCCATGAAACATGTAGGTCAAGACTTCTATGTATTCTGAGTTTGCGTTTCTAACGCCAATAAAGTCATTTTGTGTCACCTTTAATTTTATTTTTATGTCATTTTTTTGGCCGCACCAATTCCTTTTATTTCACAGTTCACTAGTCCACTTTATAACACAGCATTGCATTTACTTTTTAAGATCATTGCACCAACTTTGCGCAGGTATTGCAGGTGCAGAATATACGTATAGATGTTTACATCTTCCGCTCTGGTTTCTATTGCCACGACATAGTTTGGATCATGGATAGTAGATCGTGGGCAGCTTTAGAAGTCGTTTTATATAAATCCTCTATAAGTGGTTAACTTCTTCAAAACATGAATAACCCTATACCTGGGCCCCGTACGAATCTACCGACCTACAAGCAGCTAAGAGGAGCCTCCACTCCACTTTGGCTTGTGCTATTCGTTGTGTAACACGCTTAGTAAAAGACAAAGAACATGTTAGTGGTACTCCCAAAGACTTATATTCGCTTAAAATACACTGTTCCGCCCTGCGCCTACCACCTTTCTGAAAGATCATGTTCTGTAATTTTTGTAGATTCACTTCCATTCCCCAGTCGTAGGAATACTGTTCTAGTCTGTTAATCATTTGCTAAGTCATCCGAGAGTATGACAATATCAGCATATTTTATATCTGAAGCATGAGTTCAATGTTGCATTGGACCAACGGTGTTAAGCCTTGAGTTCACTTAGGGTTTCTGGCTTAGACTTGGTGACGTTGTGGGGTCACTTTAGCCTATAGTGTCCAACGACCCCATACATCAAACTGGTGCTTATCTCTCTGATTTTATTGTCTTTGCAGAAAGCAGTCACAGGTCAGTTGAATACATATTTTGCCTGCGTTTTCTTTTAAATCGCTCCACAGTGTCGTTGCTCAAAGTGTTTTAGGCCATAATATTTATCTGCGCTTTATGCATAGGTATGTGTCTGTTTGTGTGTTTGAGTGTTCTCTCTAGTATGCATGAGGAAGTCCTGCCCTCTTATTATGGAAATCGTGGATTTGCCCAATGTTTGCGCGATCATTTGTCATTCTTTTTTACAGCCTCCGAGTCGCCGTTTGTGCCGGTTTGTCGTAGTCTCTGCTACAGCCCTCTTCCCTCCACCTCGCGCAAAAATCCACGCAATCCTGGTGTCGTACAGTATTGAAAATTGTTAGTGGGAGAGTTTGGTGTTTTGCGCGCAACATGAATGAAATATAAGCCCAGGCCCAGGCACAGAGTGCAGCAGACTGTCACAGCGGCTCTAGCCGCTAAATGGCGAAAGCTTCGTTCTTGTGTTTCAAGGGGGATTTACAGGATGGGTGGATGTGTCGATGTGTAGATGTGTGGGTGTATATAATGTTTGTACATTTGATTTTATGGCCAACCTGTGTCAGAGACACTTGACGCGCATTATGTGAGAAGATTGAAATCGAATGATTGATCAGGCTATGCGAATTTGGGAATTGAAGTCTTAGCTTTGTAAGCATGTGTGCGTAGTAAAAGTTTTCCAACTTACACGGGGGTATGTCAATAAGTCTGATGATATTTTATACAAATCCAAGAATGCTGAATCCATGAAGCTGAGAGGTCTTCCTGTGGCCATGCCTGGTTGCATTTGAATTAAAGAGCGCCCTATTATTATTTACCCAAAGCAATTGTTTCCGCTATAGTTGGGCGGCTTCAATTCTTCAACATTTCCAGCTACAACTTTGCGACAAAACTGGCGGTCAAGCTTAATTTTGTAAGTGGGCTAACAATTGTTGTCTTAATTTAATGCAAAAGTCGTCGGCTGTTTATTGATTTTTGAATGAAAACTTTTGCCAGCTATGCTTAACCCTACACAAACTTCGTTGCGTTGAGGTTCGTAAGAACTTTTTTGTTTAAAAAATAAAACACAAAACTTCTCGCTGAGGTCTATAAAGGCAACGCCACCGCCGCCGCCGCCGTCGCCATCCGTCGCTGATGGAGAAGTTTCAAAAAAACAAAAAGCAACAACAAAGTGTTGCAAACTTTTGCGACGCACTAAATGTTATCATATTTGTTGTTGTCGGCGGCGGCTAAAGCACATGGCGAATCAGAAAAAATAGGCCAAGCTGCTGCTGCGCTGCTTACGCAACTCTTTAAGGCGGCGGCAGTTGCCACACCCACGCCCCTGCTGCACCCCGCCTTATCAAAAAAGTTTGCAATTAGGTATTGTCAAAAGTTTGCCGCTGTTGTTGTTGTTCTTGTTGTTGTTGTTGGGAACTTTGGCGACGGGTCGGCCTAATAATAATAATATGAGGCGAATGTTCTTAAGTTTTTTAAAGGCGAATGAAATGGAAATTGGCGTCTGAACAAGTCAGCTGATCAGCTGGCTGGCGGGATGTCCTGCTGCTGCTGCTGCTGCTCTGCCGACGCCGCCGCTGCTGCTGCTCCTACTGTTGGGAAGACGAAACTTTGTCTCGAAACAAACTTTGCAGCCGGGCGGCTGAAAACAGTCGGGCAAACTGAAATAACTCTTTATGCCTAAACTTTTCTGTTTTGGTTTTTGTTGGTTTTGTTCTCCTCTGTTATTTTAATGAAATGAATCAAGCCCGCTCATTTGAATTCCCTGCAAAAAGCAGCAGAGTCAGGCTTTTCTGTAGAGTTCTTCTCACAACTGCAGCGTATATTCACCATTAAAGCGGGGGCTTCATCATCGCTAACTAAATCCACGGCTGAGTTCTGTTACAATCTTTCAAGAACAATCGACAGTTGGGTTTCATTCATTCGAATTGCCCCAAAAAGTATGCTTTACAAATATATAGATATGCCCAAATTGCTGGCGCACTATAAATTCTACTGGCAGTTTCTTTCTAGGGTATTGGGACAGTCGGTCTTGTGCCTTGACAAAAGGTTAACGGAAATGACGCCCATTTTCAAAACTCAGCCAGGTCAAAGTTCAGTGCTCGACGGTACGAACTTTTTGTGTTATTTTGTATAAAATTTGTGCTTAAAACTGGCGTAAATTTAATTTTTCTTTTGGCCAACTTGATGGCAAAGTTTGCCACTGTTTGAGTGTACTGGTGTGGGCGTGGCGCGCGCCTTTAAGTTGAACTTAAGTTTTAGTAACTGGTCGCCAGTGCCGCTTGCGCAGTACGCAAAGTTTCTTTGCCAGTTTCTCAGCTCTGCTGCTTCTTCTACTTATACTTCGGCTACTTGTTCTTGTTCTTTAACGTTTATAGCTTTTTCTTAGTTGTTTTTAAATGTCAAGGCCGTTGCAAAAGTTTGTTCTGCTTCTCGTTGTTGTTGCTGTGGCACTCATTAAATTCGCTGCGAGCGGGCGGGCGTCTATTCGAAAACATTGTTGACGGAATTAATAACACTTTGATAATATGTGAATTATTTTAGGGATTTCTTGAATATTTTCTAGATTCTTATAAGTAACGTGTCCATCCATGTTTAGAGATTTGTATTATTTATATTTATTCACTCTCACCTGACTATTTATTTGGCAGAAGTCTCCATTTGGTAGGCCATAAGCGGAGCATAGTAGCATAGTAGTTGGCACGTGGTAGGCGCCAATGCACTTGCAGTGTCCCCACTGGCATTTCAAAGACGAGGACTATGTTAAAGTCAACTCTATATAGATGTTCATTTATACTTATACCGATATATAATAGTCATAATTCATAAGTGAGCCATGCTCGGCTTTAAAGCCTACAAAATTTTAAGCTTGCTAAAGGTGGCGAGCTAGTGAGCATTAGCAGAGTTGGATCAAGCTACCCTGATGTGGATTTTGGGTCAAAGGGTTTGCAACGACAACAACAACAACAACAACTATGAGTAGGATTTCCATTAAGTTTGCCTTTGTGTAAGAGGCACAAAATTAGCTGCTTTTGTTGTTGTTGCTGCTCCTGCTGCTCAACAAGTTCAACTTTAAGGCAAGGACAATAACAACAACAAATTGCGGCTACATAATCAAGAGGAGATTATGTAATTAGTCTGCAGCTGATTGATGAGTCCTGGCAGCTGTGAGCCTTGTGTGTATGTACGTTTTTGTCCTGCCTGCCTGCCTGCCTGGCTGCCTGACGGCCTGTTGAGGCTGAGGCAATCAGACCTGGCCTGCGATAAAATTTAAATATTTCCACAAAGGCTATTCCCTGCACCACCTCTCCGGCCCCCGACTGCCCGTGTGCTGGCCTGCCAGCGTTCATTTTGCGGACGTAAACAAACAAATAAAAACAAGATTTTACTTTCCCCACACCCATATGCCGGAGTCCTCAATCCTCTGGCCCGTCGTTTCACGACAAGCTCATCAGCTAAGCATCAACCACCAGCGCACAGTGGTACAAGTTGTGAATATTTAAGAGACAAGAGAAAATATCATACACCTGCCCTAGAATAAACTGCTTCAGACTGCACAGTTGGTAGCTTAGGATGGGAAAGCAGTATTCTAATATTTCTTATCATTTGATTTTATTGATTCCAAAATTGTAGGTGAACTAGTACGTGTGAATAATTACAATAGATAATAGCCAATTTGCATATTTGTTCAGAAATATCTATTAAGAAAGTAGGGTGAAACGTTTTATTGAAGAATTCCTAAAATCTAGCAGGCTAAAGAGGATCCGCTTGTGCAAGAAGAACAGCAGTTGCAAAATACTGTTACCCGCAGTCTGCCCGCTGAATGAGCCCTGCAAATCGTGCCGAGGAACGGGATGCGGAAGCCCGCACAGATTTGTTCTAGATCGGTTATATATTTGCAATTTGAATAGTTTACAAGCTTCGGCAATGCTGAAACTGTACTTTTATTCTTTTATTTTATCAGAAACGAGCGTTTCCGAATATTTATAGTATATATATTCTTGATCAGCATGACATAATCGATATTACCATCTCTGTCTGTCCGTCCGTCCGTCTGTTTCAACACAAAGATCTCAGAAGTCTTAAAAACTTCAAATCTAACAGATGCTTCCTTTGTCTGCAGGCCGGTCAAGTTCGAGTTTTATCCAGATCAGACAACTATATCATATAGCTCACATATAACCGATTGTTCCGGAATGAACACTGAGGAGCATAACTTTTCTGTTTTAAATTGAATTTGGAGCAAATGAAATGAATCTAAATCGCACTAAGTTCTGCCTTATTCTTAATATGAAATTGCACAGTAAGCTGCAACTGGGGCCAAGATGTCTTTTTTTATTTTTAGTGGAGCAAATTAAGCAATGCTTAACGCGGCATAACACTACTCTTAAAGGTGTCACATATATACAATCGAATTTGCATGGTAAATGCCCAATTCTTTGGCTCAACTTCCATAATATTCTCCATCGTGGATGCGGCCATCTTTTCAGGCGAAGTAAACTTACACTGTCTGATAAACGAGCTTGAAGAAAAGCTCATAAAATGAACGTGGGCATTTGCATATCAAATGCAATGGAAGAGGCATACATATGAGAACATTGTAGGCGATATAGATCTAAATTTCCAAAAGCTTGGACCCTCATTTCAGTATACCGTGTAGCTTGTCAGACAACGCTACAACAAAACCTCGAGAGCGTTGCAGCTGAATACCATGGTGTTACGCAGAGCAAAACAAGAACGATAGAACAGTTAATAAGAGTCTCTCTGAGCATCGAGTATCCCTCAGAGAATCTCCCAATGAGAATTCTCTCATACAAGCGATTCTTTTAAAAAGGTTGTTTTATCCAATATGTTGTTGTACTCGAGCTCTAGAGTAAACGAATATATTATATATAACAGGCAGAAGGAAGCATCTAAGTCTAAGTCGGAATATCGACTATAGCCTTCTTACTTGTTTTTTTTTTTTTGCTGAAGAAATTGCTCAAGCAGAATAATGTTTCAGGTGTCATATAGATTTCATTGCCTCTGCTCCGATATGGGCCACTGTGCAAAGGCACGAAGTAGGTGAGTGAGGGAGGGGGTTGAGCTTGGGAGTGTTACTGGGCATCGGCAAGTATAGCCAGCTCATCCACTTATCTGCTCTTGGCGAGCAAAATGTCACAATGGCGACGACGACGATGACGATGATGACGACCGGCCAACATCAGCAAGGCAGGCGGTTGGCCAGCATGGTGCTCAGGGGTTTGTGGTGCAGGGAGCTGCGCCTTTGTCCGGTGCCGGCGAGCCCGGTAAAACTTTATTAAGGATATGCAAATATCCTTAATTCGAAAATGATTTTTAATAGGATCGAATGGAATTAGTTTATTACTTTTAATGAATTTTTTATGTCGCCGCCAAGTTCTCGTTCATGAAGCGCCTGGTGGTGGCGGTGCTGCTTGCCTTTGTTAGGCATGAATATAATGGATTTCATTTGGTTGAGCACTAGCGTGGCGGAGAAGGGTCGGACTGGGGTGCTGCAGCTAAAATCCAATCACGTGGTTAAGCTTGAAAAAGGCTAAGAAGAAAGAATGTCGCTGCTGTTGCTGCTAATGCTGGACAAGGACAAGGACCAGGACCCAGCAAGACTAATGGTCTCCCAAGCTCCAAGCCTCCCATGCCCAGCTACCCCAGTCTCTTCTTCTCTTACTATGTGTGCGACTAATTTGCTTGCTGATGATTTATTGATTTAAAGAGTGCCAGAAGTGGAAAAAATTCCACAAAAAAAAAAAAAAATATCGTCAAACCTCCAGAATAGCCGCCCTGTACGGACCGTGGAGTCTTTGTTGATTTTCATTTGCTTTCTCTCTCAATATATATATTTATTTTTATTGTAAGGCTAATTGATTTTCCCTGCTAGCTAATTTTACCCAAAAAAAGAGTCATCGCCGAATTTGCTTCGCTATTTCACAAAATGAAAATTCGTCGTACAGCAGCTACAATGGACGGACGCATTGCCTAGAGATTTGTGTATTGTGATTTGTGAATTGTGGAATTGGTGGACCTTTTGGAGTGAGAGAGGCTAGAGGAATTTCATTTTCTGTCTTGGGACGGTACTCTCATTCCAGTTTACCTATCGTCTACTGTTCCTACCATGTCTTCCGATTTCAGCTCTTCATATCACCAGAACCTTGCTCTATTTGTAAACGTCCACTCGAATTTCTAAGAAAATCAGTTAATATATTGTTATTATCCTTATTAGATTTTCAATTGCCGCTCATTTTGTTAATGGGCGAGAGTCAACCTCAACTCCAGTTAGACTTCAACAGCTCTGCCTTTCCTCTCCAAGCCGTCGCCGTCGTCGACATCCACATCCCTTCCTCCTTGTTGAATTTCAAAATTCATTTGAGGAAATAACAAAATGTTTTATGCCCGGCTAAAGCCAACGAAATTTGTCAAAGTGAAATGTGGCAAGGAAGTCAAGAACAAGACCACGACCATGGCCAGGACCTGCACCAGGACCAATACCAAGACCAAGAACAGGTCCAAGTCCAAGTCCACTAAGTGAGCTAGCCTTGGAAGCCATATTGTTGTTGTTGTTGTTGTTGTTGTCAAGCAAATGCCGCTGTCCGCAAAACCCAAACACGTATTTTCAATTATTTCCGTGCCAATGTCGACATTTAAGGTAGAGTAACGAATTTCCTCGCCACACTGTTGCTGCCGCTGCTCCGAGAGTCCCAAACCTTGTGACAATGTATAGTGGTTGTCATTGTTGCTGTTGTTGTTGTTGTTGTTGCATTAGTTATTTTCTTGTCGTTGTTGTTATCGATGAAATATAGCAGCAGCGAATTTCAACAAAATTTTGTATGCAAGACATAAGAAACAAAAGCTAACACGCCATGTCCTGGCCAAGACATGTCCTGTGTGCAGGTACAGCCACTGACACTGGCACTGGCACTGGCACTGCCACTGGAAATCTGGTATACAATTCTACACTGGCAGGTGAAATCGTGTGCATCTCATCGAATGGTTGTGAAATGCAAAGCAAATTTTGACTGTAACCTTCCGCTCTTTAATCTTCCTATATGACACAGTAGAAATCCTTTGCTTGTTCTATATTTTCCAGCCGACAGCATGATCTGTTCGAATTCTGAAACACAATGCTGCATTTCATACGACGTTCAATCTCCGCGGTGACTTGTACGAGGCCGCAGCAAAGTCAGCAAGCAGACATGTTATGTTATGCTTGACAAGCTCCTATATATTGTGTATAGAAACATGGTCGGAAGGTACACATATACGAAAAGCTCTTCCTTTGGCCTCGGCAATGCACAAGAAAGCCGATCTGTTTGACATACTTTTTTGATAGCATCATAACAGCGTTCTTAATATATATTTGTCACAGTGTAAGACTTGTTCAGTTCTTATTGGTTACCTTCTACGACGTTCCCATCCCTCTCCCGGTTGCTCTGGTCGTCATCGTGTTGTCGTCTTGCGCAAAATTTAGTCATTGCAATCTACTTAATCATTTTGGGCAGACGACAGGCTGGTATACAACGTGCTGGGTGGGGGAGGGGTAGGGGGGTTTGATAGTGCTAAAGGAACCTGTGCCCGCAGCACAGGCAACTGTGCTATAGTTTTGTAGGCGTGGCCACCATACGGCATGTCCTAGCTCTGGTTGGTATATGCTGCAAAATTCCTTAATTGTTCCGGTTAGCCGCACAATCCATTCTCTGCATTTTACATTTTAACCTCAGGATCTACGACAGGCAAAACCAAGTCCAGGTGCCACTGACACTATTGCTGACACGGGACGACGTCGCTACCCCCAGTGCCCGTGCCCGTGCCCGTGCCCGTGCCAATGCCAGTGCTAATGCCAGTCCCAGCCTGGTTGTGCCATGGGCCAAAGGTAAACCACAGAAATACAAATCAAATTTTGTTGTGCGGCTAAAAAGCATTGCGGCATTGCCTGTGCTCCTCCTTGTTGTGGTCCCCATCCTCGTCCTTGTCCTCACCATCGTCCCCTTGCTCGTCTCGTCTTCATCCTGCTGCTACATAAAGTTGCGGCTGTGGTTTTTTATGCTCCCATATATATAAATATGCATAAATGTAGTTAAGGCTATGAAGAAGCGTATGACTTGGCTGTAGTTGTAAATTATATTTCAGACAATTTGGAAAACGCTGTAGTAATACTATAAAAATGAAATAAAACAAGAACGCTGTACACGATATTCCGACGAGTATCTACTCGTACTCAGCATTTATTCAATATTCGACACACTCAAAAGTAGGAAACAAATTTGGTGACCCTAGCTCTTATAGTCTCAGAGATGTAGGTGGTTATACGGACGGACAGACAGACATGGTCAGATCGACTCGGATGTTGATGCTGATCAGGATTATCCCGATCATGGATTATCTCTTGCCGAACTTTATATTTTGAATTTTTGTTTGTTTTACTATTCACAAAATGGTATATAAATTTGTCAGGAATTCGGCTTGCATCCATTTGAGGAGGCCCCACGTCCACTCTTCTGATCCCATCACGATCGGACAGCTAAATCATATAGCTGATGGTTACGGAATGAACACTTTGTAAAATAACTTTCTGTTTTTCATTCACATTAAAGCAAATTCATGTTGAATCCGTTATATCCACTGTAGCTCCACGCCCACCGACCAGATTTGATTTCGATCTCGATTATATATTTACAATGTGAATGGTATATAAGCTTCGCCAAGCCGAAGCTAGCCTTTCTTTCTTGTTTTTCCTGTTGCTACACAGTGATTTGTTTTCCTTAGTTACTTTGCCCGACGGACTTCTAATTTTTATACCATACACAAAATATGTAAGTGAATTTTAATTTTGTCATAAAGTTTGGATCGTATAAAAGGAAGCTATTCCGGCTATATAAAGTATGCTTGATTAGCATGACAAGGGGAACCGATATAACACTGTCGGTCTGTCCGTCTGCTCCAATAAAACGATCTCAGATGTCTTAAGAGGAATGACCTTGTAGTACAGCTACCTTGGTTGTTTTTTATCCAAATTGAAACAAATTTGGTAAATGCCAGTTTCAAAAGTCTTTGCGTCTGCGACCAAAGCTTATCCAGATCGGATAAGATCAAATATTAAACAAATGCTGAGTACGAGTTGTTATAATCGAACACAGCGTTCCTACGTGTTTCTTTCGTGTTTCATCCGAATTCAACCAAATTTGGATCGTGGCGGTCTTAGAAGCCTCCACGTATGCTGAAGGCATTTCAATCGGATCTGCAAGGGTATGTAAGCTTCTGTTATCCGACGCTAGCTTTAATTCCTTGTTTATTGAAATTAAAAAGCTCAGAATATTTGTTGGTGTCTTGAAAAAAGTATTTAAATTTAGGGTTATGTTACGTACGGACGGACAGACGGACGTGGTTATATCGACTCGCCTCGTCATGCTGATCAAGAATATCTATATTTTATTTAGTCGGAAACGCTTCCTTCTTTGCGTTGCAAGCTTCCTGACAAAATTAATATACCTATTTGTAAATGGTATAATAACAAACGGCGTTCCCAGACGAAGTATTTGAAGTGCTGTCCCAATGGATATCGCTGAATATTGACCGGAATCCATTTATTGGAAATCAACTTCGTATGATATTGTTAGTATAATCTATTAGATTTTGCCAAAACCTTTATATATACCCTCGTGGTAGTCACGTTGTCCTCCTTGCTGTTGCTGTAGCACGCTTTGGCAGTTTTGGCCCTTTGGGCAAATGCCCTGGCAGGTGTGCGGGTAGCATAGTAGTACCTTGCTGGGATGTGGATGCGCACCATTTCCAGCTCCTTCACCATCTTTATCTGCCGTCTGCCGTCTTCCGTCTGCGTCCAACTCCGTTGCCATTTCCATTTCCATTTGAACCACTGACAGTAACTGACTAACGCACTGACAGCTGCCACCCGCAGTTGCCCAAACCACAGTCACAATGCCAGTGGTTCACAACAGCTGAGCGGTCCGCTAGGAAATGGTGAATATGTTATGTATGTACATATAGAGGGACGGTCTTCAGTTTTGAACATTTTCGGTTACGGTTTTGAAAACGGAAAACCTCAACCTTAATTGTGCGGAGTTCTCTATTTGGCGGTTTCTTTAACGCAATTCAATTTTCGCCTGCAAGTCATTTGGCTTGCTCTGCCAAATTTACGAGTATGCAAGACGACAGCAGTTGCTGGCAAGGGGTCGGTCGGGGTCGGGGTCGGGGTGATGGTGTCTTGGCTTTAAAAGCAATCTCAAGTGTTCTTCGAGTAAATTTTTTTGGGTAGTTGTGTTTAAAGAGAGCTACAGCCAAGGCCCAGGCATAATTAAAAGAGCGGCTGCAAATGTTGGGGCACGGTTGTGCTCGTCCTGGCCGTTGATGCCGTCACCGTTGCCGCAGGCAATCAGCAGGAGCAACGGCATCATCAGGACCAACTCTTTTGACTGGACCTGAACGTGGCCAAAAATTATAGAGAAGAAAAAGGTCAGATAACTGGAAAATATTATTAAAAACGAGGCAAAGAGGAAGCTGAAAGGCGCCAATTTTGAACGAGGCTTATCCCCTTGAGGACTTTTCTCCCTCACACTGTACTACTCTTGCTCTTGTACGCCAGTGTTCGCCAGTCAACAAAGCAGCAGATCTGAGGGTCTGAGATGGGAGCTTAGAATTTGCACTCGAGGCACAAAACTCTTTGGCCTATTCCACAAATGAATTAAATTTCAGTTTTATTATTAAATTAACTTGGCATGAACACCTAAAGATACAACAATAACAACAGCATCACAAATTTAACCCGTCGTGAGTCAACTAGTTACGGTTTCTTAATGCTTGCAGTAATTTGAATTGAAGTTTGAGAATAGCCATATATGGTCTGAAGATTGATTTAAAATTACCTTCATATTAACATCAACACCTAACCGTGACATATTGTGGTTGCCATAGCCATTTCTATGAGGATAGAGAAGCGAAATATGGGATCACATGGATGCGATTGTATCGAGACCGAGTAAGGCAGCTGCCTTGACTGGAATGGCTCTCAGAGATTCTGTTCCAAGACGGGAAGACCTAAAGGCGCCCGCTTAAGAGCCAAATTAAGAGGCGAGCCATCGCAACGCACAGTGATCTGGCAAGATCAATTAATTATTCATAAAATACAAAAGGAAATAAAATACAGAAGAAAGCGTCTCCGATCCCATAATGAATATATATTCTTGATCAGCATCTATAGCCGAGTCGATCTAGCCATGTCCATCTGTCCGTCCATATGAACACCTAGATCTCGGAGACTATAAGAGCTAGAGGCACCAAATTTGGTATGTAGACTCCAGTTGTGGGGCGTCAGATAAAATTCGAATAGTAAATAAATGCTGGATACGAGTATCTTATTACCGGAATCGACTATTGCATTCTTAGTTTTCTATTTTTAGTTTCATATTTAATTTCAATTTTATATATAAAGCTTCGACTTGCCGTATTTTATATACCATTCACATTGTAAATATATAACCGATCTAGATCAAATCAGGTAGGCGGGCGTGGATGCAAGGGATACAATATGGTTATATGGCAGCTATATGATATAGCGGTCCGATCCTGATCAAATTAAGCCAGCGGACGTAGGGTATCCTCAAATGGATTCAAACCGAATTTGGATTGATTTTGATGAAAACCTTAAAAGTTATGCCACTACTACTAGTTGACCCATCTAGATGAAGCTCGAACTTAATTAGAGTGCAGACAAATTTTCAGCCCTGAGATCCTTCTGAGAACTTGGGTTGAAGCAGACGGGCGGACGGACATGGCTATATCGGCTCTCCTTGTCGTGCTAATCAAGAATATTTATACTTTATATAGTCGGAAAAACTTCCTTCTATGCGTTGCAAACTTCCTGACTTCCGATTTGCGAACAAAATTTCACAACTTTAAATGAATTCCTTGGCATTGCTGTTCGGTCAAAGTATCTTTATCTTAAATGTGACAAAATACATGCGTTTCAACATGTCTTTGTTGACAAAGCCTCACCAAGAAAGGGACTCTTTCAGAGTACAGGAAACTAAAGAAATTTGCAGATAAAAGTTCAATTATCACAGAAAACGAAAAATGAACAGGGATCTCGGCTGAAAAGTTGCGTTCTATTAAAATTCTGTTAGAAATGAAGATCTCTTTGACGATCAATGTTAGCTTTTACAACGGCTTAACATTACAGTATATAAAAAGAGTGCGCACATATATATTTTTGTATAAAATTCATACCAATTACTTAAAAAGAGTAAACTAATGTGGTCAATTAATTGCAATCTGTAGCTTTTATCAAGCATGCACTTAACGATGGCGGGAAATGGCGGAAATGTCTGATCAACTATCGATAAAAAAAGTTTAAATTCAACAATTTATAAGTGCATAATTTCTCGCCAGATTGGCCGTTCCGACCACAGTGCAACGTCGGTTACTTTAGCTTCACAAATATGTTTATTAGAGTGGTTCCATTCAAGGACCATAAGCCAACAAAGGGTTAACACATCCATCAGCAAACTACAGGAACAACTGGTGGGAAGGGGTAGTGGAGAGGAGTTGCGTTTGTGTAAATGAAAGTGCGCCCCCATAGAATGAAATGAATTTGAATTTGCCAGCCATCCAGAAAGCAGCCAGCAGGCCTGTGTTCTTCTTCTTCCGCGTCCACTTCCTCCATCCTTTACCTCTTCGATACTTCTTCTACCACTACGACTACCCCGTTCTTGTGCGTCACTGTGCTGATGCTTCATCGCTTCTCTTGCCTCTTGCCTCTTGGCTGCTGCTGGCCCTCGCTCGCTCAGCTGTAAAGTGGAATGAAATGTAAATTTTTAATAAGCGTTTTCGCTAATGGCTATTTAAAACTCCAAAAATCTTACCCAACCCAGCGACCGTCGATGCCATCCAGACTGCCCAAAGACTTCTTGCATGATGGCTACGCTGCACAGATCCAGCTGCTCCATTATGTACATGTATATACATATATGCAGATATATGTTATATATATATATATATACAAATATATACAAATATATATATATAGGTATGTATATATATATAATATATATATATATATTGACTGAATCGATAGCGCGTTGAACGAAGTAAGCAGCATGAATTATGTAGGATGAGCTAACAGCCCCAGTCCCAGTCACTCATGTTGCTGGCCAACCCTTCTACATCTACTTCATCTACTCCTCTCCTCCGTCTTCATGCACATGGACGCTCAAAAACTATAAGAAAGCAATTTTCCCATTTTCGCGTTTTACTCAATTGGAAAAACTGAACTGTTGACATCATATTGGGGCTGCACTACTTAAGGGTTGCTGTTGCCAGGGTGCCAATCGATCCTCCACTCTAGGGAATTTCACATTGCACACGGCAAGGAAGAGCCTCTTAATGGGATGGAGGATTAGTGGAACAGAAGTGTAGAGCAGAAATTATGAATCAATCAAATATTTTAGCGCTTAGTTATGAGAAAACTTTGGCAGCTACGAAACTTTAGTGAACGTGTCAGGTTCAGCCTCAGATTGCTTACTAAAAATAGCTGAAGAGAAGCGGCTAAATTATAAGAAAGACATAGCATATATCTGTAAAGTTTACTAGATAGTTCTTCTGTTTTTACTCGAGAAGCAGAAGTACACGGACTTCCTATATGAGGAACGATACAATCCCAAGAGGCCTGCTGGTTGATAGTGTCAAAGCCAGAGTAAGAAATTAAGTATGTTGTTGAGGTAGAGCAGTTGGTTCATTGGACTCTTCCTCAAGAGCCATTGATTCTTCAAAGGTCTCTCCCTTTTTCAGTTCCTTTGACTGCACTAAAATCTCTTCTTCCACCTGCTTTGACATTTCCGGCTCGTCAAATGTCATATTCAAAAGTTGCTTCAACTCTTGCTTCAATTCTTGTGAAGATTTCGATTCTTGAAAATACACTTTTTTTTGGCAGCTTCACCTCTTCTACCAGCTTCTTTGATGTATGGGACTTTTTCTTCTGCTGCTGTAACTATTCTTCCAGCTGCTGCTGTATCTTGCACTGTCCAAACTTTTGTTGCAACTTCCGTGATGTCTTCGACAACTCATGTGATACGTCGACCAGATTCTCCGACCCATCAGTGGCCCTTCTAGACGCTTGCTGCAATTGCTTGCTGGCAATCTGCTGTTCACATTTGTCGACAGATTTGTCTGCATTTTGTACCAGAGATCGTATAAGCTTTATGGTAGTTTGAGTCTCCTCCAGGCCTTCTAAGAATTTCAGCATATGGTCATAAAGACTGGTCTCGGAATCGGTTTTCTTCTTGGCATCTGCCGTAATGTGAGCAGCTGAATTCTTAAGTTTTAGCATAGCCTGTTTGATCAGTTCAACTAGCGATGAATACGTCTTTCCTCAGTGGTTCGTTGCTTTCTTAACAAATATCCAGGGACAGTAGGATTGTTAGTGTGCTGCTAATTCATCCGGGATAATACCAATTCTGTACCTCACAATTGGCGTATACCAGTTTAGCCCTTAACTGTTTCATAAAGCTACCCCACCCCGCACTCTGTTCAGGCCTAAATAATTTGAAACTCATTTTGTAGATGGCTTTTCTCAGGGAGAAATGCTCCTGTGTCGGTTTTTGTTATGAATTGCTGTGCAATTTTTAATGAAATTTATCGCGCTTATCTTAAGGCATTAATCAAAATACGAAAATTCGCACAGTTATCAGCAGACGAGCTACGCGGCTGACTTAATGCTTCCCACCATACGACGACCGCCATAAATAAGCAGCGGCAACAACAACAACAGCTGCAACATCCGGTTGCGGCGGGCAAATCTGTTGCTTTTGAAAAGGCGGAGGTCGCTAATTTAAACCAAATGAATTGGCACATTTTTCACTTTTGTGGCAAAAAAGACAACACAAATGAACAGGCCAAAATGCCAAGTGCAAGGATCACACCAGCAGGACCAGAGCAACGGCAACAACAAAAGGTAAGTCACTTAATCCATGCCGCGATAAAAATCTCGAAAATCCAACTTAAGTGTTTCGTAATTTATCTCGCTAGGCGGCAATTCAGCACCCCCTGCCTGTCCGCTTCCAACCCCAACATCCGTCTCACCCATGCCCGCCTACGAGTGTAGCTAGCTCTGGCAGCAAACGCGACAATTTTTTGCGTATAATCGTCAGCGTGCTCACTCTCATTCTGATTCTCATCCTTGTGGCCCGTCAGTCATCGCTGCTCATTCACACCCAGCTCTAACCACATTTAACCCCCCAGCCACCCAAGACCCCCCGCATTGCCACACCACATTGTCAGTCACTTTGGCTTTGGTTTTCATTTAAGCCTTGGCTTGGCTCGGCTCGCCTCAGCTCGATGAAATGATAAATGATGAAAAATGTTAGCAAAGATTTAAAATTATACGACGAGCACCAAGAGCGCACAAAGTCAACATCAAAATCAGCTGCTAAGCTCGTATAGCTGACAACGTACACCCTAAATGAGCTTGCAAATAACAGATACCCCTGCCAGTCCCCCTCCCCCGACTGCCACTTGCTAATCTAAAACCCAGATGAGCCCATAAACAAATTGAAAATATATTGCAATTGAACCTTTAAAACCGAACGGAACCGGAAGAATGATATCTGAGAGCTTCAGTTTTTGTCTTAAGTTTTTGATATGTAAATTAACCATAACTTCGAGATCAGAACCAGACGGTTGCTGCTTCTATTGATTCTTCATTCCTGCTACTGCCTGCTCGATGATTGTCAGCTCGCTGCTGATCATTGGGCAAGGCTCGAAAAAAAACAACGTAGGCTTCGAGAATGAAAATAATCGAACCCCTAACTCAAAACGAAGAGTTATATAGCATTTAGTAACGTTTTCACATCTTCCTGTTAAGGTAAAGTGCCACTTCATTTGACACATCAAAAGCAATTTCGTTTTCACAAGTTCTCTTAAGGGCTTGACTAAAATGTCAAGTCATCTAACCTTCTTGCATTTCAATTGCCATGATAGAATCTCTTCTTTATGTGGCAATGCCTCTTTTTTATTTCAACTGATGAACAGGAGCACCTGGTAATGCCCTTTTAGCTTCCATTGAGGATTTGAAATATTGGGCACAACTATATGACCATTTTTTGTCACCCAGCGTTGGACATGTTGGAATATAGTTAAAGGCAACGTGGGAAAGCAGAACGTTATCCTTGTGACAGACTGGTTTTATTCTGCTGTTTAATAAAAGCACTAAACTTTAACCTTTCACTTGACTTCTCATAGTCACAATCTACATCTACTCCATTCCTGGTCTCGAAATTAATCTTTTTTAATATTAAAATCTTTTATCAAGGCTTTAAATAAATCGCGCAAAGAATACTTGGACTCTATTATCAAGGAAATGCGCCCGAGCTGCGCAAGCTGCTGACGCCCGGTATCGACCAGCATGTGAAGGCCACTGTGCATCTAGCTGTCTCCCAGGATCAGCTCAAAATTTCTGCCTATGAGCGTAAGCTTTGGCAGATGCGCTGGGAACAGCTTCTCCAGGAATTGCGAGCTGTGAGTGCTAGGGTTTATGAATTTGGCACTATATCAAATTTTCTGCAGTCGTAAGATCATGGTCTAGCCTTGGCCAAGATATGGATGCGTAATCAACAAAATAATCGTGGGATTCAAAGCGTCAAATGGAAAATAGTTGGGATGTTATTGGTTTCCCTGCTGATCTTCAAAAAATGAAAACCAGAAATGGGCAGTTTGGACAACTACCGCTGCGTTGCAAGCAAATTGTAAGGCGACGAAGAAGGACAAACAGATTCGATCTGTTCAACATTTCATAATTAAAACATCAACAAATGGCGTAAAATTTGATCTCCTTCTGTGGAATATGAGGCTCCTAACGCCTTTGGTTTGAGTCAAGTTTGGTTGTTCGGCTAAATCTGAAGAATTTGCTGTATCTGTACAAAGGTTTGAGTAGTTCCTTAGACTGATCCTTATAGAAAGACGCTGCCTGGAACAAGTTTTTCACAGCTGAGTTGAGCTACCTTGGTTATCATTATAAATTGATCGGAGGGATCGTGTCCCACATACAATCAAGGAAACCCCTGCGTTGTTATGCATGGTTAAGCCTTGTGCTTTGCGATTTACAAAATATGCATGTGTGATTTATTTTGAAACAAACAAAAGTTGAATGTTTCGTGTTAAAAGTCAAGAGCGCTAAGTTTTAAGCAAACAAAGCTAATAAAAATTGTCCCTTAAATTGCTAAAGAGCTCTGCATATAAATATAGTCTATATATATATATATATATATATATGAATAGGAGGTATATTTAAATTTCTATAAATATATAAATGTGCCTAGGTATAACTGGCCAGACACAACAACAACAGCAGCAACAACAACAACAATGGCAAGTTGAAATCCTGCACAGGAAATCAAATTTAAAGCGCAGCGAAACAAAAGGGGCAGCAGCTACTGCCACTGACTTTGGACAGGCGGCGGCGGCTATGTGGAAGGGGGGGTTCGAGTGGGAAGAGCGAGAGACTGCACACAAATGCCAGTGCATACTTCTAGGCGCTGGCAGAGGAACTGCTGCAGCTGCAGCCAGTGTGTGTGGTTATGTAGGTGTAGGGGGTTTCAGGACATACAAATGAAATGCAGAGCTGCCTGCCACACACACACACACACAGACAGAGAGTAAGACGTAGTGACGTACACACACACACACTCACAGAGGCCAAGACTCGTTTCATCTCGTTGGGGCTCGCCCTAGCTCTCCAGCTGGTTCTCTCTGTCGCTCGCTTACACGCTCACACACACACACTTGCTCGCCTGCTGTTGCATATTGCTGTCTCTGTTATGTGGCTGGCCATTGCCAGTTTCCAGTTTCCAGTGTGTCGTCATCGCAGTCGTGCAGCGGGAGCACTTTGGCTTTGGCCATGGCTTTGACTCTGGCATCGTCATCCGCATCGTAAGAGTCAGCGCCACCGATAGGTGAAGCCGGCAAAAGAAGGCGGGTCCATGGCCACGCCAAATGCAAAAAAAAGTAAGAAAAAATTACAACAACAGCGACGTTGACGGCGCAGCTAACAGCAACAAAGAGAAGAAATAATGAAATAAAAATCGAAAAAAATATAAAATATCAAAACGAAAATAAAGCATACAAAAATGACGTTGTGCAAAATTTATGATGAAACATCGTAAATTTTGCTCTGCGGATGCTGCTATTTCTGATGCTGCCCTTGTTCTGCTCCAGCAGACTGCAGTTGAGTTAAGCGAAGCGGCTTGTTTTGCCGCCATTTTGTGCGATTAGCGTTGTTTTTTTTGTGTTTTTTATACCACTTTCCGTTTATTTTTGGTTGTACATACATAGTTTTTCAATTTGTTGCCTCCATCATTAATTCCAACTCCCTTCACGTAACACCGTTGACTGGCAAGAGTTTTCAGCAGCAGCAGCAGCACAGGTGAATTGATATTGATATAGCAATCGATAACTTTTGTTGCTGTTCTTGTTGTTGCTGCTGTTGTTGTCATCGCAGAATAACAGCAATCTCATAACAAACAAAAATTTCAAAAAGTCGACTTTATTAGTTATAGCCGTATTTGGGCAAACTATTCATGTTAATGAATGAACATAGTCTGAGTTTCTCAATCTTGAGATTCATTGCAATTGGAGGATGTGTGCCTACGTGGTCCCAAATGATCACAAACATATAACATAACTATTTTGACACACTGTTCCTGGAAGATATCCCCATTTCAATGGATGTAAAGAAGTTATGCTTTTATGCTACCTAAATAAAACCGTTTGTATGTATGTAGCATCTATTTCCAATTTTCCCACTAAGCAGTACGTTCGATTTTCATTCCAATCTAATCACATTAATTGTTGAAAATCATAGCTCACCTTGCCAAAAAGTATTTATTTATTTATTCATTAGAAAGAGTTTCGAGGAAGTTTTAAATTGCGACCAACTAGGCTGAAGCAGTAGCAACTAACGCCTTAAGCTGCTGAAAAGTATGCTATGCTTTTGCTGCAAATGTCTTTATAAAGAGTCAGCAGTATCTTTGGGTTTTTTAACACTACGGCTAAAGACGTTTGACTAAGCATGCAATTTGATGGCTAAAACTTAAAATTTCGTATCTCTAATTAAATTCAAATGCAATTTGAAGGCACAAAGGTTACTACTCGGCAGGCCAACGATTGGCCTTACCAAAACCGTCACCTTAGGCCTAGGAATCAAATAGATACGCTCTTACCTAGTTATATTTAGTCCATCTAGGGCTACACATTGCACTTATCTGAAGATCTATCCCTCTTATAGCCCAACTGCAAACAGTATAATTTGCTGTGTGTCGGGCCGGGACCCATTTCTATTAATGCTATCAATTGATTTGACAGACTGGCTTAGTAGCTAATTGTTATAAGCCCCCTTTCTCTCCAGCCACCGCTGTGGCTGTTCTCCACCCCAAACCTCCTTCCTCGAACCGCCATTCACTCAGACCCAGACTCACTCATTCAGGGGCGCTGCTGTGATTCGAGCAGCCAAGTAGAGGCGCGTAAATCGCGCCAAACAATTGCGCTGAAAAGTATGTCATAAATTTTGACGCCTGCCTTGGTGTCGGACGGGAAAGCAACAACAGCAACAATAAGGATAATAAGAAAGCAAGTGGAAGCTAAGGGACCGTCGAAGCTATGGGCCTTTGCAAAAGGCAGCACTGGGGCTTGTTCTGGAGTATTTTTTCTTTGCAGCAAAAAGCAGCTGCGACAACAATTGCTGGCAATTAAAATGTGGCGCATTTTCAGCAGTCATCCATTGACAAAAAGAAAAAAAGAGGAGAAACAACAGTAAGAACAGCGAATATCGTTACACTTAGAGAAAAGAATGTCGACTTAAAAGAAAATTCCATTGTAATCAAATTGTATTTTAAGGACTTCCGATATGAAAAGACATTTTTACAAATTTTAACATTTTTAATGGAGACTTGAATTCGTTTAAACTAACTATATACATATATAAAATCGGCTGAAAATGTTTTCAAATTTTACACATTGTTTTTCTGAGTGTATGCGGCGACAATGGCCAAGAAAATCGGCATTGGCATCGGCATCGGAATCAGCATCAGCGAATATTGTTAAAGTGGTTGTGGTGAATATGCCGGCACAGCCAATGTTTGGTAGACCCTCTACTTTCCCCCACTACACCCCCTACCCCCAGCCGACGCAACACGCCAGCCAACATCATTATCATCTCTAGCTTCATGCCGTCTTGTCCCGTCCTGCCATTCTGCCTGCCTCCGCCTTCGCCTTCGCCTTCATTCTGTTGGCTGTCATTGCCATTGTTAATGAGAATTTCTTGTTTTAATGAAAACAAATCATTGAGTGTAAAAGACTTGGATTTTATTTTTCATTTCCGTGATTTTGTTTGTGCATTTAATTAAGAAAATGGAATTAACGCATTTGGTGGTGCTCAATTCTGCTGTTGTCACCACTACCGCACGGCCACTGCCCCCTCTACCCATGCTCAGATCCAAGCCCAAGCCCAAACCCCAACCCAAACCAGCCGCAGCAACTGCCTCTAGTTCATGCCCGAGCTTTGGTTTTTTCTTGGCTTTGGCTTTTGTTTTTATTCTGTTTCTCTTCTTACAACGCTTTTGGTTTTTCTCATTGTCCTTTAAGCGGGGGATGTGGCATTGACAATAACAACAACAACAACAACAATAACAAATACAACATAAAGCCATAACAATGGCCATAGTTCCTTTTTTAGGTTCATTCTCAATTTTACAAAATATTTGTACATTTAAGTAGCTTATGCTATTGATATTTTCTTATATTTTGTTGAACTTACGAGAGAGGGAGGGTATGTATTGTAAGTCTTTAAAGGACATTGGAGCCACACAATATTTTGCATTGATTTTATTTAATTCGGAACATTGTCCGTCTTGAAATCGTATTTCCACAATGGGTCATCTTAAATGAGCATCAATTTCAGCGATATTTCTCTGTTAGGTGTGAATTATTACTAGAAAGAGTCCTTAATTTGATCTGTAAGCTATAATATAGCTCAATATAATCATAAAGGAATTGGATATTTCAACTTTTTAGAGCTATTAGGCTCAAACCGCTATTGCTTCCCATTATTAGTCCATCGGACGCCAAGGTATTCTCAGCTTCTCATTACATTTTTTGTGGATTTCTGCTTTTTTTGCTGCTGTTAGATATATTGAGAAGCTGTAAAATTCTTGGGTTCCAATGACTACTAATACATTTTAAAAGACTATGGAAAACAATCGCTGATAGCTATATAAGTCGCTAAAACAAATTAACGAGGATATGGATATGACTAAGCCCATCTTAGTCACATTGTAGTTATTTGTCTTCACTTTTTATTTATTCTGCTAATGATTATAATGGACTCCAAATCTCATAGTGTTGTATTGGAGTCCTTGAGAGTCACACTTCCGCCAGCTGCAAAAAGATCATTTCATTCAACCACTCGGACATCTACAACTCGTTTGGCTCATCAAGCATATTCAATTCAATTTTCAACCGTTGTGCTGATTTCGACTCCAGGTTGTATAGTTTTCTTGGCTGCTTGGTCTCTTTCACCGACTTCACTGACACCTTGGATTCTTGCCCCTGTCCTTGTCCCTGCTGTAAGTTTTCAATCGCCATCTCAGAGATCTTTGAACATTGAGAAGACACATTCTTTCGGTGTTCTGGCTTCTTTACCGACTTCTCTGGTTGCTTGAACTCTTGTCCCTCCAATTTGTCGATGCGAGTTGATGCCTTCTCCATCAGATATTGCATAAGTTCCACATCATCCCGTGTCTTCTCCAGGCCGTCTAAGAACTGCAACAACTGGGCTTGCATGTCCACCATGTCTTCGCGCTCTCCGCTGAGTTCGTCTGCTACCTCTTTTAAGGCCTTTCTGATGCTCTCCAAGATTATGTTCCTGGCATGTGGAGTCATATCAACAATCGAATGTGCCAGCTCCGTACATCCCTGTTCAGCTAAGATGTGCTTCACACTGGCTCGCATATAATGGATGATGATCGCCCGCTTCTCCTCAGACATTGTTTCTCTTGGTTTCGACAATACAAATTTTGAATTTTTTTTATGGAAGAACATTAATTTTTACTTTGTAACTTTCTCGCCTGATTCAACTATCTCAATCAATGTAAATTTTGAATATGACAAAAAGACAAAAGAGTTCTCGTACCTTTTCAGAATATATCAAAGCCAAAGCCAGCTTGATCACATCAAGTTTACAGACAATGTGTATACTAAGAGACTTTCTTAAATTCGCAAGAGCAAAACACTGCGTTTATGAAAATCTATCCTATTTTATGAAAATCGTGTTTCTCTTATATAAAGAAAGTTTACCTTCAGCACTTGTTGTACTTGCAGCGGCGTCGTTGGTTGGTAAGTCGCTCGCTTCCACCTAGCGATCGAAAGTGCGTGAGTTCGAATGCCAGCTTGGACTGACACTAAAATTTGAAAGATGTACGGCTTTGAGAAATTTACAAAAAACAAGCCGAAGCCTTATATACCATTCATATTGTAAATAAGAAGTAAATAATAACAAGATAGGTGTAGAGCTCATTCGAAGAGAGGAATTCGCATTTTACTTCTTTACTTATCGCTCAAGCAGTTTCTCTAGAGCCTGTCAGCATCTGATAGCAAACTATGCGGATGACACTGCTGTGTTGGCCAGAAGTCCAAGCAGCAATACGTGTGCATCTATGAGGACTGGGCTGTGAAATGGAATATAGGTGTCAACAGCAGCAAATGCCCAAAGGTTACCTTTGCTACAAGGACATTGTCGTGCAGTGGCATTACGATGCTGGGCTCCATCCCTCTCACAAATATTTACGTGTCATACTGGACAGGGAACTAAGTCTCCGAGCCCATACAACAATGGTTCGGCAATCGGTAATGGCAAAGCCGGAAAGATGGCGTGGCTTACTGGCTCCAAGAAATTAGCTGTCATTGTGCAGCAAAGTCACCATTTACAAATCCATTCTAAGTCCCATATGGAAATATGCGCTATACATTTACGGCAGAGTTACTCAATCAAAAATCCTAAGGCGAATATGCAACGCACCATGGTACATTCGAAATAGGGACATCGAAAGAGATCTAAAGGTCCCTAAAGTGGTCTAAAGGTCCCAACTAAAAATTACCAGCAACGCTTTGGTGGTCACCCTAAGGCGTTAGCCAGACGACTAATTACCAAACCAAGAGAGAGAAGATTCAAAAGGTGCCAGCCTTTTCCTTTGCGATATACATTTGCCCATATATGTAACATAAATTCTATATATGTATGTACCTGTGATCAAATGTCCTTTCCCTTAATT
The DNA here is from genome assembly GCA_037043425.1 of Hirtodrosophila duncani. Lineage (NCBI taxonomy): Eukaryota > Metazoa > Arthropoda > Insecta > Diptera > Drosophilidae > Hirtodrosophila > Hirtodrosophila duncani. The sequence goes on along the minus strand of JBAMBM010000063.1, from coordinate 193,330 downwards.
TTAAAACTACATTAAGTTGCCACTAAAGGTAGCAGAAAACTTGTTTACATTAAATATACAAATTAAAAAAAAAAAAATACTGTTGAGTGAGTCGAATATTGAATAAATGCTGAGTACGAGTATCTTAGTAGTAGGCTGAATATCGGCTATAGCATTCTCACTTTGTTTTTGGCTGGGTCCTTGATAAGATGGAAGTCAGGTTAAGTCGGTATCGGGTTCACGAAGAAAGCTTGCTGTCAGCAAACAGGGTAGATTTTGCAATAGTTTATGAAATCCATTCTGAGATCAAATTGAAAATGCGACTCTGCGACAACAATCTATAAAATTATATGCATTATAAACTATATATGCATTTAAGATTTTAAGAACGCAATCTGCATTGCAAACCATACCACATAACCGCTACCTAAATTCCTCCCTCATATCAAACCAATTCAATCCAAACCAAAGCCGCTTCTATACTGCCTTTACAACGTTGGTCCAAATGGTTCTGTTGTAAAATGAGATTCGCGCATAAAATTTGAGACGAAACAGCTGCGACGCAAGTGAATTAATTTGAATTAATTTAACGGCATGACGTTTGGGGAGGGGGGGGGGGGGGTACAAGGGCTGGCTGGTGGTTGGGGTAGACTGGCATTTAAGTAACTGCGCCGCTCACAAACACACTGTGCACCCACACACAACACACAAGTACATACAAAGGCACACCTAAGTAAAGAAGCTAAAAAGCTGAGCTTGAGACATTTAAAACACATCCTCGAAGCCGAATTTAAATATGTTTTCTTTATTTGCATTTGCAGCTGCAAAAAATAGATGTTTAAATAAAAATGTGAGTAACCGTGGTACGAAAATAATGAAAACAGTAATGAAAAACTGACAAATTGATTGGCACTCACGGCTATATACTCATACATAGTATTTCAATCCAAAAATTGTATTTGTACATATTTCGAAGAACCGAAAGATTTGCTCAACTTTGCTTATTCACTTTTCATCAAACTACTGTTTAAGTTGTTATCATTGTACATCAGATGATTTCAAAATCGCTTTTTATTCATGAGTTCAGTGAACGCCAACATTTTGCCATCATGCCGATTCCTCATTGCCGAGAGCTGAATTAGGATGAACGCGTGGAAGAGGCTGAGGGAGGCGTAGCGAACAGTTGGTGTTCCATCTCCCATCTCTGTGGGTTTTCGGACAGCGACATAAAATCGTGACAGGTAACGAATCTTGCATATATGCGTAGGAGCCGGAAACAAAACAGCAATCGACCGTGTAGGCATTCGAAGACGAGCCAAATCCGCTTCGGAGTCTTCGGAGAAATTCGTAAAACCAACCGCCAAAGACGAACCATTCTTTATCATGACAATGCGAGCTCTCACAAATCTCGTCAAACAGGTGACTTTTTAAGCAGTCATCCTCCGTTCGGTCTTGATTTGGCACATAACGACTTCTTCATTTTCCCGAATATCAAAGGTAACAGTTTACTACAGCCGAAGAAGTAGTTGACGCTTTTAAAAGTCGTGTTTTGGAGGTGTCACAAGAGGAATGGACAAATGTTTTGCACGTTTGCACGTATTGATCATCAAGGGGAATATTTCAAAAACAATAAAGCCATTTTCATTATACTCCTCGTATGACAAATTATCATACACTCTGAAGCTCTAGAGAGCATTCGTTTTGTGAGACGAACATTCACGAAACAGCGAGTCCTACCAAGTTAGGGTTCGTTGAAATGGTTGAACGAAGAGACATAATTTTGTAGGGCATTGATCGCATGTTAGAGCATTTGCAATCAAAAGTTACAGTTCTCTGATTGAAAATCATGAGAATATGGTTGATCTTACTCTCGTGGTGATAAATCTGAAAGCTTGTAATTAACTACTCCACATTTTCAACATGTTTCCAACATGATGTGCACCAGTGTACCTAAATCCTGCTTGAGCATTAATATTTCCAAATGCGGTAATTTTGTTGCGTTCTTTTTGGTTACTTTTTTTTTTTGGTTTTTTCCTTTTAAGCAGCAACAACAATAACAACTTTCATGCGCGGCACCTTCTGTTTGTTTTTATTTTATTTTATTTTATTTCATTTTATATACTCTTACTCTAGTAGAGTAAACGTGTCTTCGTGCAAGTGTATGTAACTGGCAAACGGAAGCCTTTCCGACCCCATAAAGTATATACATTTTTGATCAGGAGCAACAGCCGAGTCGATCTAGCCCTGTACGCCTGTCCGTCCGTATGAACACCAAGATCTGGGACACTATAAGAACAAGAGTTACCCAATTTGGTATGTAGACTCCCCTTTGTACTCCTGCAACCGCAAATCGTTAAGGTCTTTATATCTCCCACAATTTTTGATAGATTTAGTTAGCTTTGTATATGTATTAGTATATATTCTCGCAATTTGCGAAATTTCATCAAGATCGAAAAATAATTGTAGACATAACCGTTAAAAAGATATTGTAGGAGGCCACCACACCACCAAAAAAACAAACTCAAAAGTATTGCATACTTTCGAGTGTGTCAAATATAAAGTAAATGCTGAGTACGAGCATCTTATGGTCGGAATATGGACTATAGTGTTCTTACTTGTTTTAAATTTGCAACTGAATGAGTGTAAGTGTATGTATCTGTGTGAGTGTGAGTGTGTGTGTGTGTGTGTGTTTGAGCTTGCATAAATCGCATATGTATGAGATTTATGCTATTTAATGGCACCGCATCAAGAAAGCAAGAAAAAACAAAACGAAAAAGAAAATCCTCGAAAATTGTTTCTGCACATTGGCTTAAGCCGCATTTGGCCAACAAGAAAAAATAATGTTAATGAATACGAACAATATGTGTGTGTGCAGAAATTACTTGCCAGACTGTGGCAATGGATTTGTTGAATTAACAGGAAATCCTGGGGAGTGAGTTGAAGTTGAAGTCGAGAGCTTGAGCTTGTGTGCAATATTTTAACTGCTGGCTTTTGTAAATGAGCGCACACACACTCGCATATGCACACTCACACATTCAGGCAGACACTTGCTCAGGCAGTGGCAACAGCCATTTCTAACCTCAATCGAGGTTTTCACGCCTGAACATTTTACGACTGCAGGCGGTTTTCCAATTTTTGGTCACACAACACTCAGCTTTTGAAAAAACAGCACTGGCTAAGGCTGGAGTAGGGGTAGGGATATGTGGGTGCGTGTCTCTGTGTTTGCGGGCGGGCAGCAGTGTTGTTAGGACTTCGACTGACCGTAGTTGGACACACGCTGCGTCCCAAAATGGAATGCGAATTTGAATTTTGGTCGGTTTTTCAGACAAAAAGTCTGTATTAAAAGTGTTACTTAATTTGTGTGTGTGTGTACGAGTGTGTGGATGTGTGTAAGTGTGTTTGAGAGCGAGAGCTGTTCGATATAGTTGTTATAGTCACAGGCCACTGCGCTACTTAGCCAGCAATATATAAATTTTTGGAACATTTACTGAATGAAGAGAGTCAGTCCACTGCACCTAGTTGAGGCTAATCATGATACCGTTGCCGCAGTTAAGCTTTTAGGAACATTTTTATAATTCTATATTTAGCTCGTGAAAGAAATACTAACTGCAAAGCTATAAACTAATACTCAAGCTTCCTTCCCATTGCCCTTTGTGCGATCAAGTGAAGCCACAGCAAGCGAACGTGTTGGGAATAAATGGCGAGCAAAGACAATTGGTTTGATTAGAATGGTGGATAGATATATGTAGGGGTGTGCCCGATTCCACTTTCACCCAAATCATGTGGATTTGTTTTTGATTCCGATTCCGAAAGAGCCTCCCATTGAATTGCGCGGTTTCAAAAGGTTTCTGTTGCAGCTGGCTGAATCAAATGTAATTCAATCGGTTCTCGTTATTGAGTATACTTATCATCACATTACCACATGTATTCTCATGTAAATTCTTGATTCCTTGGAAAGAGTTTCGAAAGTTAATTGATATAATGAATATTTTGTACAAAAATGTAATCCAAATGTTGCGAGCATAAGGCTAGCGGAATGAACCCGCTCGTTGTTCGTCGTTCTAGCGTCAATTGTCAACTGATATCACAGCGTCTAAACTTCAAACATAACTTCTAAATGCTAATCTCACTGGGAATTGCGAACATCAAATCGTAGTGGAAGTGGTATATAATACGCTTTACTTTTCAAGTCGAATCGCAAGCGGGAACAGGCCTTATAATTACAGTCAACGCAGTGGTGTTTTGGCTTTAAAGATGGTAATTTGACCACGATTATCTCAAATGCACTCAGAATCTGTTCCGGGAAAGCATATTATTTGGCATAAGACCTTGATCAGCTGAACTACTAAGAAGTCAAGAAAACCTCATTTTACAAAGAATAAAGTTTTATTTCCATCAAAAGAATTCATGAAAGCACAAAAGGTCAATTTTCTCTTTGAAAGCATGATATATGCTTCGAATTATGATCGCATTAAGTACTTTATTAGCCGCCCTCGCTTTGTGAACCTCATAGCCATGCCTCCATTCAATACGGCTTTCGACCGCAAAACAGTGGCGCGCCGCCACACCGCCCCAGGAGAAGGGGGGCTCGGCTGAGTCGGACTGAGGCTGGCGGCTAACCAAAGTTAAATGCAGCATAATTAATGTGCGTGCGACTCTGCTTGAAGCCCACCACACAGGCGTAGTGACCATGAAGGTGAGTCTCCGCCTCCCTACCCTTGCAATGCCATACTTCTATTATACTGATCTGCTGTTGCTTTCCTCGCGTTTGACTTCCAGAAGCGTACATTTCTAGGTAAAATTTAAGCGGTTTTCCCCAACATTAATGAAAGAGTTCCCAGAGAGAGAACGAGAGAGAGAGAGCATGGCCTTGTCTCTGACCTTGGCCGATATTCGGCTAACTGTCTGATGTGTAGCAACTCAAGGAACAAGAGCAAGTACAAGGAAGACGCCGAACAAGAACAAGTTGAAGAAGTGGCAGCAGAAGCGGTAGAGAATCATATGGCAGACGAGGCGGGCGGAGTCGAAAACCCCCAAAAACCTAAAACAAAGTTATACTTTACTGACGTTTAACTCAAACGAACCCAAAGCAAAGGGGAAAGTGGTGAGGGGGAAGCGGGAAGGGGTGCCGCAGCGCCGGCCTAGGTTTGGGCCAAGAGGGCGACAGGGGCGGCGGCGGCGGCGTCAAGCCGTTTGTCTTCGCGAGGGGCGCGCCCAAAACTTTACTTTAAAACTTTGACAGCCGCCAAGGCCACAGTCTCGCCTCGCACCGCATCGCAACAACCTTACGTCTATATCTATCTCTGTCTATCTCGTTCCATCTTTTTCTGGCTCTCTCACTGTCTGTCTGTCGCTGCTTTTTAAGTTTTTGTGCCTTTTTGTGCCAAAGTTTCGTAGTTAATAATAAAAATTAAAACTTTCGCGCCGGCAAATAATAACAAAATGAAAAGAGATAGCACTAGGCAGCACGCTTTAGCTCTGGCGCTGTCCTGCTTGCACTTTTTGTCCCAATTTTCCTCGTCGCTTTTGCTTTTGTTGTTGCTGTTGATGTTGCTGTTGGAGCAGTCAGGCCCAGACTTGAAAGTCAGCCAGACTTTATACAAACTTTTCTAAACAAGAGTTGAGATGTTAAAGAGTTTTTGTTGTTGTTGTTGTTGTTGTAGTTGCATTTTGTCATAATCAAATGTCAAAATTGTTTGCACATATGTAAAAGGAATAAGCCACATCCCGCCTTCCCCCAACAGTCCCTTAGCCCAGGCACGCTTGTGCACATAAATTAACTGGCAAAGCCAAAAGTGGAGCCAGCCAAGCATAACTCCAGCTAAAGCCCCTCTGCACTCCTTATAAACAGGACTACTACCACTACAGCCGTTTCAGTACCCTATCACCCTATCACCCCATCGTCGACGTCCCCTTTCAAGCCACCTGGGCGACTAAAGCGCGCGCTTCCTGCTCAAAAACGACAATTTCCGCTGCAATCCTTTACTGATATAACAGCGGGGGTGGGGTTAGTAAAGGCAGTGCCAAGCTTTTGGAGAACTGCATGCTGGATTTGGGGTAGGAGGCTCCCACCCCAGCTTAAGCTAGGAGACATTTTATGCATTTCCAGCTGTTTGACTCGCCCACTTCTTTGTCTCAAAATGCTCATGGCTTTCTGTGGGAGATCTTTATCCTAGAGGGTGTTCCGAAATTCATTTTCTATACGATAAACAATTTTGATGGAAATCGTTGTGTGCCATTTGCGCCTTTAAAGAGGCGGGTGTGCTTCTGAGAATCTTGGTATGGGTTTATTGGCTCCAAGAAACAAGACCAATTCACTTGATTTGTTCTTACCTTCTTCACTTGGAAAAGAAACTCCCCCAAGAAAATGTTCAAGCGATGTTATTTTAGTGAAGGCTGTTTAAAAATGGTTGTTGTGCCAGAATTGGGATACAATTTCATGCCCTTTAATTAACCTTTTAGGGAGGGGTGTGTGTTTACCAAAGCCCGACCGACGACCGTATGTGCCGTTTGAGTGTATTTTAGCAACTGACTTAATGATCTCAGGCGGCGACTTCAAGCTTTTAACAAAGCAAATATGATAACAGATATGTGCATGTGTAATGATGACAGTTTCACAGTTATATAAATATAAGCAAAATCGATGTTAATGACTTAATATTAACAATTTCGAACCGTGGTATATTTCATTTGTGAAACTGTAAACTGAAAACTACAACTATTATGGATCACTTCTTGGTCCAACAGATCACTTCTTGGTCCAAGAGATTACTTCTTGGTCCAACAGATCCATAATAGTTGTTGTGCAAGATCGTTATGATGGCATTATATAGAATCTGAGGCAACAGAATTCCTTTGCATACACATGCAAGTTCTCACTGCCTTGTCATGCGGTTCATATCAAATCCTTATTCTGCTGAACTCACTCCAAAATGATGAAGACTAACATTATGCAGCTGTGTAAAGCTTGATTCATCTGTTTGGGTTCTGCATTTGCAAACAAAATTTAACTCATCTCAGCGTACTCTCTATTCTCTCTCTCTACCTTACCTGTGTCGCTGTTGTCGCTTCTTCTTGCACCCGTCTCGCTGCTCGCTGCTGCGTCCCTATCTTAGTGCCAAGTTCTGGCGTCTTTCAGCATGTTGCTCTGTATGCGCATAATTACCCAATTAAACTAAAATTACGTTGCGTGCTCAGACATGTTAAAAACCTTTTGAATCAGTGCAGACACCACCGACTACCCCACCCCGCACCTGACACTGTCTCCCGCTTAACCCCAGCTAAGTCCCGGCTCTCGATGCTCGACTAAAACAGGTAAATGCAAAAACATGAATTTCATTTTTAGCGTGATTTTCTGTTGAGATTAGCAAACGAAGCACCAACAACCCCCCCACATAGTTGTGCCCACGCCAGGGAGCGGATAGTTTTGGAACGAGGTTGCAAATACTTAATGGCGGGGTGTGGCAGGGGTTAAGGGCTCAAATACGTTGCCATTAGCTGCAACTAATAGGCAACATAACTATAAATAATTGCTAGGCCACCAATTCAATGAGCCAGGACAACAACGAGCGAGTGTGTGGGCAGAAAAAGAGAAAGAGAGTTCGAGTTCGAGGTTGAGTTCGAGTTCCAAGGAGCTTCAGATCTAATTGTTTATTTATGAGTGCTTGAGTGCGTAATAAAATTACAAATATTTGCACACGCAAGCCATACCCCACCCAGCACTACGTACACGCATCCACACATCCACACACCCACGCGTCCACACACCCACACACATGGTTGAAAGGAATCACTAATAAAAAAATCACTGGACATGATTTCGTTTCCTGCCACCGCAGCCGCCTATATCAGAGTGAATTGATGCCAATGGCCAAAAAACTTGAGTGCGTAACGGTACATAAAGCACGATTATAGGCAGGCGGGGTTCAAGAAAGGGTCTCATGCCGGCTGGCAGGCGGGGGTTAGCGGGTAGTGTGTGTGCGTGTGCGTGTGTGTGTATGCTGGCTGAGTATATGTAACAAGGACATCAAAGCGCATTTGCTTCAATTTACTAAAACACCAAAACAACTCACACAACGAACACACATTGACAACATTGTCCTGATAGAACAACGAAAGGACAATGGCAACAACAACAGCAACAACAACAACAACAGCAACACAAATATGACCAACAAAAAATAAAGAAATCAAATAAGGCAGCCAGCTGGACCTTACCGAAACTTATATACTCTGCAGATGTAACTGTGCGGTTTAAGAATCAACACAGTTGCTTGAACACTGCTGCTGATCTCTATAAGATATATATAGATATATGTAGCTGATTTTTTTGCATGACAGCCATTAAAAGATATAAGAGACGCTCATTTGAATGGGTTGTTCCTATGACAGCTGTATGAATAGAGTTGTTCGGTCTCAGCTTAGTAGTTCCTGATGGGAACCTTGTTTCAATGGCTCTATATATCCATACATACTATTGAATAACTTTACTTCTCGTATCCTCAACACCTCAAAGGATTTTCTTGCGGTTTTTACTATCATTTGTATAACGTATTTTGGGCGCTTTCATTGCTAATACACTTTATGAGATATGCATATATGCGAGTGAGCTAAACATTGAGCAGTCTATCAATTATGTTCATATGATTTGGTATTTACAAGTCATCTGTCCCAGCTTTGCACAGTTGCAATGTAGGCACACTTAAAGGTAAAGAGGTTGGTATAACAAGAATCCGGAGAATTAACACTTCGCGCAGCTCGATCGAGACGCTAGTAATCCATGATTTCATCTAAAAACTGTGACTTGAAAATCTAAAGAGAATGAATTGGCGCTTTCCTTAATACAAATCAGCAAACGTTCTAGTGAAGTGCATGTACCCCATGGCACGGCATCTTAGATACACTTGTAAAAAAACAACAGCAGAGATAAAACGTTACAGTTGAAGAGATATCTACACATATATAGATAGATAGATATATGTACATACTCGTATATTTGTACTTACAGAGCGAGAGGGTCTGAGGAGGGTTATAAATAAATTTGCCTCACTTAAAGTGACCAAATTGTTATCATGATGATATGTGTTAAGATTAAAAGGACTTTCTTGTCGTGGCCCGCGGCACCAGGACTTGGGCAAACGGTCAAGGGGACGAGCCCGGTCTCGGTGTAGCTGTCGGTCTGGGCAAAGCGTGGAAGCACCAGCATACCCATCACAAGGGTCTGTCCTTCATATAGCCCATGGCTGACTTATCCTTGTCGCTGTTGTGCCCTGTGTGTTCCCTGCGTGTCCTGCCTCTGCAGCAAAACGCAACCACAAATGCTGTGCGTTTATTTTTTTTCACATGCTGATTTCATCTCAACATCTCTATGGCCCTGCTTACATCCTGCTTACGTCCTTTGTTCGGGACAGACTTTTACGCTGATTTTTATTTTGCAGCAATAAATTTTTATGTGCCAGCCACTTCATAATTCGCTTAAGCGAAAGACGTGGAACAATCCACCCCATACCAGGCGACGGCCAGCATCTCCCACTCTCCTTTGGCCTAGCCTAGGCTAGCTCCAGCTGCCCATTTTTTGCATTGTCGTCGTCTTGGTTGGCTGCTCCTGCTCTTGCTACAGGTCCTTGGAGCTTACTTACTTAAAACGATGCCCGGCGGTCAGATTGGCCCTTGGGGTGGCTTGAGGTTGAGGCACTGCCTCTTTATCATGGGAAATTGACTGCCTGAGTATTTTTGTTCTGACTGAGGGCCATGCTCAAGTGCTCCAGTGGGCGTGGCGGGTGGGGCAGACATATGCAAAATAGGCCTACGTTTAAACTATAAACAGCTGTTTTGGCCTTATCTTATCGCTTCAAAGCGCCTCAAGGTGCATGAAAGCAAGCTAAGATGGGTGCGAGCACGATACTGTTCAGAGATGGTGCCACTTCCATTCTCCAAGCCGCAATCTTCTGTGTGTTTGCAGTTGGCAATGGAGCGGGCTCAGTTCTCAGGTACGCGCAATCTGGCCATTCTTTACAGGGTGCCAACAAATAAGTGTTTGCAAGCGACTAAGTACGAATTAAAACAAGAAAGGAAGGCTAGCTTCGGTTATACAATTGGTTATATGGCAGCTATATGATAGTTGTCCGATCTTGATCAGATCAGGGCAGTAGACGTGGGGACTAAGCAAATGTATAGAAACCGAGTTTGGTAAGATATTTTGTGTTTTCTGGCCTTGAGATTCTTTGGTATGCATAAAACCCTTTTTCTTCTATTGTGCTGATTGATACTCGTACTCTATTAGAGTAAACGAGTATACTGTATTCATGCAAATGCATGTAACTTGCAGAAGGAAGCGGACGGACAGACGGACATGGCTAGATCGACTCGGCTGACTCGGTTGATGCTGATCTTACTCTGCTAGAGTACGAGTATAAAAGTATTTGTTTCATACTTTTGAGTGCGTCGAATCTTATAGTCGGAATATCGACTGTGGCGTTCTTACTTGTTTTTTCTCTATGATTCTGTTTGAATCCTGTTTATATTTCAGGCTTCACTGTTCGCTTAACTTTTCCGAACTGGATTTCAATCCAATAGTTAAGTTTCCCAGAAAATGCTGCGCACTTTTCGGCCGTGAATGTTATAGCTATGGTGGTGTGGCTGTTCGTTTTGTCGCTCAGTGCGATGAAAACTTTGACCTCCATCTGGTGAAACTGTCAGGCAGCAACAACAACAACAACAGCAACAACAACAACAGCAGCAGCAAGAAAAACAACGAAAACAGAAAACAAGTGCACATATCTGAAACTTTGATTGCTGTAAAAGCTTTTTAATTGCCGAGCGTGTGGACAGCGCCGGCGAGGAGGGGTGAGGGCTACTGCAAATGTGTGCAAATTTAATTAATTTTCGGAAAAGGCAAGATAAACGACCCACACACACACATATATATGGGTATGTGTGCGTTGTAAATCCTTTTTTACTCAGCATAATTAAAAAATATGAGTAGCACAAAATTAAAAATCCTAAATCAAATTTCGCTTGACGCCAGCCACAGTGTGGAAGTATGGGGATATGGGGCTATGGGGCAGGGGAAGTTGGAGCGCTTGACATGTGTGCGTATGTAAGTATGTGTGTTGTGTTGATCTCAAGGGCATAATGTCGTCGGGGTTAAAAATAATTCAAATGCTTTTGCAGCTCATTACGAACGGAGACGTAGGCCAACAAAAAACGCACCCCCCCATCCCCTGTCCGCCGCCAGAAACCCAAAACAAAGCCAAGCCCGTAGGTTCGTTATGCAAACACAAGCCCAAGCCTTAACCCTTGCCCCAACCTCATGCTTGTGTGCGTGTGTGTCAGTGTGTGTCAGTGTGTGTCAGTGTGTGTCAGTGTGTGTCAGTGTGTGTGTGTGTGTGTGCCAAAAGTAGCAGGCAGCATTTTAACATTTTCCAATTTTCAAAACCCTTATCATAAATTAAGAAGTGCTCGTCAAAAACTGTCTGCCCAACTCCCTTAGCGACACTGCCAACTGAGAGCCACACTGTACAGGATACTGGCTAAAGGCGGAGGCGGAGGCGGAGGCGGGGCAGTTCGGGACGGAGCGGGTTGATGCCTGGTGTGTGGTAGCGTGTGTGCGTGCGTATGTTGTTTGCTTTTTAGCACAAAATTAAGATGCGGGCTTCAATGATGAAATTTAAAATCAAAAACAATAAACACAAAAAGCAAAGAAATGAGAACAAGAAAGGAAAGCTGTTCCTTCTGTTGCGTGATGCCTATATACCCTAGCAGATACACTGGTCTAGGATCTGCTGTAAAAGTGTTCCCATTGCAGATTCCTAATGTATTTATAGAAAATATCATACAAATTCCATAATATTTTCATTTACTAAAAAGCCAAAAGTATAAATGTCCAGTTCGAATTAGTCAGTCTTACAGAGAAAACGTTTCTACTCTTATCTTGTAATAATTCTACAAAGAACTGCACAAAAGATAATTCCAAAAACTTACAAAAACAAAACTTAGAGGAAATCTTGTTGTAGAACAGACAACTGTTAACCATCTAACGGCAAGAAACAACAACAACTAATCGAAAAACAACAAAATGCAGTACCATGCGGGATCCACCAGACCGTACTAACCCTAACCGTAACTAATCTATGTGTCGGACCTATTTATTATTCACCTTTCCAAATTTAAAACACCATCGATAACCTGTGCAATAGTGAAGTGGAAGCGTGCACACTGTTAGCAAAAAAAAAACAAAACCTACATAATTTTAGCAATCTAAAAGACGAATCAGAAATGATCATAGAAGACGATTCAACATAGTAATTCTGATATAAGCAGGGGGCCGTGCGTTTAGGTTTCACGCGTGTTCCCGATGCCCCTGGCCTCCTGCATTAATCGCACCACAAGCCGCAACACCCCATGACTGCCGAAGAGCTAAGAGATGTCGCGGCCAAAATACATCATATCTGTTCTCACTGACTCCTCAAAAGCCAAAAGGTAAAAGCCCCACCACCATATAAATAAGTAGAAATTTAATCAAAAATTACTTTCAACGACATTTCATCCTACATACCCCCCCGAACAACATTTAACACCTCTCATCTGGAACCTTTCCTAACAAACCCAAATAAGCCTAAGATAATAACCGGAGACTTCAGCAGCTGGCCCCAAATGTGGGGCTCAATGACTGACAACAAGAGAGACACAACGTTAGCTGAATTCATAACCGCTTGCAACCTTATCCTTCTCAACGATATCCTTCCAAACACACAACGCACCTACTCACCTCGATCTCACCCTCTGCTCGCCCGAATTATTTCCTAACCATCACATTACAAAACTATTTTTAGTTATTTCTACGAACAAGCCAAAATACATAAAATACGGTTTAAAACCGACAAAGCAGACTGGACTCTGTTCTCAAAACACACACAGCAATTAACTGAAAAATTATTAGTCAGTAACAACATAAATAAAGAAACAGCCACCATACAGAAAATCACTGAATACTGCAGCTCACTTTGCCATCCCCCAATCATTCCCACACAAACACCCAAAAAACGTTCCCTGGTGGAACAACCAGCTCCATTTACTTAGAATAAATAAAATATTGTCATGGAGAAAACTAAAAAAAAACATTAACACAGAAAACATAATTAGATACAAACGAGACAACGCCTTATTCCGACGCACACTAAATATAGCTAAAAAAAAGAAAGCACCAACACATTCACCTCACAAATAAATCCACAAGCTCTTGCACTTAAAATATAGCAGAACATTAGACGCTTTTGTGGCCTTAATCCGTCAAAGAGGATCCACTGCATATAGAACCCAAAATCATTCCAATACTCAACCGACGCATCCGAAATCGCAAACATTCTCTGCAAAATTGGTCAGACACAGCAAATGACTCTAACCTCCCGGCACCCTGCTCAGCTGTTAAAGAAGCAGTAATAACAGCAAGTCCTACCGTCACCTACAATAAAAAGGCATTAGCTATCGAAGGCGATATTTCAACGCAATTCAGCAATATAACCCCTAACCGGCAACACAGAACATAGACAATAGTACAAAGACTCGCATAATACACCTACAAAACGCTACCCTTAACAACTACATCTCACAAGTGTAGGAAAACTAGAATTTTTCAAACCATCCTCCCCAAAAACTGAAGTATACTCATACCGACCTATATCACTTAACCCCTGCCTATCAAAAGTATTGGACAAAATAATTGCAAAGAGACTGTGGTGGTTTGTTACCAATAACAAACTCATACTCAGCAGTCAAGTTGGTTTCAAGAAAGGCAAATCGACTATAGATAGTCTACTTCTCGTAGATCATCTCATGGCTAGAACGCTCTCATCAATAATTTCAGTTGACTTCGCCAAAGCTTTCGATAGAATAGGATTACACACCATACTCGAACAATTAAAAATTTGGCAAATCGGACCCAAAATATACAGCTACGTTAAAAACTTCATGACTAACAGAAAAATTATAACTAAAATAGGACAAAATTACTCAACAGCACAACCACTACACAATGACATTCCACAAAGCTCCCCCCTCTCTGTAATTCTCTTCATCATAGCATACAACAAACTGACCTCAACCATATCCTTGCATAAAAACATTCAAGTTAGCGCATATGCCGATGACTTCAACCTAATCCTCTAAAAAAAACCCCAAACTCCAAAAACCAAGACATCCATCTAACCCTACTGTTTTCCCAAATATTAGAATGGTGCGAATACTCCGGAGTCCAGTTATCAACAACAAAATGTAAACACTTACATATCTGTAGCAAACACAACTGCTCTTGCAACGTCCGTACTGGCAACCTCCATCTAACAAACGTTAACTGCATAAAACTCCTTGGTATCATATTTAACAACAGATATAACTGGAGGGATCACGTAAAATCCTTAAGAACTTCACTAGATAAAAAACTTAACACTATAAAATGCCTTTCCAACTCCAAATTCAACTGTCACACATATTCCCTAATCAATGTCAACAATGCTATAATAATCCCACAAATCGATTACTGCCTCCCCCAGAGTACCACCCGACCCCCCCATTTCAATTACCAATTCCGCAATAAGACTAGCACTCGGTGCTTTCAGAACTACTCTAGTCAATAACATGCTACATGAGACACAATTACCTCATACACATATAAGAAACCAAATTGCAACAGCTAAACTCTGCGAATCAATAATAAATTTACACAACTGACACAAGAACACACAATCTTTAACATAATTAAAAACTACAAAACTCGAAATAAATTAAAATACGAATCAACAATAGATAGAATCATCAGCACTGCTAGAAACCTCGGTATTCCGCACACACAGTATTCCCAAAACCCCATAATACATACCCCCCATTGCACCTACACAAAATCTCAATCGACTCCTCCCTCAGTGAGTACCCAAAAACCTCAACCCAACTTCTCACATACAGAAAACTGTTTCAAGAACAAAAAACAACAAAAAATGCAAAAACATCTTCACAGATGGCTCACAAATAAACAACATTACAGCATATGCATTAACCGACGATCACAATATAATTATAACAGGCATAATACCCTTCTTCTCAACTGTTTTCTCAGCTGAAGCCATTGCAATTATACTGTTGTATATACTGACTCCCTTTCAACTATAGACGCTATAAGAAATACCAGCAACTCCGACTACTACCCATCCATCATCCGAAACACCCTCACCAAACACCACCCAAAATTCAAAATCTTTTGGATTCCCGGCCATGTAGGCATCGGGGGTAATGAATTAGCTGACAGCGCCGCAAAAAATGCAACCAAGTCCCCACTCATCCTTACCCCAAATTACAGCTTCCAGGACATACAAAAATATCTAAAAAACACTCTCAATACAGAAACAAAAAATTCTCTGCACAACACATCCGATTGGTATCAATCTATTCTTCTAAATATGACCAACGCGACAAACTTAGATCATAATAACAAAATGTCGAGATACGACCAAATTAAAATGACAAAGCTCAGACTTGGCCATACCAACCTGACACACCAACACTACCTCAACCTGTCATCAGACAATTCATGTCCATTCTGCAGAAGCGCAATAGTATCTATTGCCCATATCCTAAAAGAATGTCCATCTGTAAAACATCGTTTGCCCAAATATTTAAAAATAAAGAAACCATGCAATTGTTATCCCAATCCATTTTATTGTTATTTTAAAGTTACTTAGGCAAACAAATATTATAAATGAAATCTAGACATAACATACGAGTCGAATGCCCAGCAGCCAGTACTCTATAATTAAGTTAATAGTTTTAATTTAATATTATAAGTTAACTCTATATAAATAAATAAAATAAAAAAGTATAAATGTCCAGAACAGGTCACATTTGAGATGAGATAAAAAGGATAAGCTAAATTGCAAGTGGAAGAGAAAGAGGAAATGTGTTTGGACTTCGCAGTCTATAGCAAATTATATTTACTACTGATATCAACAAATTTTGTATATATATTGTAATATTTTATCCACGTTCACTTGCACCCGATTTGCTAATTCGCATGTCACATCGTTCTATTCCCATGCGTTTGTATTTCTGGGTCACCTCAGAACTTTGCTCTTTTTTGCACAGGGCAGATTGACTTTTGTTGTGTTTTATACCCAGATGCAAAAATAACGGTTATTGTGGTTATCTAGATCTATGCAGAAGGTAATAAAGAAATAACTAGAAAGATTAACTGTTCATGAGCTAAAAATAGAAGCATCGAACTGATGCTTATCAGTTGTCAAAATTTATTTACATAATGCAAATTCAAGATTTACATTGAGTAAGTGCAGTAAGTCCAGTTGATGGAGCTCTCTTAACTAGAAGCAAAAATGTGTTAGCAGATAAACTGAAGCATTGAAATGGCAAAAACAAAGGAATAATCAGTTGAACATCGTGCAGAGTTTGCAACTTAATTAAACCGAAAACATGTGTGGAGCCCAAGAGAATAAAGACACATACTCGGAGCTGTACTAAACAATTCCACTATAAGTACCGTTAAAATTGCCGCAGCCTGAAAATATGTACTGCGATGCACTGCATCGCAGATTGCAGGAAGACGAAATGAACACCTATGTTGTTCGCAAAGTTGTTGACATTACCCCAACAAACAAGGGAACACGTCTCGCATTTGCACCTTAGTACATAAAGCAGCCTATCGAGTTCTAGTTTGATATTTTGTGGACAGCGTTTCAGTTCCAGCGAGAAGCACTTTGTGCATCTTCGGAAACAACAGAAGTATAATACAGTCCAACTAATCAACCGTTTGGTAGTGACACAGTGATGTTCTGGGTATGTCTTATCTACTATGGATTTGGGGACTTGGTACCGAACGAGGGTACGCTTATTCACTTCGGATACCTCCATATCTAAATGATCATTCTTTTACGTCAGCAAATAGGCTATTTTCAACATATCATTGGATCCTACAGCACGAAAATGCGACATGCCATTAGAGTCGAGTACTAACTAAGTTTTTGAAAGACCTAAATCAGGCGGTTCTTCTCCCACAAAGCCCCGATCTTAACATTATCGAAAACATATGGGCTTTCATTAGAAATAAGAGGAGAATTGACAGAGATCGGCGATGCGAAGAAAGTTGTGTAAATTAACTTTTGAGCTTGGGCATAACTTAGTCCTGTCAATGCCAACAAGGGTCCAGGTTGTCACTAGTGATAAAGGCGGTATAACTAGATATTAATTGTGTTAACTTTATATTAATAAAATTTCTTTTCAATTGAACACAAAACGTAAAAAACAACACAAAAAGAAGTTCCAGAAAGTGTAGCATAGTTTTGAGTGTTGAATATTAAATAAATGCTGATTTAGATTTATCTCAGTGTCGGAATATCGAATATAGCACACTTACTTGTTTTCTTCTATCCTCAGTCATCTTTTACCGAATCGTTTTGAAGGTCGTTGTGTACATGGTGATTGGTACCTTACCTTTCCATCCCAAGCTGACAACCATAATGATGGAAAATAAAGCAGCAAAGTGCCTCAACTGCTATGAATATCTGATTGTTTATAATTTCATGAACACCTCCAGTTGTCCAAGCTGATACACACTTGCTGCACAGGTGCAGGACATCGTGAAGGCCATTAAAACTATACACACAATAGCAACTTTACCCGGCGTTATCCAGGTTTTTCTTTTTTTTCGACTTCTCCAAAACATGCACATTCAATGCACCGGCCCACCTAACTTCAAATAGGTGCAAAGATTATATGAGGTAGAGGTGCCACGTCCATTTTTCCAAAACAATATACACACGTTGATCTCCTGCTGTTCGATATTAGTGTAGTGTACGAATTTCATAGCGATCGGTCCAACAGCTTAGGAGCAAGTAAAGGACATATTTTAAGGCTAAGACAGCCCGCCATAGCGTGATTTGTCTCAAGTGCCTAACTATAGATGCAGTTGGAATTTGGTAAGGATGGATAGTTAGTGTGGGCGTACGCCATTAGCTTTACATTAGCTTTGTGAAAACTGCAGCCTCATCTGCGTTCCTAAGTCAGCCAGGAAAAGAGTTTTATAAATATAGATTGAAGTTCATTAACATAACCTTAGCCTTAGAAGAAGAAACTGTGCTGTCATAAAGTTTTGGCTTTGACCTTGTTGGAGTCAAGTCTCTTTAACTCAATTTGCCAAAGAAACAAAAATGCTTAAAGCGAACTTCCTTCATTCGAAATTATGCAAAAATTCTTAAAGTGAGTCTTAAGATTTTGAGTTTAGATTGCAGTTGAGCTCTTGTTTTTGTTGTTGATACTCGCTTGCCAAAGGGTTAAGCGTGCAAAGAGCACAGCTGCCCGTCAGCCTTATGCTTGTGCCGCTTATCAGGATGCGTAGAGATGCCGCTAATGTTTATAGAGTTGCTGCGGGTGCGTTGTGCGTTGTGCTTGGTGCTTGGTGCTGCGTGCGTCGTCCTGCGTCCTCATCATCGTCTAGCGGTCTAATCAGAAGGCAAGCAAACAGCCGCAGCCTAAGATAACGATACAAGGCGAGCTTGCTGCCAGCACGACTCACTCGCAAAGTAAATCCTTTTGTCTTTAAAAAGCAAACAGGCAAGGCTGGAGCGGCACACTTCTCCCGCTTCTTTAGCTCCAGGTCCAGCTCCACCCTCCACACAAAACACACACTTACACATAACCCTTATCGGCGCAGGCACTCAAACTTCAAGCTGCCTGGCTGCCTGCCTGACAGACTGATGGAGTGACGGGTGCCGCTGTTTAAAAAGGGGGTGAAGCTGGGCTATGCTGGGCCTATAGAGTGGAGGACGGGGTGGAGGACGTTGGTGAGTGGTCGGGGTTAGGTTTTTGTGTATTATTTATGAAAATCGTCGACGTTATCGGGCCACTCTCAAATATTTACAACCAAAAGCTTACGGTTGCCATAATTAAAATTGTAGCCGAAATTTCCATTTCCATGCCAAGCCCACAAATCCCCCCTCACACCGAAGCATACTCCATCCCCTAACCCGCATCCTTGGGCTATGAAATTTTGTTTTGGCAGCGAAAGTAAAAATAAGATTTTATGGCTTACTTTTCATAATTTGCCAATGCGTTTGCCTTGTGAACTGTTTTTCACTGATTTCCCTTAGCCATCTGTACTGCGCCCCATCCCATCCTGTTCCTCCTTGCCCTGCACTTAGCCATACTCATGTTAAATGCTGGCAGAGCAAAGGAGGCAGAGAGGCAGTGCGACTTAAAGCTTATTTGGCCACGTTTCACGAAAATCCATCAACTCAATTAACCGAAAGGGGAAAGGCTCAGCTCTGCTCAGCCTGGCAAGCAAGCTGCCAAAGTAAGAGGGTATTTCGAAGAGTTTAGAAAAAGAGGAATATACAGCTGTCCGATAGACTTGCAAATTTGTCAGCGTACGTGGAGCCTCATCTAATGGATAAAAACCGAAATTCCGGAATGTCATTTGGGCATCATATTTCTTGGATCGCCTAACCAATTTCAGCTCACAAGGGCCTTACATTGAGGATAGCAAAATAATGTGTTTTTAAGGATGTATAGATACACCCTCTATGTTTATATACCTTAGTTAGAGTTATATTTATATATTCCAAGGATTTCTGGCTGCCTTGCTGCCAATCTCTTGACTACTTAAAGGAAAATGCAAATGGTTGGCAGCTAATTTAAATGCTGCCTAGACTGGCTGCCTGCCCTGAAAATTGGACTATGAAAATCGTTTTGTTGCAGGTGTGCTTGTTGCTGTTGCTGTTGCTGTTGCTGCTGTGTGGTCAGGCACAGGATGTACAAATGGGTGTGTGTTTGTACGACTGTCCTGCCTTAGCTACGCATAGTACAGACTTGACAAGGGTTTTTAACGACTGAATGAAAACGACAACTAAAACAACTTCTACAACAGCAACAACTATCAAAGTGTGGAGAAACAAAAGTGCAAGCAGGCATTGTTTTTGTTGTTATCCTTCTCTTCGTCGTCGTCGTTCTACTCGTAGTCATCGTCAGTGACTTTGAAGTTTTCAGGATGTTGCGTGGTGAGTGAAAAGGATGCCATTCGTGTTGCTGGTGTCAACATTGTCCAGCTGTCTCGACTAGCCTAAAACATCTTGTTCACACTTGTCCAAATGCTCTACGAGTTGAGATTTTTCATACAACAGAAGGAGTGGGGTGCCGGGCGTTGTGGGTCAAGGGGGTTGAAAGGAGCCAACAACAGTGATTGCAGGTAGGCAAATGACTCTTACCAGTTGGCTGAGCTGGTTGCCGATGATGAGCTTCTCTTCAGCCTATACACTTTCTTTGTGAGGCAAAATCAGTCTGGACACATGGAATGGACAAATACTGGTTTTCTCTCTGAGGCAAGATAGATGAGTAAGACGCTATCAATATGAATGATATCAATAACACGAAACAAATGAATATTGTCAAAATGCATTAGAATATCTCCTCCGAATACCTTTTGGCATTGTGTAGATTTGCAACTGGCTTCCTTGTGGTGGTCATGTTTGCCTGCTTAGGGTATATAAACTGCGGCTTTTAGTTAAGATAATTATTGTATGTGGGTGAGTGTCTTTGCTGTTAAATGATTTTTAGCAGGATGTGGCATTACAATGAAAACAAGCTGCTCATTTTGGTCCTGCTTGGTTGGTCTGGCCGACTCTGTCCTGGGCTGCTTGGTCTAGCTGGTGCGGAAAAGTGTCAAACATTCAAAGTAGTAAAATCAAGTAACCTTTTGTTTAACCACTTTCTGAGTAAGTAGATCGGTGAGTTGAGTTGACTTTGGCATGAGTACCTAGAGCCCAGGCCCAGGCCCAGGCCCAAGCCCAGGCCAAGTCTCGGGTCCTGGGCCAGTCAAAGTCAGTTGGGTTGTCCCTGCTGCTACATCCCTTAAGGCTGACCCCGGCTGAGTGTTTAGACACTTAAGGTAAACTTTTGAGCTAATTGGTTGTTTTGTGGAAATTAATTGCTTTAACTTTATTTTGCAATGCCGCCAAAACATTGCGGCTACACATGGACGTTGTCCTTGTGCTTGCCGTGCGCCGTACGCCGCACGGCACACTCCGTATTGCACTTTATGATGTATGTCCTTGTATCCGAAGCGGAGCGGGTTTAAAGGCAGTACTACCACCGCCATACCCATACCCACACTTAGCTTGCATCTTGTTTATAAATTGCCCAAAAATATTGGTATTTGCTTAGTGCTCCAAGCCGCAGACGCTCCAACCCGAACCCTGCCAATGTAATGGGAGCCCATTGGTTGGGTAAAGCGAGCTCAAACGTGAGTTGCCCTTGAAACAAAGATATTCTGAAAGGCAGATAAATGTTTTTATATATTAGGCTAGAGATCTTTGTTGTGATTGATTGTTTTCGGCTAAGTTCATGTGTCCGACGGAGCTGTTCAACTCACTGCAGTGTTCTTAGCCATCCTACTAATATTAAAAAGCTTAAACCAATCCTGAATTATAACGCTTTGAAGTAAGTAAAAAGAGGTTGAGCAGCGGCTGGACGAATTGGTTCTACCATGCTTTGCTTCTGCTGAGCTGTTGTACTTGAATCGACGACGTATTTTGTCATCGATTTGGGAAAGTTTAACATGGACCCATGGCTTATAACATTATATTTATCTTCAACTTTAAGCATCTTTGCTTGCATCCGTATGGCTCTCGCAACTGCCATATATACCTTTGCAGCTGAGGCTGCTACAGAGTATTTTGGGCATTAAAAAACAGCACCAGCAATCATCGAGAAGCTGATAAATCCGAGACTAGGTCTAAAACTCGGACTTCAGTGTACGCAGGGGGGTTCAAGAGACGTTCGAGGGGTGCGTCATGGAAGTTAACTTGCAAGTTATTATATTTGCTTTGTACTTCTCAGGGTCTTATTAAAAATGTAATATTTATATATACATATATATACATATATATACATACATCTGATGGGCTGCCCAAAAAAAAGTAAGCAACAAAAAAGTACAACAGATGGGGCATGTGGCATGGGGCAGTTGGCCATAAAACAACGGCCACAAAATTGAACAGCCAACAACAAACGAAATAAAACAAAACTTCGTGGCTGAATGGGCAGACTGCCTCGCCATTGCCGTCGGCTGACTTTCAATAGGGAAATTCATATCAGTTGCATGCCATACGCAAAGGGGAGGTGTGGCGGTAAAGCACCATTGGCAATTGGTGTGGCAGGCAACAGGAAAATTCACCTGGACAAAAGTTTCACTTAAAGCGTTTCGCCCAGCTGCCTTTAAGACGTTCCTTGGCTAATTGAATTGTGCGTGCTGTGTATGGATGGAGCTAGCTGAATCAAACTCGAACAACCTGAAACAATAACTGGAAACTCCTCTAAATTAAACTAGATTACGAAAGTAGACATACACCCACACACGTGCAATGAGACGACAGCAGGAAGACGTCAAATGTAAAGCACTCAGAAAGCGTTTCTTTTGCGAGTACGTTTGTGCATGTGTGTGTTTGAAAAACAAATTTACGTTGGCTCTCGAGATGCACCTTGACAGTTATTAGGGTTAGACACGAATTTATGGCAAATCAAAATTTGCGAACTAGTTTCAAATTCAACCACTGATCAGCATCCACCTTACAAGGTCGCTGCTAGGAGCCGTTGGGAATTAGAAACGAGAAAGTGGAAAAAAATCGATTCATTCTGAATGTTTACGGCTTTCCGGCACGGCTTTCAACTATGGCAAACATCCGTAGGTCCTAGTTCCACCGGAAGTCTGATGATAATGATGAGAACTCAAATGATAAATTTCATATTATATAGAGTTTTAGTTTTGTGTATTCACAATTGAAGTTCAAGTGGATCTAGTTCAGTGCTAACGCCTCGAATTGAAGCAGCATCATTTGAACATTCACTCCCATACACACACAGACACTCACGCAAACACATGCACATACTGAAAACAAACACGCATACGCATACACTGAAAGGGCTGGCGAGTCATAAAATTAAAGTGCATTAATTGAGTAATCTTAAGCAAGGTTTGAATGGAGACATTTACCTTTTAGCCAAAGGAAAATCCACGTCCAATGTCTTGTCAGGACATGCGAGGACAAAGATAAGGACCGAGCTCTTGGGGCATAAAAGGCTAGAAGTATGGAGCTCAACGTTGCGGTCGCCCATGGCTTGTTGGTCTTTTGAGTCTTTAAGCCAAAGCCGCTGTCATCTTGTTGGCTAGTTGGCCTCCACAGTCATAACCATTAGCCTTGCTTTGTCTCTAATCAGACAGCGAAAGTTGTAACACCCCGGACACGGCCACTGGGACCAGCTCCAGACCACCACCCACTTTAACTTCAGCTGGCTTGTAGTCTTTCCTTAAGTTGGACAGACTTTTTATACTCGTACTCTAGTAGAGTAAGCGAGTATATTGTATTCGTGTAAATATATGTAACAGGCAAAAGAAAGCGTCTCCGACCCCATAAAGTATATATATTCTTGATCAGCATGAATAGCCAAGTCGATCTAGCCATGTCTGTTCCTTCGTCTGACGGTCTGTTCGTCTGTCCGTCCGTATGGCCACCTAGATCTCGGAGACTGTAATAGCTAGAGAGACCAAATTTGGTACGAAGAGATCAAGTTTGTTTTACAATTTTTATCCGCCCCTCCCACTTCCTCAAATCGATAAAAACGTTATCCACAAAAACAACTATATCTCAAAGAATATAAGAGTTAGGATCCCCAAATTTGGTATGCCGACTCCCCTTGTGAAGATATAAAGTATTGCGGTTTGCGGGGGCATTTGAAGACAAACTTTATCTGATGCCCCACAAGGGGAGTCTTCATAGCAAATTGGGTCTCTTTAGCTCTTACAGTCTCCTAGAACTAGGTGTTCATAAGGACGAACATGGCTAGATCGACTCGGCTGTTGATGCTGGTCAAGAATATATATACTTTATGGGGTCTTCCTTCTGCCTGTTACATACATTTGCACGGATACAATATACTCATCTGCTCTACTAGAGTACGAGTATAAAAAATCAAATAGTGTAGCATACTTTCGAGCGCGTCGCATATAAAATAAGTAAAGAGTACGAGTATCTTATAGTCGGAATAACAACTATAGCGTCCTTACTTGTTGGGCTTTGGTTTTGTATTGATTTCTGCTTTGGTTTTTAAACTGCCAGCCACATGAACACATTGCACAACAAATGACTTTTGGCCCACGCCATTCCTCCTCATACGCAATTTGTGTATGAGGGAGGAGGGATGTTCCAGTCGGAGCGGTGGCGACGGTGGCATGCGGTTAATTTGCTTTAATGTTGGCGCAAATGTGGCGGGCAGAGCCACAGCCATTAGACATTAGCTGACTGAGCTGGATGGCTGGGCTTTTAGTATAACTCTTTGCTGAGCAGAGAATCGGAGAACGATGCTCGACTATGCGCTAACTGCTTATCCAGTTCTCATGAAGTAAGAACTATTTGTAAAATGAGCAGACTAGTCGATCGATATTCATGGTGTGATTTTAATATCATAACCGATGATCCTTTTGCATTTGTAATGTATTAACAAAATCCCTACTGTCCCTAATCCATGCAAACAGGCTTACAATGATTAGCGATGATCTCTTTCATTGATGAAGCATACATTCCCCAGTGCACTCCAAGGGACAGTTCTACTGTTTTCTTGGTTAACAGCATTCTGAGGCTGTCTTGGCATTCATACCCTCAACTCTTTGTGTACAGGGTATAAAAGACAGACTGCTTCCCACCCTAACCATTACTATTTTGTTGTTGTTTTCTTCGTCATCGACAGAGCGCCAAAATTCAAGATGTTTACGCAAAGGAAATCCCACGTAATGACCGTAATAATCGCAGTTAATTAGTCGACGATGTCTATGCAAAACAGAATAGAAACAGGAACAGCAACAGCAACGGCAACAGCAACAGCAGCACGAACGGGTGGTGCAGAGTGGTATCGGGGTAGCTGGAGGTGAGCCCGCGGACGAGGCTGAGGAGCAAAGAACAGAGCACTGAATAGATAGCGGCGCCGTTTCCGGAAATGGCAACACAACGCCACTACAAAACCGGCCACAGAGTTAAGTCAGTGTCGTAGTTAGAAATATATCGCTCAGAAAGGGAGATAACAACAAATGCAGCGTTGTCTCATTCTACAGATTGCTTTAAAGCTGGCCTTGACCCATCAACTAAGCTATTAATATAAAGTTCAGTTTCGGTTAATAACAACTGTGGATTGCTGGCTACTGGAGGCATTGTCTACCCGAGCTAATCTAGAGATCATTTTGTGTTGTTTTAAAGTCATGTCTATGGCTTTCTTTACATGCATCGCTTTTAGTCCCCTCATTAACCCCATTGACTGTGGCCCTGGCTGCTTATGAATAACTGCAACGTCGTCGCCCATTGACGACCATCACTGCCGGCCCTTTTTTCAACTGAGCGCACAAAACTCGTGCGCTGATGGCGCAGATAGTCTACCCGAAGCCTTCTCCCACCACCAAGGCCCAAAAACACTATCATGGCCCTCCGGCTCCATCTTGAACACCCCATCCCATCCTCAGCCACTCGTTAGTTGGCCCGTGTGAGAGTTTGAAATTTTTCGGTTGCGTTTATTGCGTTCATTACCCAAAGAGCTGAGGCATGAGGAGTGCCGAGGCCCAGGCTATGGCTACGTCTACGGCACTGGTTCTGGGGGCACCGATAGATAGCTAACTGACTGCCTGGTACACTGGTGTATTGGTAGTGGCATTGGTGCTGGTGCTGGCCCTTCTTCTGCTTCTCCTGGCCACTGCTGCCGTCTGAGACATCCCCAACTCTAAATGGAAGACAACATTCATTTTCAGCATTTTGTTTTTCAGCTGTTTTGATTATTTTTCGGCAAAAACGAAACGTTGCCGTTATCTGGGCCGGGTACTGGTTCTGGTCCTGGACGAGAATGAAAAGTCATTACCGCCATTCGTTCCAAACTTCTGCCAATCTGCCCGCATAAGCATTTGTGTGGACTGCAAATGTGTATGGATGGGGATGGTGTATGGTTGGTGGAGTGTGGTTATGGCCATGGTTGGCTGCCTGGGATGGATGAGTTTTTGCTCAATGGCTGAGCTGAGTTGGGTTAGCTACGGGCTGTGTCGTAATGCTATTGAAGCGGAAACGGAAATGCGTCGAGACCAAAAATGCTAGCTACAACTTATTGGCCGCACACTCTGAAAAATGTTTGGCCCAAGGTGCTGTTGAAATAATGCGTTACCCAGCGGAGGCTGCAAGGAAAAGCATTGGTAGTTCTTATTATTTTGGGCAGTGTATTTCCAGTGGCTGTCATTAACATGACTACTCGATGATTCGCTTCGAGTTAAGGCTGGTTGTGTGTGTGTGTGTGCTTCTTAGCATTAATAGATTAATGGACACAGCAGCATTTCAAGTAGAGGGACGTGGGCGGGGGTGCTATGGTGTGGGCGGGCAGTGGTTGGGCGTGATCTGACCTGGGCGAAGCTTTGTAATTAATTTGCTTTCGGCTGTGGCTGCGGGACCAACCACAGCAACAAAGGGCAGTTAATAATAAGATGCAGAACATTTAATAATAGTGCTCAGCGAATGCCTATTAAAACAAAGTGGTAGCCACATAGCCACGCCCCAATACCCGAAGCCCCCATACTGTCGCTGCAAGGTCCCCCCCCACAAGCTGCAGGCAGAGCCACTGTACCCCCACTGTCGAGCCTGGCCTAAATGCAAATGTAAACATCCATTCACATTGTACAAAATAGTGCATGTGTGTTTGTGGGTATTTGGTGAGTACATTAATTTCATTGTTGTTGCTCGAAATACACATTTAGGTTTAGGCCCATAGCCCAAAGGTCAGTGTGAGCCGCAGAGCTCTGTGCCCCAGCCCCAGCCCCAGCCACAGCCCCATAGCAGGCGGGCGAGCTGGCAGGCAGGCAGGCACGCGGTAAGTATCTGTATACGTACATCTACATGGTAATTACGACTTCCGGGCAGCAGCACATACACCAACTACACGGACAACGAACAGCGTAGCCTTTTGCAGGCGCACTTCCGTTTCAACCGCCGCCTATGTATATATATATACCGTGGGTCAAGGCTTATACAAATTGTACTCAAATTAAAAGTAGCTCGTGAGGCACAACAACACCATGCGGCCATATGCCTATAAAAGGAACTGAAAATGGGGATCGAGTAAAGGAAAAATGTTGCCAGCTGAAGAGTTGTAAATCAGGGGTGGGCATGAAATCTTCCATAAGGAGCCCCACAATGACGTCTACAACAGAAGAGCCTCTGATCTTTGTTAAATGTGTGTTCGTTCACTTGCTGCTCTCGTTAGGCAGAAAGTCGCATATCTCTTTCGTTTGCGGCAACCTGCAACCACTGTGCATCAATTTGAAGATGAACTTCCACTCACACTCAATCGATGTGGTCAATGGCACTCCATTTAGCAGCTGCATGCGCCTTAGTCCAACGTATTGTTGCATTTATGCATATCCTGCCGCTGCCTCTGCTAGCCAAGTCCCTTTGTAAGTGTATGTATGTGTGCATGTGTATGTTATTGTGTGTGTGTTATATTACACATTGAAATGTTAATTGTTTTAAGCAATAATTAGGATTGCAATCAAATGGCCGCTCGTCTGCCGTTGCTGACCGTCACGGTATCTGCTGCTGCTGTCGTTGTTGTTTGTGTTTGCTTAGTTACCGTTAAGTAGCTGCACACACACACACACACACACACATACGCAGACACACACATTAATTGTATTTGTATCAATTAACAAAAGGGTTTATTTATGACGCTCAAGGGCTACCCAGGCTACCCAAAGTTGGCGACCTCTGGCACTGCATTGTTTGGCCTGCGTTGGGCCTGTGCCGTGCCTTGCCGTGTTCTCTTGTATTGTGTCTGTGCCGTGTCCATGTCCCTGTCCGTGTCCGTGTCGTGGCTGCCATTAGCCCTTTGGGGTACCCTGCAGCCAACACGGGCGCCAACACATGCGGCACATGTTTTATATGCGTGTGTGTGTGTGTGTGCGTGTGAGTGGAGTTACACGATTTTGACCTGCAGTTACACTTTACATTGTGCTGCTGCTCCTCCCGCTTTTGTTCCTGCTAATGATGACGATGATGATGTTGACGTTGATAATAATAACCATAATAATCATCATAATATGCTTTTATAATTGATACCCAAACACTTGTGCCGATGTCTGTCTGTCCTGCATGTCTCCTTGTGGACTTGAGGACGTCCTAGGGTTAACTATGGGCCTGAAATGGAAATGGAGACATGTGTATAGAAGAAGGCTCTGGATTATTAATGTTATTTGCTTGTTTACATGCACGCGAAATATATCAATAAAGGAACAACAACAATAGCAACAACAACAACACCAGCAACAACAAGGACAAGGGTAAGCCATAACCTTAACCCTTTAGGGCGCAACGCAAGCCAAAGTCAAAGAAAACAGATCATAAAAAATCTATTAAGCAACCACATGCATAAGCAAAAGATGGTTGGGAAAAAATGGAACACAAAAATAACAAAAAAAACAATAAAGGAAGGCTAGCTTCGGCCTGAAGGCGCTTATATACCATTCACATTGTAAATAAAGTGGATACAAGCGATGCAAGACGAATTTTTGTTTTGATTTCGATGAAAAACATAAAAGTTATGCTCCAATCGGTGTCATGATAGCCATATGATATAGTTGTCCGATCTTAATCAGATCAGACCAGCGGACTTAGGGCTTCCTCACATGGATACAAACCGAATTTGGCTTGATTTGGATGAAAAACATGACAGTTATGCTCCTAAGTGTTCATTCCGGTTATATCGGTTATATGGGAGCTATATAATATAGTTTTCCGATCTTGATGATACTTAACTAGGACGCATCGGGTAAATATTTAATCTTTGTAGCCTTTAAGACTTCTGAGATCTGTGTGTAGAAACAGACGGAGAGACGAACATGATTATTTCGATTCCTCTTGTCATGCTGATCAAGAATATGTACACTTTATATAGTGGGAAGCGCTTCTTTCTGTGCGTTGCAAACTTCCTGACAAAATTAATCTACCATTTTATGAATGGTGTGCAAAACAGAAAATAGAAATCTGCCGTACAAAAGGAAGCCTTTGCAGCCGTAGCCGCAGCACCCCCGCTCACACGGGCGGCGTATAAAAAACCATAAAATATCAATCGCTGGAAAACAAGAAATCAAACAACCATCAAAGCGCCGTTATGCGGCGTGACGATGACGATGACGACTACAGAACCTTAGCAAGTATCTCACACACTTGCACACACAGTCTGTCTCCCGCTGCTCCAACATTAACCCGTTCGGCAGCTCTGAGCATGTGTGTGAGTATGTGTGTGCTTGATTGAGTGCCAGTTGCCTTTGTTGTTGTTGCTGTTGTTTATCCTTTTGGGTTCGATTTTTATTTACCGTTCCACTTCCACCCGCGCTCATCTATCAATGTCAAATTATGAAGTGATCATATTTGGATTTATGCGGCCAGGGCAAGGACCAAGGCCAGGACTAAAGTGCTGGCTGCGACACAGGCAGGCAGGCAGGCAGCGAGGCAGTTAATCCTCAACCTGGAAATGCTTAAATTTTGCTACACTTCAGCGCCCCTCACCTTTAAGCAGACCGGACAATGGGCATGGCTGCTGCAAATTGTGCTGAAATGATAACAGGATAGGGGGAAACAAAGTGATTCCCAAGCAATCTTATAAGATTTGAGTATATTCAAACAAAGAAGTTATTTATGTACTCTCGACAGAGACCTAAAAGGTTATACTTTACCTTTGAGTTCAAAAAACGATTACATTTTGCATTCGCTTTCGTCATTGCGTCTTCATTGCTTCTAGACTGACACGTTCCAAATTTATATGGTGCTATAATATATAGTTTTCCGATTTTGATCAAATCAGGACAGCGGGACCTCCTCAATTGCAAACAAACCGAGTTTAATTTGATTTGGCAGAAAAAAAGAAAGTCATGCTCCTAAAAGTTCATTCCGGAACAATTGGTTATCCATATAGCTCCCATAGCTATAGAATATAGTTGTCCGATCTGGAATTTGGTCAGATTTAGATGAGAAAGCGAAACCGGAACAATCGGTTATATGGTAGCTATATTATACAGTTGTCCGATCTTCATCAGATCAGATCAGACCAGCGGACGTGGGGACTCCTCAAATAGATACAAACTGAATTTGGTTTGATTTGGTTGAAAAACAGATAAGTTATGCTGCTAAGTGTTCATTCGTGAACAACCGGCTATATGGTAGCTATATGATATAGTTATTCGATCTGGATGAAAGTCGAATTTAACCAGAGTGCAAACGAAGGAAGCATCTGGCTAAGCTTTGTAGCATTTCTGACTTCTAAGATTTTTGTGTTGAAACAGTCGGCTGGATGATCAAGAAAATATATACTTTATATAGTCGAAAACGGTTCCTTCTATGCGTTGCAAGCTTCCTGACAAAATTAATTAACGATTGTGTGAATATGTATATCGATATAACAATGTCCGTCCGTCCAGATGGTTCTTTTCTCTGCACACTGGTTAAGTTCGAGATTCACCCAGATCTTTCAACTATATCAACTATAGCTCACATGTAACTGATTTTTCTGAAATGACCACCTAGTAGAATAAGTTTATATTTTTGATCTAAAGGAGGCACCATGTCCGCTTCCTAGATTAGATCTAGATCGGACAACTATATCATATACCTCCTATATAACTGATTGTTTCGGAATGAACATTTAGAAGCATAACTTTTTGTTTTTCATCCAAATCAAACCCATTTCGAATTGTATCCATTTGAGTCGGCGACACGTCCGCTGACTAAATCTGGTCAAGATCAGACAACTATATCATATAGCTACCATATAACCGATTGTTCCGGAATTAACACTTAGGAGCATGACTTTTGTGTTTTACTTCCAAATCAAAACAAACTCGGCTTGTATCCGTTTGAGGAGGCGCCACATCGGCTGGCCTGATCTGATCAAGTTCGGATAACTATATACTATAGCAATCATTTGATTGATTGTTTCCGAATGAACACTTAGGGGCATAACTTTTCTGTTTTTCATCCAAATCAAAAAAAACTCCTTCTTGTATCCCTTGCATCCACGCCCGCCGACCAGATTTCATCTAGATCTGTTATGCATTTACAATGTGGAGGATATAGAAGCTTGGGCAAATCGAAGCTTCCTTCTGCCTCTTACATATATTTGCACGAATACAATATACTGATTTACTCTACTAGAGTACGAGTATAACGAAATTGTTCATACTTTTTAGTGTGTCGAAAATTGAATAAATGCTGAGTACGAGTATCTTATAGTGGGAATATCGACTATAGCGTTCTTACTTGTTTTTCTTAGTGATTATCTATAAATTCTAATGGTTAAATATTAATCCAAAACTGTAACTTTTATTTCCACTGTGTGGTCGCACACGTTACCCACAAATATTGCATGCCAAAGTGGCAGGATATAAAAAAAAACACACACACACGGCGAGTGAAAGCGCCAGGAGGAAGCCAGTGCCACTGCCTAAGCCTATAAGCGAGCGTGTTCATAATATTTACAGTTATTGATATTTGAAAAAGCGGAAAATTTATAACGAGCGACATGTGTGTGACAACATGCCGATCCAACCGAGAGCCAGAGTCAGAGTCAGCAAAGGTCCTGCAGGCTGCCAAGCTGCCAGGCTGCCAGGCTGCCTGTGTGGAAGGGTGCAGGCCTAAGCGCAATATTCAATCAAAAATCGATTACATGCGCTTATATGTTGCCCGTACACTATGGAATTGGGTTTGGGATTGGACTGCGATGTGAACGTGTTAGAGCAGGCATTAAGGGAGCATCATCAGGAAGACTATTAAGGAAACCGTATTAGCTACACTTGTGCGGCACGGAAAGCTGGAATGGTTATGTAGGACGATGGGCAGTGATATGCGAGAAGCTTTGGAACCCAAACTGAAACTGAAGCAGCTTGGATTTCAAAAGTGATACGTATATATAAGAGTGGCCCCGCAAAGGCATCGAGCCACGGGACTTTCCTCCAACCATTGCAGATTGTTCCGGAATGAACACATAGGAACATAACTTTTCTGTTTATCATCCAAATCAAAAAAAAATCGATTTGTCTCCATTTGAGGAAGCCCTACGTCCGCCTTCCTGATCTGATCAAGATCGGACAACTATATCATATGACTACCATATAACCGATTGGAGCATAACTTATCTGTTTTTCATATGAATCAAAAGAAATTCGTCTTGTACCCTTGTATCCACTTTAGACCCACGCCCGCCGAAAAGATTTGATCCAGATCGGTTGTATATTTTTAGAATGTGAATGGTATAGAAGCTTCTTCAAGCAAAAGCAGACCTTCTTTCTTCTTATACTCATAGTCTAGTAGAGTAAACGAGTATATGGGATTCGTGCAAATGTATGCAACAGGCAAAATTCTGCATACCAAATTTGGTGACTCTAGCTCTTATAGTCTCCGAGATCTTGGTGTTGATACAGACGGATCTTACAGCTGGAATATCGACTGTAGCGTCGACTGCTCTCTTTTTGGATCTATTCGTAAATAATAGGTATGGAATAGAGCAAAAACCACTTTACCCTTTAATTGCTATATCTTTTAGGAGATAATGATGATACATTTGTCACCAAGGAACATTGAACAATCAGACTTCTGTCTACTATTTACGCGCAGTGTACTGCCCATCGATACACCCACATATACATACACATTTTGTCTGCTCTTTTTGTGATCTTCTCTGTGTTAAGTTCAACAGTATGCCTGCCAGCGTTACTTTCAAGTTTGACAGCTATCCAAACTCAAGCCCCAAATACCAATAACTGAAGACCCAACCTCATCATACTCCTGTCCTTGCACATGTTCTGGTCCTGGCTTATGGCCCACTTGGCACCACTTGGTCACATGGGCATGACAATATGAATTACGAGTATTTGGCTGTCGCTCGCCTGACTTTGCCGGCTGCTCCATTTGTTGGGCACACGCTCATCTATTCTACTCCCATTCCCATTCCCGAACCCCGATTCCCGTTTCCCGTTTTCCGTTTCCCATTTCACGTTTCCCTACTCCAAGTGTGCGTGTGCAT
Source organism: Hirtodrosophila duncani (assembly GCA_037043425.1). NCBI lineage: Eukaryota > Metazoa > Arthropoda > Insecta > Diptera > Drosophilidae > Hirtodrosophila > Hirtodrosophila duncani. The sequence continues at coordinate 160,213 of JBAMBM010000063.1, read as the reverse complement.
TTTGTCAAAGCATTTTAAAACCTTAATTCACATGTGTAAATTGAAAGCTGCACCTGTGACGGCAACTGGGAGGCTATGAGTGGGCGTGGACCTAGCTGTGGTAGTGGATAATGGACAAGCTTGCCTCCGCTGGCTGGCAGATTTCTTTTCATTTTTTCTTTTTTTGAATTATGGAGCACAGGCTGGTGGCTGCTCCAGCTGTCTATGCTTGATTTATGGCCGCTGACTTTAAGTTAAGGGATACCTAAGCCTAAGCCCATTCCGCAACCCAAGCCCATACCCGAAACCAAAGCCAAGAGTCAGTCTCAGTTTCAGTCCCAGACTATGCTGCCGTTTCTGACTCCCTCGTCGAGCATAATTCTTCATATTTTTGCGGCCGCTTCTCGAGTGCTTAACTTCTCAACTGGCTTTCACAATATGCGTGGCCCAAGGTTGATGCCGGTGCCGGTGCCGGCGCTACCTTTGCTGCTCCTGCTGTTGCCTCTGCTGTGCCAGCTGCCGTGGATAATTTGTAATTTAACCACTTTTCAGGTTCAGTAGCCCGCATTGCCACCTTTCCCTTTTCCATTTCCTTACCCAACCCACCACCACGCCCCTAACCATTTGTTGTTGCTGTTCTGCTTCCGTTTTTGGGGGCAATGGGCAACTTCCGCTGTACTTGTGCGCGGACCTAAGCACAACCTTGGCCTGGGTATACTCGTATATGTATATGGGCTATGGGGACCTTTGTGTACCTTTTTTTTGCAGCATCGCGAAAATTTTGCTTATTTTTTGGTTGCTAGCGGAAAGGTATCATAATTTTGTCACACGGCAAGTTTTGCCAGTTTTTACTTGGCACGAAATATATACATATATACAAATGAGAGCATTTAAAAGGTCCGCAGAAAGTCCTTATCGATTGCGATCAGAATATTGCAACAGGTTGAGTTCCCAGACAGCATAAGTTTCATGCTTTCAATGTGAGAATTGAGCTGGAGAAGTGAGTCGCGCATGAATTGATCAACAGGTTATCTACTGTCCATAACTGCAACATAGGGAAACTGCAACCAAGCATTAGTTGAATCAGGTGATTTCTATCAGAGTTAGAATATGTTAGTTGGCAACGCATCTGGTTTGGTTTATATGGGAAGAGTATTATACATATACATCAGTATTGCATGCAGCATTGAACAAAGGAATCTAGACGAATATCAACATTAGTGAACCAACAACAAGGTGGCTAACGAGAGGGCATGATTTAGGCTTCAAATTGTTGAACCCCAGTAATCTTTCCTGTTGAAATCATACTGTAAGGTTAATGTCTTTGGTGGCTTTCAAATGCGAGCTATTAAGGGTATTCACTCTGCGGCCTTTAACAGTTCACTTTATCACCTGGATCTGCTTTTTTGCTCTGGTGGCATTTTGCGGATGCTGCGGTTTGGTGACTGACAGTGGCCTCAAGCCGCGGGCGGCCTCGTTCGCGTGCTCCTGCTCGTCAACGGTAAGCAAATTAAATGAAATTTCTGCAGTGACACAAACTTGTTTATTTTGACACACATCCGCACACCCACGCACATGCCACGCCCTAAATCCTCCTGAGCTCATGCTTACCTAACCGGAAAAGGGCACATCCGCGACTCGCAATCGTTAGCCGCGATTTTTTTATGCGGATTTTAATTTGCTTAAAGCAAAAAAAAAGGAGATGCAAAAATTTGCAAATTTAATAAAGGCAAACAATGATGATGCTGATGAATTGTTGTTGCTGCTGATAGGTTGATGGGTCCTGGCGCTAGTCCTCATAGTCTACGTCGTGCCGCCTGATAAGCATCCGCGTGCAAATCGAATCTACCCACATATGCGTGAAATTGCCCCGACTCCAGCGAATTCTGTTTGTGTTTTTTCCTCACAGATTTTAATTTGCAATTTTTGCGATAATCAGTTTTATTGAGTAATATTTTTGTTTGCGGATGTACGGATGTGCGGATGTGTGTGTGTGTGTGGGTGTTTGTCTGTATGAGGTTGTACATTTGTATACTTGCAGAATGAGTAAAGCAATTTCGACATGTCTGCGCTCTGCTGGCTAGCCCGCTGCAAATGACAGCTGGCTTTATTTGGGGAATGGGCTTGGGGGCTCCAAAGCAAATTATCGCAAGAAAAAAAGAAAAAATGAAGCTCTAATGTGATTTATTTTGATTTGTAAATTAAGCAGCGGTGTGTTTTTTTTTCTTTTCATTTTTGTTGAGCAGCTTTCAGAGAACTCTAATGACATGATATTTGTAATTTAATTATACTTATAAATAAATATTATTATAAATTTATTATTCGGCTTATGTACAGACTTGAACAACTGCGGAAGCAGACACAAGACAATAGAAAATTTCAAGAGCTGCCCTAGATATTTATATGAAATTTTTAGGTCGAGGAAGGTGGGACGGAGAGACGAACATTTCTCGTTATGTACTGCGTCGCCAATGACCTTTTCCTTAGAAAGTGAACATCAGCACTTTATATATGCAAGGGCGGTCCGATAAGTACTCAGCCTCATCGCAAGAGAAACTTACTATTGTGTAGAACATTCTCCTATAATCGGAATCGTGTCGTGATTCGATTTTAGAAGTATTGGAAGTAGAGCAATATGGGTCGGTGATTCGATTCTTGTTTTTGGACAAGAAATCATGCAGCGAAAGCAAAGAGCGCTTGGATGCTGTGTAGAGTGATTCTTCTCCTTCGATGACGACCTTCAAAAATTGGCTTTATTTATTTATTTCTTAGCGTTATCCTAGTACTACAAGACAAACAAGTTATGAATTAATATAAAGGATTGGTAAGATACTTATATTTAACATTATATATCTTATAAAATATCTTAGAGCTATAACACATGTACTTAACTGATACGTTCTCTTACTAATGGTTAGACAAATATCTTTGATGTTTTTTTTTTGAAATTATTACTAAACTGCACTTTGCTTCTAATATTCTCCAGGTCATGAGGCAAATCATTCCACAAGCGGACAGCATATATATAAAAGTGTCGTTCGGAACAAGACAGCTTTACTCTTGGGCAGATTAGATTAAATGTTCCCTGTGACATCGCAAATTGTAATTCTTCATATAAATAGCTGGGTTCTTTCATTGTGACAATCTCAAAAATGTTGTTAGCATATGTCGGGCGTCGGCGAATACATATATACCAAGCAATTGAGTTAAAGGCAACTCTTAATATTTGCATGCTATCAGCACTTCAATGGCCAAATATCTCGACACCGTTAAATAGTGCGGGAATCAGGTATTAATAGTTGTGTAGGATCCAACTGCCTAAGCAACTGCCATACATTTTTCCCGTTGCAATTGAGATATGATTGTCCCAGGTTAATTTGTTATAGAAGCAGATTCCTAAATTATTGGCTTTATCTACATACTCAATGGAACATCCATTTATAAAGTAGCTTAGGCAGTTGTCATGTACTTAGAGCTTTTTTTATGTATAACTATACACATTGATTTTGGCAGAATTATACCTAATCCAATTATCCTGTGCCCATTGTGCGATGTTGGCAAGCTCATCATTACTGACATCAACATATTCGTACAACAAATTTTAAGGACGACTTACATATATTTGGACATCATCAGCATACAAAGGAAGTAAGTTACCAAGTATGGATCCTTGTAGCAGATCACGCGTAATCATTTGGAAAGTCGATGCTTTCTGTTATTTAGTTAATATGAAAAGTTATATAGGTGTTTTAGTTGTGTGCATATTATTTCATGGTTTACGGTGGCAAATGCTTTAGTGTGGTCAAGGAGAGTAAGAAATGTCCTACTTTGCTGTTGTCCGTAACAGCTTGCGAATATCTTCACTAATTTTTAAGAGAGCAGTGGTGCTGCTTCTGTTCTTTCTAAAACCGGACTGCCATTGACTAAGGAGGTTGTCGGTATCAAGAAATTGTTCAATTTGTTTAGACATCAAATTCTCGAATACCTTTTGCTAAAAAGGGAGCATAAATATGAGCCTGTGGTCACCATTTGATATTAGAATGGGTAAAATTTTGTTCTCTCCAAATTCTAGGGAAGTTCGATATAGTAAAGACGGCATTGAATATATGAGTAATGTGGCCAATCAGTGACGGCAAGAGAATTTTGAGAAATTTTGGGTTTCAATTGTCAAGACCTTCAGCATTTGACTTCACATACAAAGTTAAAGCTACTCTCACATAAGGGTTCTCCGTTCAGTTACGTGTTCCGAATAGCTTCAGGTACTTGAGTATGAAGAAACTCAATATTTAGCTTATGTACGTCCATTTCAGTCCTATGTTGATATTTAATTTTGGCTATGTCTAGATTTCTAAGCACCTTCCAGGTTTGCCTGTTTATTATTGTCTTGTAGAAATTGCACTTGGATGATATGATTACCTTCCTCACAGTACTTCTATGCCTCTTGAAGCTTTGGGTGTGCGTTATGTAGAGCTTCCAACGGAAGTATCCTATATCCCGGAGTTGAATATTTCTTTATTATTAAACCACTTTGGTTGCGACAGTTTAATCATCTTAGTTTTAATTTTGCCACATTTATTATATATAAAGTCAAGAATCCTATGTAATACGTCCACTTGAGTGCCAGCAGAGGTAAGGAAAAGTATGGGTGTCCAATCAGAGAGGTTAAATTCTTTTTGCAACTTGCCAAGGCAGATATTCTTAAAATCCCCATATGTCATCGTCAGTTCTCTGTGGTCAAGTATTTCATAATACGTCAGAAAGATTAAATCATGTCTGGAGAACGCAGGTACTGAGAGCTGGTCATATAGAAGAATCTTAGTAGAATCACTGACGAAGAATACGTCTAAGAATGTGTTGCCGCTATTCGTGAAATGAGTTGGAAATGTATTGTTTACAATAACTTGGTCTAGTGATTCTATATCATCAAGAAGATATTGCTTATTTACAAAAATTGCTGTTCAAATCTCCAGTCAAAATGACAGATATTTTAGATATTTTTTATTTTATTTGACTATATATAGATATATCCTATCAGTACTTTTGATAGAGATATCCTGTTCGGTACTTCTATAAATAATTATACTATTGTACTGTCTTGAGAATGTTTACTTATTGCTTTGCTATTCAGTCTTTCAACCACTTAACGACTTTTAAAGTGGTCGCACGTCGGTTTTTGATGGGCGACGCCCAGGTGCCCCAAAAAGCAGCTTTCACGGAGGATAACTTGACAAAAATCCACGATCTCGTATTGGCAGACCGACGAAGGTACGCGAGACGGCTAAGATAGTATTCACCTCAAAACGCCGCATGAACTATTCGGCGTGAGAAAGCTGTCGAAAAACTCATTTCAGCGGCGTTTCTTGAACGTCGCCGAAACATCGATCCACTGGTACACACCAGAGAACAAGGAACAATGAACTTTAACCGGCAAAAGACCAAAGAAGTTTGGAAAAATTTCATTTCTGTAGCTCTTAAGACTTCTGAAATCTTGGGGTTGAAACAGACGGACGGACATGGCCATATCGACTTGTCGTTCTGATCAAGAATTTATATACTTTATATGGTCTGCCAATTTTAAATTTTAATTTGAAAAAGAATTTAACAGGAAATTAAGGCTAGCTTCGCCGAAGCTTATATACCATATATAATAAAGATGTAATTAACTTTTACAAACATTTAGTAAAAGTTATTTGCTTTCCAATTTAATTATTTTCATCATTTTTATAAAATTAACCTGATTGGAAAAAACGTACCTAACCAATTTTTGTTGCCATTTGTTTTCAATTATATCGCGCGGACTTTCTTAAGTATTTCGGACGAATATAATAGTTTCTCCATTCATAGTTTCTCTTCTGAATAAAATCGTTCTCTGACATGGTCGTCCAAGCTAAATCTCATTCAATCAGAATGATTTTCAAACTCAGCGTGCAGAAAAAAAATCCATCTGAAAAAAAATCCAGCTCTGTACCTTTGAAAACCTCTGAGATTTTGGGACTGAAACAGACAGAATTGTTATATGAATTGAATAAGCACACTTCTGCCCTTTATTTCAACTTTTGATTGGGTCTGCTTCAAGTGAATTGGAGAGTTTAAAATATAAATTATAAAACTGGTATTACGAAACGCATCAGGAATCACCAGGACTGGTGCACAACCGTTCAAATGCAGTGTCACTGTTAAAAGAATTAAATAAAATATAAATAATTTAAGACAAGACAAGACAAGAGGGAAGAACTTATCAGGACTCACACTGGTGAAAAGCCGTTAAAATATAATAAATACATAAAATAGAAAAAACCTTAAATCACGGGGAGAATGCGTTGACCGTCCGATAATGCCATAAGATGAAGCTCATGAATAGTTTTTATTAACAACGCCGCGTTTGACACGTAGATCTCAAGAGCAGAAAGCGATGACGGTTGAACAAATTGTGATGAGGAAATTGGAAGGAGAAGTACCTTAACTCCAAAGCCAATAAAGGTTGCCTTGAGGCATGTAAAGCGGCATTAGCGGGAAGACCCGGGAAGCCTGCACACTTAGTAAAAATAGAAAACTCATACTCAGTATTTATTTAATATTCAACATATAAAATTTGGTCACTCTAGCTGGTATAGTCTCCGAGTATATTGTATTTGTGCAAATGTATGTAATGTAGGTGTCATGTCACCGTTTGTTCAATGCGGATAAACAGATCGGACAACTACGTCGTATGGCTCCCACATAACCGACTGATCCGAAATGAAGACTTTCTGTTTTTCATTTAAATCTAACCAAACTTGATGTGCATTGCTTACTTTCGTAAGTAATTATGTATGTAGCATACAGAAGAAAGCGTCTCCGATTCCATTAAGTATATATATTCTTGATCAGCATCAACACGGAGTTGATCTAGCCATGACCGTCTATCCGTCCTTATGAACACCTACGTCTAGGAGACTATAAGAGCTAGGCTCACCAAATTGTCGGAACATCGTCTATAGCGTTCTTACTTGTTTTGTCATGAAGCTTGCAATGCGCAGATTTAGTAAAGTCAGCAAGAGGTAAAGGTACGTAGCAGAAACAGCAGAAGGCTTCATACAAAATGTTCTACAATTATTATCCGATCTTAATGAAGATTGGCAAATCGGTAGATCATGTGCTTATACAGAGTCTTAACTAAATCTGTTAAAAATTGTGAGAGATAGAAGAACTTTATCGATTTGCGGGGCAGGAGGTGTCGTGGCAACAAAATGAACTTGATCTGACGAAGCATTAAGGGAGCCTGCATACCAAATTTGGTAACCCTATCTCTTATAGTCTCCGAGATCTTGGTGTTCATACAGGCTCACAGATCGACTCGGCTGCTGCTCCTGATCAAGAATATATATTTTATATACATTTATATACATACATACATTTGCACGACTACAATATACTCGTTTACTCTAGGAGAATAAGATCATAAAAATGTCCCACACTTCCTAATGTAAGGTACCAAAATATTGAATATTTTCCAACATTATGCCACTAAGTTAAGTTATGCTCACCATCTATGTTTGACAAGTTCATATATGTATATATGCGTGTGTTTGTGTGTGTGTGGGACTCAGACAAATTTGTAAAATTGAAATGAAATTTAAGCCTTGCAATTTGCACGAAAATCTGTGAGCCACATCAACCACACGTATGGCTCATGAAAAATGTCTTTAGATTTTCGTCTTGGGTCTAGGTTCATGTCCAGGGCATAATATATACATGCTTGTGTGTATGCATATGTGTGTGTGGTTGGTGTCGTAATAGATGTTGAAAGCAAATAGCCACAGTGGTCTAGCAAGAGAGACGGGGAGCGAGAACACAAAGATTTCAGTCAGCCTCAGATACAAATTCAAGATTTCAGCTTTCAGTCTCGAAAATTGTAAGCAAATGCAAAACCAAACTAAGGAAACCAAACTAGACCGACATATTCCATTATTTTTGGGTTTTTCTTACGTCCTTACGTCTGGGCAGCTCTTTGGCGTCTTTAGTGTGGTTTTGGATTACTTGGCGGGAAACTTGCTATCCAAGGGATTGAGCGGCTGCGGGCCGGAGGGCCGGCCAAGCTGCAGTTTTATGAAGCCGCTTTTACTTTTAACTTCTTACTATGGCTGCACGTTTTTCAAAAATTCTTTAAGATCTTCTTCGACTGCGGTTGCTTTGACGACTTACAGGGCCATCTGGCTTGCGGGCGGCAGAGAGGGGGCTGGCAAGTGACTGGAGTCAGGCCAAATAAAAGAAATGCAAATAGAAGCAAATTAAATGCTGGTTTGCTTTTTTGACCCGGCGCCTCTTCATGCAATATTAAAAACGTGAAACCGAAACAGCAACCAAAAGACAAACACACACAGCACACACACTCCCACACACTGGATGGCAGTGGTTGGTGGTGGTGGTTGGGGGGTGTGCAATGGTTTTGTTATTCACATCACGTGACTTGATTCAATTAACCGATGCGCTATTTGAGAGCCAAAGCCAACTCTTTTGGCTACAACTTAATTGGTAGCCCCCCTTCTTGTGCCTCTGTGCCCCACACTGACACACGCGGCAACACCCCCGTGGCCTCGCGCACACTCACACACAAACGCACGCGGCTAAAGGGCGTTCGAGCCACTTAAGCGGCGCCCTTACCAGCCAATTCCCGACCGTGGTCATCCGTAGCCCCAACACCCATGGCAAAGCAGCCGCGGGATGTGGACACGCGACTGTTGACCAGCACTCGGCCTGGTGGCAGTGCGAGGTGAGGTGGTGGTGTCGTATGGCAGGTGTATGGGTTTGATGTGAGTGTGTGTGGTGTGGTGTGGTGTGGGCATGACGGCGTTAAAAAGGGTTATTAGCTCGTCAGTTCTGTCTTGCCTTAGCGAAGCTAAGCACAGGGACGTTGCAGGTTTAGGGCGCCTTATGAGGCAATTATTATCGTACTGCTTACGGAGTAGACTTTCTGAGATGAGATAATGTCGGCTTCATAAATTGATCTTCAAATACTCGTTGGATGGGCAGCAGAACTACCATAGTATGTTGACAACTCTTAAGGTTTGATCCCTTTACTTGGAACTTTTATTTTTGGGCTCTTTTTTATAGTAATTCCGCTGCTGGTTTTGAGGACTCCAAAGCAAATCATTTGCTGATGCGTGGTCACGCACCATTATCGCTTCCCACTGTGGGGGTTGCTGCTGGTATATAAGGCCAACCCCTCCCATTGCAATCCATTCCAGCCCACTCCACGCTCCACTGACCATTACACTTGATTTGGCAGCCCTTTTGCTATCAATGAAGTTGTTAATTTTGTACTTCAACGCTGCTGCACTGACTCCGTAAGGGAAGCATAGGCTGGAGGACTTCATCATTTTGTTCGCTTTCTTTGGTTTAATAAGCGTGTTTTGCCTGTAAAGTGAGGACAAGTTAAGGCCAGCAGATTTAGGAACAATGGTCATAGGCAGTCACTCTGGTACAGGGGAAAGTTTAAGCTAATGGGATTTACCTAGATCTAGATGCCAGGGGCCTGTCATGATTTGATTTGCAAATAGTGCGAAGAATTAATAGGAGCTGCCCACTAGATTCAACATATGGCTAAGCCATCCCATTACCCTTGATACGATTCTCAACCTCTAAAAGATCGTCTGTAATGGTAATAAAGAGGCAGGATCGCCATAAAATGGTTATAAAATGGTAATGGAAAGGTGAGAAATAATTGGAATTCAATACCCATGGGCGCTTTTTATAATCGTACTCTAGTAGAGGATGCGTCTCCGACCCCATAAAGTATATATATTCTTGATCAGCATCAACAGCGGAGTCGATCTAGCCATGTCCGTCTGTCCGTCCGCTACATCATGTCAGCTAAATCTCGGAGACTGTAAGAACTGGATAGACCCAATTTGGTATGTAGACTCCCCTTGCAGAGCGTCAGATCAAGTTTGTTTTTAAATTTTGCCACGCCCCCTCCTGCTCCCGCAAACCGCAAAACTGTATATCTTCGCTTTTTATATGTCTAAACACATAATTTACTATTAAAATCGGATAATAATTGCAGACAAAATCGTACTGCTTTTTCATACTTTTGAGTCTGTCGAATCTTGAATAAATGCTGAGTACGAGTAGCTTATAGTCGTCATATCGACTAAGGGTCTTACCTGTTTATTTCTGTATCAATTCTGATTCTTTATTGGTAATTGCATGCCTTTGATTCCTAAATTTGGACGGTGGTCAGCTATGTACATATGCATAAGTATGCCTTGCAAGGGATCGCATTACTCTGTTAACATGATTTGTTGCTAGCGTAATGCGAGAGCTCAGCTTGCTCCGTATTATTTGGCTCTTTTCGTGGGAACATATTTTGGGTTACAAGGCCTTATGCAAATGTAATTGACATTGTTGATAACTCCAATGTATAAACGCTTGTGGCTGGTATCAAATGTCATTATATGCAATATTAGGAGTTTAGGAGAAAGCAGCCAATGTAGTCAACATTTTCAATTCTTGCAGGAATTGATCAATCAAAGTGATGCATGAAATCTATATTTTAATATTTTGAGTCTTTCTACAGATTGAAGTATTCCGGAATGTTCATACAGACGGATCTGTTTGATCTATTGATCCAGAATGCATACACTTTATGGGCTCGGAGACGCTTCTTTTTGCCTGGTTTATACATTTGCACGAACACATTATGCTCGTTTACACTGCTAGAGTACGAGTATAAAAAAACTTTTGGCTTATAAGCACGAATCATTTGACTGCAGCCGCAAAATGAAACCAAAACCCGGTTGCCATATCGTAACCTGATATGAAAATTGTTCAAAAACATAAAGAAATATAAGCCAGTCAGGCTGCAGCTCCATCCCAATCTCAATTCCAATCCACACTCTCATATCCAGTAATAATAAATTTACGTTACAAAATCTTAACAATTACAAAAGCACACACACTCGTGGCAAAGGCAAAAGGTGCCCGGTAGCGACTAAGGCTGATGCTGAGATTGAGACAACTGAGCCTGCGAGCACCCGCAACCCAATCCACAGCTGTCACAACTCTCTCTTGCCCGCTCTCCGGCTCTGTCCCAGCATCTGCATGGCACATTTAGTGGGCTTCGCCAGCCCAATAAGTCTGTCTACGGTAATAATCGAGCATAAAACACAATTTATTTTCATAAAACCTCAGCAGCAGCAGCCGTTGGGGAGGAGTAGCCTAAGCCAGTCAGGCGTTGATCAGGCCAAGCTAGCTACACACACTACTCGTACTATTAGTGGGTCGCCAAGCCGTAGGTCGTAGCCGTCGCCGCTGCCAGAAGTGAATCCGTTCCGACTTTTGATATTAAAGCAGTGATGGCCATAAGTAGTTGTAATGGCAATTCGGGTTCGGGTTCTCGGATTCGGGTTCGAGTTCGGGGCACACTACGGCAGCAGAAGGAGCAGCAGGAGCTCTAACGGTCGAACGAACACGGACTTGCCTGGCTGCCTGCCTGTCCTGGCCCGGCCCGGCCCGGCTAGTGCTAAATCTGGCTAACGCGCTGAGATTGCCTGCTTGTCTGGGTGGGCTTGGAGGCTGCGCTTGCTTCTTTGTTTCATTGTTAGGGGGCTTTCGCTCTGGGCACAACTGTACTAAAAACCGCATGAGAGCGCGCTCGTTGCCACAGCACTCCTGCCGCCTGCCGTTTCTCTAAGCATGTCCTTGTCTCAATTTTATGGCAGCAGACGCTTTGTAGTTAGCTGCCTTTGCTCTTGGCTCTGAGCTTAACGAACATTTTACAATGCCCATGATGCATTAATATCCGAGACGGAGATGGCAACGGCAACGGCAACGGCGACGATGATGGTGATGGTGATGGCGATGGCGACGGTGCCCAAAAACCATGACCCACTCTACGTCTTAGGGCAGTTGTGGCCATGGGCCATAGCTTTCAGCCAGATAACAACAGTAGTGTGTGCCGGGCCAGAGAGGCCAAAACAGGGCAGGACACAACGACAACGACGACGACGACGACAACGATGCAAGGCTTCAAAATGTGTACAATAATACACTCAGAGAAATATTCAAATTTTCTATTTGAGTTTATTATTTAATTAATATTTTAAAAAACTATCTAATATAGCGATGGACTCCAGCCACAAAGCTGTTTTTCTTAGCTTAATACGGCACGATGCCAAAGACCATCGTAGACCAGATATGCCAGCACGACCGTATCACAATTTAGACGGATGCTTTTCTCTGAGTGTAGAATGGGCACCCTGGTGCAAAAGTGGAGCAGGCAGGTGTATGGCATAGCTTAGCTAACTGAAACGCGTATTGGTAATGGGGCTTGAGTTTTGTGCCAATGTACGGTGCTGGGATAGTGTAATAGTTGCTGACTGCGCTAAGGGTGCGGGTGCGGGTACGGTTACGGGTACGGGTGTGGTGTTGGCGTTGGCGTTGGTGTTTGGGCTGTGCTGGGCTTACTGTCGTGCAATTCAGGCTTATCGTTTGAAATTAGCTACCCTTTTCGCACAGACACACGCATATATGTACTCACAGACTAACACACACATGCATACACTCACTTGCACAACGTGTGGACTCATATTTTTTCGGCTTGCAGACTCTAATTTTTGTTGTCTGATCTCACTATTTATTAAATTTCAATAAATAATTTCGTTGCCGGGCTCAAAAATCGTGTTGCCTTTGCCTATGTGTGTGTGTGTGTGTGTGTGCTATATCGTATGTATGTATAACCCTAATTGTAGTTGGTCTAGCATTTGCGTGTTTTGGGCTACAACTTTCTGGTCTGGCAACAACTGCGGTTCCGGAGAGGAATGGCCAGGGCAGCACATCAATGTGCGCATTGATTGCCATTTAAGGCATGTCTATATCCTCATCCCTGCCAGCAACAAACAGGCGACTAACTAACCGTCTAACATTTCTATAGCCACGCCCAATGTTCGCTAACCACTTCCCCCCACTACCCGCTCCCCGCTCCCAAGTAACCATACTCATGCAAAAGCTCCCATGGCCTTTTCATAGAGCAGCGCAACCGCAAACAAATCAACAAAGCAATCAACATCTATTTGTATTTTTACACTCACACACATCCTTGTGTGTGTGTGTGTGTGTGTGTGTGTGTGTACGTATGAGTATGAGTGTTTATTGCCAAAAATCAAAGTGCAAATCAAAATTTGGCGCCATTATACTGGGGTTTTATATGAACTAACACTGAGAGCTAAATACTATGGCTCTGGTAAATTAAAAAAAAATGTCGAATTGAAGCTACAATTCTATGTTTTCTATGTTTATTGTTGGGTAAATAAAATATTTGAAAGGATGAAACCTTGAGGCTACAAAGATGTTAAAATAATACTGGTACAAGTCTCAATTAGCGAGGGCGGATCTGACGCCATAAAAGGGGAGTCTACATACCAAATTTGGTCTCTCTAGCTCTTATAGTCTCCGAGATTTAGGTGTTCATACGGACGAACAGACGGACAAAGCTCGACCGACTTATCTGTTGATAATGAATATATATTATTTATGCGGTCGGAGATGCTTCCTTTTCCCTGTTACATACATTTGCACGAATACAATATACTCGTTTACTATACTAGAGTAAGAGTATAATAAAGAGTACGAGTATCTTATAGTCGGAATAACGACTATAGCTTTCTTACCTGTTTATATTTGATAATTTTGAGTGAATTGAAACTTTAATGGGTTGCGCTGCTAATAGTTTCCCACTTTTGTATTAATCCGTTCCACAATTTATGGATGCAAAATTGACTTCTGAGCTGATCACGCTTATCCCAGCACCAAATAGATTGTGGTTTTTTTTGTTGATAGATCGAGAATTTGATACTCTCATAATCTCATAAAGACTTATTTCGTATTGAGTAGCTTTTGCATAAAAATGAGGGCTCTGGGCTTAAGTTATGACTTAATGCTGAGGTTGCATATCTCCAAAGGGGAATTCGATTTTAGTTGAATGCCTCCCAAAGCTGTTGCATGCTACAAGCACTACAATGGCCACATATTGCGAGCCATTGAATAATATTGAGACGTAATAAGATGCCGTGATAAGGATAATTTATATAGAATGAATTAAGTTATACTAAAAACTAATTCAATATGTGTATTCAATGATGGAGTTTAAGTAAAATAAGTTCCGAGCGTGACTGCCTGATTCATATATGCTATTGGTGTACCGACAATTCCTAGATTAGGCAAATTTGTCAAATCAAGGTGTTCTTTTTTATATAATATCACACAATCAGATTTAAGGGGATTAAGGTTCCAACCATTTGAATTTAGCGCAGCAATTCACCGTTTATAATAGTTTACAACATGGAAGAACACAATCACCGATCTGACTCAACGGATGACTAACATATATTTGAACATCATCTGCATGGACTTTGCAGTTTTACAAAACATTTGGATGGTAATTTACGTACAGGAAGATCAAGAAAAGTCCCTGAGTCGTATCATGAAGATCTCCCGGTGTAAGCGGGGTTTTAAGAAAACCTAAAATTTGGTGACGATCCGGATGAACTTTATTCGACAAACTGGAAGCTGTTGCTTACCTCATATAACACCACATTTTTACTCATTTGAATTGATATGCATTCTCTCTTATACATACGTTGTCCCTTAATGACAGATAAATCTCAAATATCCAATAGGGAGGTGAGGCTCTACCCTTGTGCCCTACTTGCGTCAGGCAACAAACAAACAAAATAAGTCAATAACAAGAGAGGAAGGCTACCTTCGGCTTGCCGATGCTTATATACCATTCACATTGTAAATATATAACCGATCTAGATCAAATCCGGTAGGCGGGCGTGGGGCCAAAATGGAATACAAGGAATACAAATAGAATTTGTTTTAATTTGGATGAAAACCAAAAAAGTTATGCTCCAATCGGTTAAATAGTAGCTATATGATATAGTTGTCCGATCTTGATCAGATTAGACCAGTGGACGTGAGGCCTCTTTAAATGGATACAAACCGAAATTAATTTGACTTTGATGAAAAACAGAAAAGTTATGCACCTAAGTGTTCGTATTGGTACAATCGGTTATATGATAGCTATATGATATAGTTTCCGATCTGGATGAAACTCAAACCAGCCGGCAGAGAAAAGAATCATCTGGCATAAATTTCAACTCTGCTGACAATGTATATATATACTTTATGTAGTCGGAAATGCTCTTTCTGTGCGTCACAAACTTCCTGACAAAACTAATATACCATTTTGTTGATGTTATAATAATAAAAATAATTAATAATAATAATAATAATAATAACAATTGCCCATTCACTTAATAGATATAAATTAGTCAAAAATTTGCTTCTCGCTCGCCACTTAATATTGTCAAGGATTATGTTGTTGTTGTCGTCGTTGTTGGTGTTGTATGTTTGCTTTTTTCCTACTTTTTTGCCAGACGATAAGCCCAGAAGTGACTACAATACAAAATTATTTCCGTCTTATTACGCAGCAATTTCATAAGCCAAACCATAAGCAAGGCTCATCATGAGGGTTTCGGCCGGAGCCTGACATGAGCATGGAATGTGTCACCCAGAAAAAAGGAAAGCACAGAAAATCAGAGAACAAATAACAAGAGCAGCCAACAGAAGCTGAAACAAGAAAGGAAGGCTAACTTGACGAAGCTTATATACCATTCACATTATAAATACCCACTTCTATGCCAGCTATATGATAAAGCTTTCTGATACAGTTCCAATTTGCTCAGCGTACCTGGAGCCTAATCTAATTGATAAAAACCAATTTTGATTTGATATGGATGAACAACTGAAAGTTATGCTAGCAGGTGTTAGTTATCCGATCTGAATGAAATCTAGTTAGTGAACTTGGTGAACTGATTATATGGGCGCTATATGATATAGTTGTTCGATTTAGATGAATATTAAACATAACCAGCGTGCAGACAAAGAAGCATCTGGTGAAAATTTCATATCTCTGGCTTTAAAGGCTTCTGTGATCTTTGTGTTGAAACAGACGGACGGACATTGCTTAATCGACTTCCCTTGTCATGCTGATCAAGAATATATATACCTTGTATAGTCGGAAAAGCTTCCTTCTTTACGTTGCAAACTCCTTGACAAGTTAATGTGAATGGTAAAAAAAACATACACACACAGACAGAGAGGCATGCACACTGCCATATAGATACAACACAGTCACACTGGGCAGGACAACATGAAATACAATAATAATTCTTTTGCTCGACTGGACAACGTGTGGGTTGGAGTAGTAGAGGAATTGTGCTTGTGCCTGGACTTAGTGTTGGGGATCTGCGTAAAGTGGTGGTCAAGTGACTGGGAGCAAATAGCCGCTGGTGTTGGAGTGTTCGATTTTGTTGGCCATGTGAAATGATGTGACGTTATCCCAGCTTCTTTCCTGCCAGCCCCAGCTCCTGCAGAAGCAGTAGCATGAGAAAAACTGACATTGAGGTTCCGTATGCCAAACATTGCCAGATTACGTCATAAACTCGATGTGCTGCTATGCACAGGGTTTGCTCCATGTTCCAGACGAACCCGCAGCGTCTCCCTTCTCATATGGAGCCAGGGCATTGTGCGGGTTTCGCCATTGGCATATTTATACTCGTATTCTAGCAGAGTAAGCGAGTATATTGAATTCGTGCAAGTGTATGTAACAGGCAAAAGGAAGCATTTCCAACCCCAGCAGCAACAGCGGAGTTGATCCAGCCCTGTCCGTCTGTGTGAACACCAAGATCTCGGAGACTATAAGAGCTAGAGTAACAAATTTGGTATTTAGACTACCCTAATGTTACGTCAGATTCAGTTTGTTTTGTTGCCACGCCCTTCCCGCCCCCAAAAATCAAAATTTAATTAAGATCCAATAATAATTGTAGACAAAATCATAAAAGAAAACATTTTATATGAGAACACTCCACCCCAAAAGACTCTGAGTACGGGTGTTTTACAGTCGGAATATCGACTATAGCGTTCTTACTTGTTTTGTGCTGCTTTTTTGGGTTATTTTATTTTTTTTTGCTGCTGGACAGGACGCGGACGCACTCCTTGCGAGTATTTGACATAGCAACCAGGGCGAGGCAAAAGCAAAGGCAAACAAAAAAGCAAACAACGTGAAATCAAGACGCATAAAAGGGACAAAAACCAGAAGCGACATGAGCGCAACTAGTTTATGCTCTGTTTGTGAAAACGCAGAAGATTACTTAACCACATTTTCCCAAAAATATATGAATCCATCTTTACAGAAGGTAATGTCTCTCCCTAACCATAAAAATCATATTCTTGAGTAGTCGTATGTTTGGCAACTGATAAACTTTTTCACTGATCATTTTCCAATCTCGTACATGATGCATTTGTCAAGCTTCATAAAAGCTATGTCCAACCAGTATCTATCAAAGTTATGCTTCACTATACCCTAATAGACAATTTTCCTTTTCCTGCTGTAAGCAAATGTTTTACTTCCCAAATTATCTTACTATTTCGCATCTAGTCAATAAGGAGTTACTATTTATTAAAAGGCTGGGCCCATTTCAACACTTTGTGGTCTCAAATCCGGCCCTGCTTAATCAATATCGCCGCTTGCCGTAAACACAATGAAGTGAAAAATATGATGGGGTGCTTATATAAACCAATCCAGATCCAGCAACGTATTGGCATAGCTGGGGCTGGCACAAAAGGTTGCCCGACTTCGATGCCAGCCAAATGCAGGCTGAGGCTATTGTTGTTGCTTTTTATTATTTATTGTGATTTACAGTTGAACGCTTGATTTGATTTTCAAGTGGTTCCCACGCCATGACCATGACGCTTATCAGGTTTAGGGCGCCGCAGCCCACCCCAAGCCTCAGCCCCAAGTCCACTGCCAGTTTCAACCAAGTTCCAGCCAGCTCAATTTCAGCAATTTGTTTGGTCAACGGGCGCTGATCCCTGGTTCGATGGTATGGCATAGTTAATTAGTGGCCATCAGTCAATTGGAGTCGGAGTATATATATATATATATATATATGCGACATTTGTGACTTATGAATGGGCTATTTTTCAATGTCGATACAATAAAATTTGCCAAAAAAATGTTATGTAATGTAAACTTAAGACTCTTTTTGGGCTAAAATGCGTCTGGCTTTTTGTATTCATTAAAATAAGCGATAGCCATTAAGGGTGGTCTAAGCTCTTCCTTAAGTTTGGTTATCAAAGTTATACAGTGCCAAAAATAAGTGTTAACAAATTTCAAAGCTCGATTAAAATGAATCGGCTATCGTCTGCTAAACTTTTTTATAATCGTACTCTAGTAGAGTAAGCGACTCGGCTTTTGATGCTGATCAAGAATATGTATACTTTCTGGGGTCGGAGGCGCTTCCTTCTAACTGTTACATACATTCACGCAAATGTACAATATACCTGATTACTCTACTAAAGTACTAGTATAAAAAATTAAAAAGTGTTGCATACTTTCGAGTGTGTCGAATATAATAAAGAGTACGGTTATCTCATAGTTGGAATATAGATTATAGCTCTCTAACTTGTTCTGTTATTATTTCTTGGGGATCTTAAGCAAATTGGCTCTGGTTCTGGTTCTGCTTTTTTAGATCTTTGAATAGATAAAGTGATTGCAAACGTAATTGCAGCTTCATAAGGCCACAGATGTAAGCATGTGGGAAAAGAAAGAAAACGTACTGAAAGGACTTTCTAGAATATCATTAAGTAAGTATTCATGCGTAATTCTCAAAATTCATTCAAAAAGCTGCCCGCGTCACTAGTATGAATCGTGAATCTATTCTCTTACTAGGAAAAAAAAATTAGAAAGGATTGAAGCGTTACAAACTCTGAAAAGGCCAATTACTCACAGATGAAAAAAACGCTAACACCGCTTCAAAGATGTGGCTTGGATGAGAAGTTGCTAAATTATAGAAGTTGGTCTGCAGGAGCTCCTTGAACATCATCCGTTAATGAACACTGACCGAATCCTGAATCTGATCAATTTTTTGGGCAGATATGTGCCAACGTCAAAAACCGCTGTTTTTGGCGAAAAAAGGATCACAGTCAACTAAAAAGTATACTAATGAGATATTTTTGTTGGACTTTGGTACTTTCGTGGATAAATCTGAACTTTTTCGACGAAGAATGAACATTCTAGCAGTACCTATCCCCAGCCTGCAGAGAACATGCTGCCAATTCTTGGTGGTAGAATCAATTATTGAAATTTAAAGCATGCCAAGAATGGCCCCATATTCTTTGGAGCTTAATTCCAAGGACTCTAGCGTTTAGTTGATTTGAAATGCAAGGATCTGTGCTAAATAATATAGGGCCTTGGAGTGGCTAAAACAAACCGTTCTTCAATAGTCCGGTCTGATAACATTGACGGAGCTGCGCCCAATAGCCAAAAATTTCGTAAAGTCTTTGAGATCCTGTATTCGCGATAAGGGTGACAACTCTAGAATTTTAACAATACTTAAGCATTGCAGTAAAACTTCTCATCGTTGGTTTTTCATTTTAATTGATAATGTTCTTTCTTTCAGCACGAAATGTTGTCCACGAGAAAATGTTATCCACAAAAACAACTATATCTCGGAGACTATAAGAGCTAGGGTCCACAAATGTGGTAAAGCGTCAGAATGCTTTTTTTTTTAATTTTGCCAGCCCCCTCCCGCCCCCGCAAATCAATAAAAGATTTATATCTCCTACAAATCTTAATGCATTTAGTTGAAACTCGGTTTGTATATGTAATAGCCTATAATCTACCAATTTGCTACATTTCTTTAAGATCGCATAATAATTGTAGACAAAAACCTGAAAAAACATTGTGTATGAGAGCACCCCACCCCCCAAAAGAAATATCAAGAAGTGTTGCATACTTTCGAGTGTGTCGAATATAAAATAAGTAAAGAGTACGAGTGTCTTAGAGTCGGAATATCGTCTATAAGACTTAGCTGCCCGCAAAATGGTCCTTCAAAATTGTGGTACGCTAGGTGAATTTCACTGTTTACACTTGTTTTGAAGCCGAGTAGCTCTTTTAGTTAATTATTGATGAAAGCACTTTTGAGGTTGAGTTCGACTATCTATATAGTGATATTATTGTATCTTCTATGAGTCATGTTTTCTCTCTGTTCAGAGGTTTCTCTTTCACATCACCCATAAATTATTATATCTATGCTCTCATAGTTTTAAAGCTCTCGAAGATGTCATAGACTGCTATCGACTCCTTTCGAGACTATATTATATAACCCATATAACCCACCGATTCTGAATGAACTGTTAGTACACAGAATTGTTTTTCAACCGAATTCAACCAAATTGAGTGTGCATCAGTGTTAGAAGCTTTCACGTCAGCTGACCAAATTTGATACAGATCAGACAACCAAATTATATAGCTACCATAAAACGTCACATCGATATTGCTGGGTATGAGAAAGGGAGATAAGGGCATCATTTGGCATCAGAGCAAAGTGCAGAATGCTCTTTCCTTCACTCTAACTCACACTCACTAATTTTGCTAGGCGTTTTATCTTGGAATATGTATGTGATATTCAGCAAATTGCTTTAATTCCGAAGTAACATTTAATCATAATTATGTTGAACTTAAAATGATAGCAGCGAGTACAATGTGTGATTGGCTGTTTGCAAACGACACGATCAGAAACGACAACCACTTTCGTATTTGATGCTGCCTTTCGTAACCTATATGTATGTACCAGAGAACTGCAGCGTTGAACCGCAACTACTAGTCAACTACTGTCACCATCCGAGATGTTGAGTGATTTTTGCAGTAGTCGGACAGCCAATGAAAGCAATCGTGGTCTTACTTCTTCCAGGCGAAGAGCTTATCTCTTAAACAACGTTGCGACTCGCTTCTGTCTCTTAATAATACATATGTATGTGTGCTTATTGCTTATCAAGGCTCTCTCCGCTTACGACGTCACCATGCCATTGCGAAAGCAAAAAGAAAGAGCGGAGTTTGTGGACAAGCTCACATGTCCGTTTACGAAATTCGATAAGAATCGGGTTATGGAGTATTCTTTTCTTGTTATGTTTTCTTGTCTTCAAGGGCATGTAAACTTCGAGTAGCCCTCCTCTCTTGCGTTGCTTAACTTCATATGAAGATTATTTTTTTGTATTTTGCCAGCAAATTTTAATTGCAGTATGTGAGAGCTGTTATGAACCGATCACCGCTATAAATTATAAAGAAGTTCCCAAAAAATTCAAGCAGATCATTTGACAACGAACATGTTCTCAAAACTCAACACAATTGTAATCTATAATTTAACAGCAGCTACTTAATATTTATCATATTACATATATTATTGAGCTAAGCAAAAGCTATCTCCAACACATTCTTATCTACCGCGTTCAAAAATTTGTGCAGGACATACAGAGCTCTCACAAGTTTCACATAGATTGGCTGATGTGCTGCGACAGGCGACAAGCAAACTGCATAATGGAATTGAATTCGTTTTGGCAACGTTATCGTTATCGATGGGCCCCCGGGGAGGCATACGTTAAAGCCAACATGTGTCGATTGTCAGGCCAAGTCTGGCCAAGAACACTCATGTCTCGCTCTGGTTGCTGCTGCCTGCCTGCCACTTGCTGCTGTTGCCCCTTGTTTATGCCGCTTTGATTGTCTCACGTGTGGACAATTTGTTGCAAGTTCTTCTCTACATAAATCTAGCCCGGCATTAACCTATAATTTTTTAATAGGTTTCTTTTGTATGAGTGTTTTTTCTCTGCGTGTTCCTCCATACCTTATTTTTTTGATGTTTATGTGAGGCGAGTCCTTTTTTTGGGCGACGCATGGCGTGGCTTAAGAGCGTAACAAATATGCTCATCACGTATCAACGTTCAAAGTGAATACTCTCGCTGTTGTCTGTTAAAGAGTCAAGAGCAGAGTTATTGCCACACACGCACACACACACACACACACGCATCGAGTGGCCGGCTTGCAATAAATGTTGCCTACTTTCTAGGGTAAATATTTATTGAACATTTTAATTCGTTTGTTGTTGCAAATAAATTCTGATTTATTGGCAATAAAGACAACAAAAACAAATATGCGACTAAATGAAGGCCAACAATACGATATTCTGTAGTATCCCTCCCATACACGCACCCACCCACCTACTCCTGCCGCTCAGTGAGCGCCTTAAGCAAACCCAATGAGTTTGCTTTTAATGTTGAGGGTCGGTCAAAACAAACTATCTAAAAGGCACATGTGTGGAATTTTTAGCGTGTCTGTCTATCCTTATCTAACCCTCCTCCTCAGATTCTATTGCTTTCTGTGCTTTTAAAGCCTAAAACGAACTATATTTGTGCAGAGGACGGGGGAACGGAACTGGACCTTGAACTGAGGACCATTAATTGACAGTTGCCACTTTTAAGCATATTTCCATGGCTTTCTCCATGCTTTTGGGATGATCTTGCTTTAAAAGCTTTTACTGTACATAAGCCCTAAGTAGCTATAACCATTACATATATGATACCTAAAATGGTTAAGATTTCTTCTTCTAACAAGCTCCTACTTGTTTCAGATTCACAATGCAGTCCGGCTCATTCTGTTGGTAAATAAGCAGCTCCATAAAGCGTATTTATGGTTCGTTGCACTGTCAATGCAATGCAATGCGAATCATATTGTTTATTGTTTATTTTAATTTTGTCATTTTCATGGTTTGATTTTCTCCTTCAGGTTTTTCACTTTTCAGTTTCAGTAGGAGCTGTCGGCTGTCTGCTGTCGACGGCAGCTTTCATTTCCTTCGTCTCTGTCTGTCTGTTTGCTTTTGTGGCCAATCAAAGTCGCAATTGGTCGGTTTTTTCCTCAGTAGCAGCGGCGGTGGCATCTATACTCCTATCTAGCTGCTGCATTTTGTTATTGTCCTGCTGCTCTGCTCCGCCGTTGTCCTGTGGTTCTGTTGCGTTGGATCTGGCTCTGGCTCTGGCTGTCCTGTCATTGTCTGCCGCTTGCCGTTGGCTGTTTTTTTGGTTGTCTTTTTTGTTGTTGCCTTTTCGATAACAACACCCTCATGGCCAATATAACGAGTCGCCGAGCTGAAAATATGCAAAGCTTCAGTTTTTCCTTCTGCCATGAATGCTTCCCAGTATATTGCGGCTGAATATGAGGCGGCGGCAGATACGGATGCGGATGGGTAGCGCCACATGTCGCTCATCAGTCATCGCATACAAGCACACACACACACACACACACGCACATATGGCGCGTCTGGCATTGTCAATATGGCACGTCGATTGTCGTTGTCGTTGTTGTTGTTGTTGTTGCTGCTGCTACCTTTTTTGCATAAGTGCCCTACAAGATTAAGTGTGTGTGGTTGTGTATGCATGTGCGTGCTCGTGCTAGTCAGGTGTGCTCTGCTTTTTTTGGTTTTTGGTCTTGTTGCCAGCAACAAAAACAACAAAAACAACAACAATGACAACAGCAACAGCGTCTGTGACAACAACAGAGACAATGCTGGCGGGTTGGAGAATCAGCCCAACAACGAATTTGAAGGTTGTTGACTAAGTTGCTGATGATGAAAATGATGATGATAATGACAACTGCTCTGTTTTTATAGTACACTGAGCGAAATGTAGTGCTTACGCATAGCTTCAGTTGTCATGGTTGCCTTTAAGATCACAGCAGTTGAAATCGATCACCTTAGCTGACGTTCTCCACTTCTGACAATCCTCCAAATACTAATATTCCCTTGGAATGCTCAGCTCTAAGGTCTAACTAAGTTTTCTGCCAGTGTACGCCATAGCTGCTGCTTACCTTAATGATAAAGCGCTTGTCAGTCAGTCCGTCAGCCGCAGACTGCTGGACGTAGAGACGAGGAGTGCTTCTGTTCCCCCTCCCGCTCCAGCTGCAGCTCCTTTATTTGGCTACGGACTCTGCTCTGACTCTGCTCTGTGTTCCGCACTGTGTTAGTGGCGGCGGCAGACAGTTGTCAAATGTTGCGGCACAGTGTGGTTGCTTTGTGCCATTTGCCTTGGCACTGCAAAGCAGACGGAGGTGAGGGCGTTGGCAGAGTTGGGGGGTGAAGGCAACATGTGCTCCTGTGTTTTGTCAAAAAACATATTTGCCTTGTCTTCGCCTCTGTGTCTGTCTGTCTGTGTGTTAGCATATGTGAGTGTGTGTGTGTGTGTGTGTGTGTGTGTGTGGCAAAAGGCACATTCACAAAATATAATTATTAAACATGTTGCCAATTTTTCGAGCGCTTTTTAATCCTGTTGTCTGCTCAGCTCTTCACTGTTCCACACATGCACAAACCCATGCACGTACAGTGGCATACACGTACGTGTATGTATGTATAGGTGCTCGTACATAAATAAAACTCTATTATGTGGTTGTGGCTTATGTTGTGATCGCTTCAAAATTTTTGGTGAATGGCGCTTTTGTGCACGTCGAACGCTGGCAGATGGGTGGAAATGGAAATGGAAATGGGGAAAACTGAAAATTGCGGTTGCCTTAGGTTGGGAATGATGTTTGTTTCGCGGTGACAGCAACCACTTGAAAATTTGGTTAGTTTTGGTCGCAGCAACCGAAAAACTAAAGTCCCGCATTCTGCAGAGCGAAGCACCATCAGTTCAAGAGCTCAGCCGTTTGAAAATCGCAAGCTTTAAGTGGATTTACATGGACTATGAAAGCTAGGTTTTTAGAGTGGTTTTGTGCAGGTAAACCTCTTTCATTAGACTGATGTTGATGTATCACCATAAGCAATGAATGGCTTCGTTGTCAAAAGCGATTAAAGTTTGCTACTCAGAATTTCTTGTGGTCTAAGTCTAAATCATGGAATCAATGGTCAAATGGTTTGGATATGTTTGTTTACCTGTGCAATCGGTGCATTAGTCGAACGCACAGTACCAAGAAGATGGAAAGTGCAAGGGCTGGTTGAGCCATCAGCATATCGGCCCCTATGTATGCTCAGCTCCATGGGTAAAATCTTCGAGCGGCTGATCTATAACCGCCTTGAGCACGAACTGGCAGAGCGACAAGAGCTCTCCGAGCAACAATATGGATACCGAAAGCACCGGAGCACAACTGATGCCATAAAAACAGTAACCAGGGTACGTAGTAGAGATCATGCGAAGCTACTTCGAAGAACGAATGACACTGAAGCGGGCCAGAGGCACCCCATTGCCATAATGGATGTTGATGCTCTGCGGCTCACCTTG
Source organism: Hirtodrosophila duncani (assembly GCA_037043425.1). Lineage (NCBI taxonomy): Eukaryota > Metazoa > Arthropoda > Insecta > Diptera > Drosophilidae > Hirtodrosophila > Hirtodrosophila duncani. The sequence goes on along the minus strand of JBAMBM010000063.1, from coordinate 135,091 downwards.
CCAGAAGGTTCCCCCCTAATAAGGTTTGCCGATGACATAGCCCTGGTCACAGTAGCAAAGCACATGAAGGATGCCGAGTTAAAGTGCACCGCTGCAGTACACACTATAACCAGCTGGCTGCACTAGAACTGACTAAGTCTTGCGGAGCATAAAACATCAGAAAGAAGTTGAGAAGGCGACGGTACAAGTAGGCTTGACTTCAATCCAGTCCAAGGCAGCTATCAAGTACCTGGGAAATATGCCGAATCATAGACTTTCGTACAAAGCTCACCTTCTTAAAACCATGGATGCAGGATGGCATATACACGCTGTGCCCCCAGAGTAGCCAGCTGTTTCCGGACCTTGTCTAAGGAAGCAGCATTGGTGCTAGGTATGATACTATTACAGATACTGACAGCAGAAAAACAAAGTGGCAACGTAGTCGCTCGAGACTGCAGAGAGGAGACTGCGTAGCTGGCAAGATAGATGAAACCGCACCACGAAAGGGCGATGGACGAAACAGATCATCCCCGAAATTGGTCAGTGGATTCGTCGGCGACATGGTGAGGTGGATAACAACCTCTGCTTCAAATCTTACCTGTTGTGTTTTAAGTATGCGGATGATCCCTACTGCGACCAGTGTCGCTGCGAGGCAATAGAGAATGCGGGGGACATATTCTTCGGAACTAGCAAAACGACTGAGTAGATGAAGAGGATAGTGAGTCCCTTGAAGTAGTGCTTACCGGCGGTCCCGCCGGGAACGGACGTACTCTATTTTCTTTTCCTTTACTTCAATATATGTATAGATTCTCACCTCTTTACTATAGTTTCAATAAAAAAAACCACCAATCTTAGCAGCCTTCGTTCTTTTCACATGTTGAGGCATTTCAGTTATACATGCTCACTTATAAAAAAAAAGAACCTGGAATAACAAAAACAGCAACAAAAAGCATTAATTTTAATTTCTACCCAATTCTCTTTGTAACGATGTGAAAATCTCTTAAGTACTCTTGTCATTGACACTCAAACCCCCCACAAACGCATAAAGCCAAAGCAAATTTTGTCGTCCTTTTGCCCATGCAGGCAGGGCTTTCATTTTGTGAACGCGTGTGTGTGTGAGGGCTTAACCTTAGTTAAGCTGTTGCCCAGCGTTGAATGCCCCCGTCTTTCGTCAGCCATCGAATGGCGGCTGCTGTGACACAATCTCATCAACAGATCAGAGATTTGCGCTCGTCTCGACTCATCCAAAGCCTCATCGTTGGCTTCTAAGCGCGTCGCACTGATGACATCTGTGGTATTTTCAACGTGCGACGTGACCGGCATAACGGCATACCGTTGGACACCTCCTGCTCCTGTTAAGTCCTAGCCCAAGCCCAAGCCTCAACGGCTCGCTTACGCTTTCGCTTTCATCCTGCCTCTACTGACATTTGACACGCGCCTTGCCCGCCCGCCCGCCTGCCTGCCGTGTTGCCATTTTGGCAGCTAACAGCAAGACACTGCCAAATGTTAAATACACAGTTTTTTCTTGCTCTCTGTATAAACTGCACAGAAAGAGTATTAGGATCACATGCATTACCTGTATGATATATGTAAGTACTATAGGTTTTAGCAAGCATATTCTGAACTACTTTTCTATAGGTCTTATAATGCATAGAGGATCGTAAATATATGTTTTATAAACATATTAGCTCTCTGACCCTTGAATATAACTTAAATTTCCATGCACATAATGTAATATATATATATATATATGATACCAATATCATAAATACCATAAAACATATTGCACTGCAAACTTTCTTATTTGATACCCATTTCATGGGGGGCCTAAAGATAATATTTGGAAATTCTTCATAATGAATTTGAGAATGAAGCCAACAATAATTTCGTATTCTTCGTCTCTCAATTGATACCAATATCATAGGGGTGCATAAAACCTAACTAGACCTCTTTGGTTGTAAATCATACCAGATTTAAAATAACGTCATATTGAAAAATTTAGCTCTATGGCTTGAGGATAACTCTGTAAGATTTGCCTTATACAAATAAGTGAACTAAAAGCTTTTGATCAACAATTTCCCTTCAAAAACAAAGTAAAGTAATAAGTTTGCAGTCTTCACATTTCGAGATCCGTCTTTATCTGTCCTCACTGTTCAGTCTAACATTTTCGATATCTTATATGTGTTTACTAAATATTTCTATCTCGTAGGGTAGATGAGCTTCGGTTAGCCGGATACGACTTCCTTCCCTGGAGTGTTTTCTTGAGCCACCCCCGCTCTAGCTTAGGCCTTGGCTTCTTAATATGGAGGTCAGCGTTTCCGTTTTTTTCCAACTAACTTAATGTCTCAAGCTTTTCAGCGACTGTTGCAAAATTAATTTTGGCAATGGCACGTATGTGCTTTTGACGGGCAGGGGTGGGAGGCTGTCCAGGGGGTGGAAAGGAGAGAGGGCAGCTCAAACTCATAACTAAACCATACGTACTAGTAAATGGCTTAATTTTTTACGAGTTTTTCTTTTTTCGTTGTTATACCATTCACAAAATGGTATATTAATTTGAACGAGAAGTTTGCAACACACAAAAGGAAGCGTTTCGGACAACTATATCATATAGCTAGCATATAGCCGATTGTTCCGGAATGAACACTTACTAGCATAACTTTTTTGGTTTTCATCCAAATCAAAAGAAATTCGTCTTGTATCCTTGGCATCCACTGAGTCCCACGCCCACCGACCAGATTTGCTCTAGATCGGTTATGTATTTACAATGTGAATGGTATAAAGGCTTCGGCAGGCCGCAGCTAGCCTGCCTTTCTTGTTGTTGTTTTTGGAAGCGCCTTCAATTGATTCGTGGAAATTGCCCCAATTAACGCAAACACAACAACAAGAACAACAACTCAATTTATCACGCACAACTAAAGTGATTTGTTGCCAATGCCAACGAGGGTCGGCAAAAAAACCGCCACGCCCCGCTGCCATCGCCGTCGCATGCAAAAAATACAACAACAACAACAACAAACGCAGCCAGCCGAGGGTAGGAAATTGTTTAATCAATTCATCAGACATAGAAGGCATACATATGCATATATATAACAGACAGGATATTAACTTACAATTTCAAACTGTAAGCCCCCCAATTTGCGGGGCCACGCACAGTGGTACCCATGGTGGCATCATATGAATTTTCCTCATTTTAGTTTTACACTAATAATCTTTGATTCATGATAAGCAATTTCGAGTTCTTCTGCACTCCAAGTCGAACGAAAGATCAGATAGCTAAACAGCTGCCCCAAGTTCTTCATAGTGCATTTGTGTTGGGCTTTCAAAAGCTGAACTTGATATCCAAATACTTGGCTGCAGTTGAATACTATGCAACTGCTTTGAGCTATGTGGTGAATGGAGTACAAATGAGTCTCAAATGAACGTCAAAAGGTACCGAATTTGAGTTGAGTGTAAAATAATAGTGGATGAAATAGTACAATAACAACACTAATTCACATGATATAACTAAAAGGAAAAGCTATAAAACAGTCAAGTCTAAAACGCTGTAAAGTAAAACCGCAATTAATTATTCTCTCACTACTGTGTACCACTGTGCCGCATTGGGTTAAGGGAATGGTCTGAGAAATTGAGAATTCGCGATGTGTTGTACGTTAAACGACCAAAAATTTGTTTGAGTAATTACCGCGATTGCACAGCTAAAACTCACATGTCACGCCATCTACTATGCTTGCTTTCACTCCAACTCCTGCTCTTGCGGTCCCTGCTCGGGCGTGGTATTGCCTTTGGCCCATCGTTGACTTTACAAGCCAACAATTTGTCAAATGCAAATACAAAATACTAGCAAGCCTCCTTTCCAACGATAGACTTTTCCACCGGTTCGATGAGGCTTGGCCATAGCCCATGTTGTTGTTGTGTGGTCAGGGCATGAGGTCGACGAGACCTCGGCAGTGCCAATTGAAAAACGATTCGAAATCAATCACAGCTGGCTCCGAACTGGCATCAGCCTCAGCATCAGAGCCGCAGCATGAGGCAATCCATTAATAATTCTTGTGGCGTGTTTTATGACCGCAGCGACAGCCAAACCCTTCAGCCAGCTATTGCTACCCTTCCTTCTGAGCTGCCTGCCCGCCTCTTAAAGTACCCCCCACCCCTTATCATCCATTTTACATACACACATGCAAAAACCAGACTCAACTGTTTCGACAGCGTGCCAACAGAGGAAAGACTGACCATGAACATTTTTATAGGCATGTTTGTTTGTTGCTTGTTGTTGGTGTTCGCTGCTACTCTTTGTTGCTGTTGTGGCATTGAATACAGCATTGTCACATTTGACTTACAAAGTTATTATATTAATTTTTGAATTTTCCAATTCCAATTCAACATCCAAGCCTACAAAGGTGAGTAAGTCCATGGTGAGTGTGATTGAAATCGATTTACTCAGGCAATCAAATGCCAAAGAGTATCTAAGCTATATATTTTCTCACTGTGTAACTGCTGCGGCTAGTTGAGGAGGTTATTGCGAGGCGTCCTTCCATGTCCACTGAATGTGTGAATATCGCGTGGCACCATCACATCACATTGCCGCGCCCCGCAAAAGCAAGGGCAAATTGATGGGCAGTCATCAATTTCACTTGTTGGCCACTCGCCTCATGGCGAGCATCAGGATTTCAGTGCCTGGGATGTTGCCAGAATTTGCTTGCGCTTGTGTCCTGCGCTTCATTTATCACTGACTGGTACGAATCACGAATGTCGAATGTCGAAGCGAATGCGGACCCGGATGCCGGATGCGGTTGGGCGCGACAACTGTGTGCAGTCAATTAAACATCGCTGGTAGATAAGATGGCAATGGCAATGGCAAATGGTAATGAATGGCTTGAACTCTGCACCAGAGCATATGTTTATTCCCACTGCGATTCCAGCTAAAAGATTAGTTGGACTATTGGCATTCAGATAAATAAATATGAGTGTTTATGCAACGAGAGGCATCTCCTGAGATCATTCATACTAGGTTTAATATGCCGAACACAATCTGTTATATACATTAAGCCACTCTCATTTTTTTTGGAGCTCGATCCAATTTGTACATCGAAGGCATAAACTTTCAGCTATACGAGTATGTATATGCAATATACAGCTAGAATATATAGACAGCTTTCTGCTCGAAGCATTAACCACAACAACTTGCTTCAACCGACAGGCGACACCCCACAATTCAGCTCCATGTTTGGGGCTCTGTTTCACTTTCAGTCTGTGGCGCATTAAGTTGTCAAGCCGCGGAATGCAAACATATTTTGGGCATTTGCATTACATACAGATAGACATATATGCATATATATATATATGTATATAGGTATATATATATGTATATACCACCCATACACCCTCACATGTACATAATTTTTGTAATACTTTGCGCGATTTGCGCGCGATTATAAAAGCTTTTCGCGGTACGACCCCCATAATTCATATGATGTCGACTGGAAAATGTTTACAACACCAGGCAAAGATTTCAGTTCAGTTGTGGCAGTCAGAAGGCAATCCTCGGTGCCTTGGCTGGCTCTGTGTCTGGGAGCACGAGCAGCAGCCGAAATCGTTTCCTGAAACAGCAGCAAAATCAGCAGCTAACACTAACTGAGTGTGTGTGTGTGTGTGTGTGTGGCAGGGCCATTATTGTCGATGGCGTCTTTGGTTGGCAACTGTGGCCACCTAATGCAGCCCAGCCATTTATTTGTCTATCGGCAAGGAGTAGAGAAGACAGTAACGATGCTGAGAAAACGAGGACGACTTCCTTCTCTCAGCGATTTTGGCAAGACAGCGAAATATTCAAATGAAAATTTATGTCTGCATTATGAATTTTTATATAGTGTTGCCTTCGCGTAGGCATTTTATGGGTGTGTGTCTGTTACTTTCATCCACTCCGCACCCGCATCAGCATCAGCATCAGCACCAGCATCAGCACTCACACTCTCTGCCCCGTGGACCAACCAACCTTCACGTTTAGCGTCAAGCAAAGTAACGAGGCTGCGTGTGGAAAATTATTAAAATGTCGTATATAATGGCAATGGTTTCGGTTTCGTCGTCTTCAAATCCAAAATTTATGCGTTTATGGCATTCATAATTTTCAAATTATTATTGTTATTTTTCCGCTGGCATTATCATCAAGCCTAAGTGCTTGCTATTTGTCCGCTTTCAGTCACTCCGACCACTCAACCACTCAACCACTCAGCCACACACTTTCACTCTTTGCCCAAGTGCAGAGCACTGCGACCAGAGGATACTGCTGCCTAAAACTAGGCAACACATTAAGTCGCTTGACTAGCCACATCCCAGAAGCCACTCTGCCTCTGAAAACCCACACAGACACAATGCCTCTTCACCAGTCGTAAAAATGAGAATGAAAGAACATTCATACCCTTCTAAAATCATCAGCTTCTACCTCATTGTCTTAAAATCGCCACAAGGATTTGTTGGCAGGAGTGCGGACCGAAATACATTATCTGCGATTTTATGGCAAAGCCAAAGCTGTAGAGCAAGTGGCAGCAGGTGAAGTCACATCATTAGCATGCAGCGTATATATTTTCTTCTTCTACAAAAAAAATAAGAAAATGTTTATTAATAAACCACGATGACAGGTTTCTGTCTATTGGAAATGAAATTTAAGTTGCTGAATTTGGTAAGATTCTTTTGAAGGATATCGGTAAGCAGGTTTTCAATTTTGAATCAGGCTACATTCCAACTGAAATTGTATGCTTGGCCACTTTATATGGCATTATAATTTCCATAAAGAACAACTCGAAAAGATTCTACTACATTTTATGTGCTCATAATTAAACTACAAGATTTTCACTTTCCAGTTCTCGCTGAACCATGGCCATCAAGTAGTCTCCAGCTACTGTTTGTTTGTGGCCTGTCCTGGATTTGTTTTGCTTTTGAACTTTCGGCTGCAGCCAGTCAATACGGTTAGATACTCGTAAATCTTTCAGCAAACGACAAGCAACCCGGGCCAAGCAATTTATTTGTAAATGGAATCGATTAAAAAGCAATCGATGCAAGAAGCTGTCGTTGATGCTGTCTTTCACCCCTCCTCCACCCACACACACACACACACACACTCACAGAGTCTTCGGAACCCAAGCTGTGCAGCCCCAGCTAAAGCCAAGCCAAGGCAATCCCATTCCCAGATGACACCTTTGAGGCGCCGTTAGTCACGTGGTAGTCTCCAAAGCAATTCGGCGAGTGACAACCGAACGGAAAACAGCAAAATCAGACAGCTGATTCAAAAGCAGCCAACAGCAGGTGGCCCTGCCCTGGCTTTGGCCCAAGGAGCAATCAAAGCCAGTGGTGTCAGCCAGCCCAGCTCAGTCATCTACCCCTACCTACACAAATATCCCACACACTCCTACCCCCAGCCAGAACGATGATTACATCATCTTGTTCTTGTATTACAAAATATCTTATCGAACGTTTGCATGGTATGTGTGTTTCATCAATTACACCCTTGGGCAAAATTTATTTGCTGCCGAGCGACAGTTAAAGGATTTATAAGAGGTCCCACCATAACAACAACAACAACAAGAACTCAAACACTCAAACAAAAATAAGTGTGTACATATATAAAGTATCCTAGCAAAACGTAAATACGATCTTTATTACAGATTCTAAACTGTAGCAAAATCAGTGCTCAAATGCGAAAGTCTGAAATCAAGGGATCACAATCCTCGGAACCGTGAGGACAGACCTCACTTAGTTGATGCATTGCTGGTATCGAGTAACGGACCAGATGATGCAAAGCTGCTTCCCATTCCCATTCAATCCAACCCAGCATCCACAAATTCTTAGATCAATCAACTGCTGCTTAGTCTTTGGATTTTAGCTAGTGTCCCTTCAGCATGGTTTTTCATTTCCGTTTCCGTTTTATAATTAAGCTAACTGCTGTAAGTGGAATTGCTGCCCCGGTGTGTATGTCTACTGCTTGCCAGCGGCCTTGTTTGTGCAAATTTATTAAAAATAAACGCCCTGCCAAAGACACAACCCACTCCAACGCCCACAGTTCTCAGTCCACGGCCCACCGTTCAGAGTCGACCCAAGCAGCACCGCCCGAAAACTGACTAGCCAGCCGTAACATCTTGTAAACATACTTAGCTGCAGCTCAGGTGTAATAAGTACGCCTTGAAGTGTGCGCCGCTGAGTGCCTGGGCCTGGGCCTGGGCCTGGCCAGGATGTGGATGAATGGCTGGCTGTCTGACTGACTGTTTGGGTGGATATACTGTGCTAGTGTGGTTAGAGTTTCGGTGGTTTCGGTCACGCTGCTAATTTCTTTCATCTCTTGCCTTTTTGCCAGCCAACCGGGCAGGCAGTCTGCTTCTTCAATCTTCTTCAGCGGCGTCTTTGCCGTCGTGTATCTCTCACGTTAATTGTGAAGGAGCAGCCACTCCAGTTTCCAGTTACCAGTTACCAGTTGCTAGCTAGAGCAATCTCCAGCTGAGGCCGCGCTTTATTTTATTTTTTTTTTTTGCTCCAGGAGGAGAGGTTGCTTCTATTTTACCCTGCACGAAGCATGGTACTCCGATGATGTCTTGTCATTAGATCCCCAGTATATAAGTCAGTTGAAAGCTATTGGTTCTTTTGACCAGCTGCAGGAGCAAATGAATAACAGGAATGTTAATTCCCCAGATTCTTCTTATACCTCGGTAAAGCTGTCTTTTGAATTGACCCTTAATAAGTCACAGGGCCAAATAATTATCGTTGCAGACTTAGATTTGAGCGTTGAGTATTTTTAACATGGACAAATATATGTGACACTTTCGAGAGTAACCTTTAAGCCATATATGTTTGTATTGCCTCATCAAACACAGGTTAACAACTGTAATATTGTAGACACCCAGTAGTACATTCTACTACCTATATTGCACACCTGCGAAGCCGGACAGACACACTGTCACTGTTATGGCTATGTTAGCTCACTTTACCATGAATACGCTTGAGGCAGCGTTCAGTAAAGTAATTTGCTCATAGAGCAAATTGTACGCAAATCAAACGGACTGGTTTGATAAAGCGCTCAATAGTTGGCTCACTCGTAGATGAATCTCTTTAAGTTTAATCAGCGTTAGCAATGAATGCGCCAAAAATGCCTTCCTAAATATTACATGCATGTATTATACCATTAAAGATGAAATTATCGGAATGCTATGGCAAACTGGTGACAAACAGGCAAATAGAGATTGGTTTGAAGAGATTCTTATAGTTCATGCAAGGCAAGCCACAGTTAAAGTTGCAAAGCTGAAGAGACAAAGTTTGTAGTTGTTCTATGAAGAACTATTTGGCTCATCAAGGTAGGAGAATTTATTTCATCGTTTTTGTAGCAAATGTACTTATAAACGTAAAACTAATCATATTTTTTGGGTTGTATAGAAACGGACCTTTTGCGACCTTTTAAATTTATATTTGTTTTTTATTTTTGCACGCATGAGGTCTACTGATGAAGAACATTGGTTGTTGCTCGTGGAAAGCTAATGTGTATTAGCAGTCTGACAGAAGACATAGGGAGAACTGCCTTCCCACTTGGCAATAGCTTATACCATCATCAAATTAGAAATGAAGCCGGGCAGGTGCGACAGTCTGTTTCGGGTGCTGCCAAGCAACATTTTCAGATGCCTTTAGCTTGGACCACTTACGCAAAATCAAAACAAATATAAAATTGTTGGAGGGATTTAAAAAGTTGGCGAAAGAATATAAAATTTTTAGAGCTCAAGTTGATTGCAAAGTCTATAGCAGGTGAGTGTATATATAGCTTCGGCTAGCCAAGGGCCTTCCTTGCCTGTTTTAATTATACTCGTACTCAAGTGGAGTAAACGAGTATATTGTATTAGCGCAAATGTTTTTAACAGGCAGAAGGAAGCGTCTAAGACCCCGTAGAGTATATATATTCTTGATCAGCATCAACAGCCGAGTCGATCTAGCCATGTCCGTCTGTCCGTCCGTATGAACACCTAGATCTCGGAGACTGAAAGAGCTGGAGAGACCCAATTTGGTATGTAGACTCTCCTTGTGGGGCGTCAGATCAAGTTTGATTTATCGCCCCCGCAAGACCTTATATCCTCCACAAATTATAACGCAACTTCGTTTGTATAATCTACCGATTTGCTGAGTTTTGCTAAGATCGGATAATAATTGTAGACAAAATCATACTTTTGAGTGTGTCGAATATTGATTGAATGCTGAGTACGAGTATCTTATAGTCGGAATCTCGACTATAGCGTTCTTACTTATTTTTATTTTTACTGCTGCATTTTTTTTTTAATTAACTGTATACATGGAAAAGTTGTGTTTGGCAGAACTCAGACTACAAAACTCGACCTCGAATCAGGCTCAGGCTGAAGCTGATGCTGCTGCTGCTGCTGCTTTGGCTCCAGCTCAGGTGGCCAGCAGTGAGCAGCAGCAGCCCCAGTTTTGAGTTCCTCAGTTGGCCCAACCAAGCAGTGAGTTACCTCTTGAGCGTTTGTTTGACTTGGTTTTTATTTTTATTTTTTCCCCTGGTTCCTTGGTTTGGTTTGCATTGCTCAACAGGGCGTGATAACCAAGTGGCGCTAAATGAACAGAGTAGGAAGGTAATTAAACCCTTTGCCAGCTAATGAACTCGCTGCTCTAGCAGCTCCCGTTCCGTCCGACTGCTCGCTTTACCGGCTAGGTGGTTTTGGGCCGCACAAATTACGGAGCTGGAGTTCGGTTTGGAGTTTTACGAGTAAGTTGCTTTGGCTGCCACTTTTATCTCTTAACTGCAGCTATAACTGTAAATATTTAAGTGCGTCCTTTCCTTTTTTTTTCTAGCCGTAATACAAATTCAATTCGGAAATTCGTATGCACTTTAAGGACACGTTAAAGGGGACCTTAGCAGTATTGAAGGGGTGCTTGCGTGTGCGCATGGGTGTGTGTGGGCGGGAAGTTAACAGAAGCAGAGTCATTTGTTTTCCAAAAATTAGTTGTGAGCCCATTTTGGGCATATCGGGCAATTGTTCCTGTTGTTCCAGCTTATTGCTAGCTGTGTGCAGAGCACGTGTGTGCTTCTGTGGTTCCATATACTTCGAATCCTTTGCGTATGCCTTGTCTGTAACTCGTCCCTGGGCCTGAGCCTGAGCCTGAGCCTGTGCACCACGAACCCCGACCAGTTTGATAATTGTAACCGTGCAATGCGTTTGTATGATCTTTCCACCTTCAAACTAAAAAAGCTAGAGATTTTCCAAGGACATTTCTACAAGGTATAAAGTCGACTGCTTAAGATGCCAAGAAGAGAAAATCTGACTTCAGCTTCTTGTTTGAAATGCATATTAGCAGACATGTGCGTGGCGCCTGGAGAACATGTTAGTGGTGAAAGCCGCATAGAATGTAGTTTCTGTCTGAGTTTTTAGGTCGTTAATGAAAACTGGAATTGGCTTGTTTATTTCATTTTGGAACTCAGGCGACGTAATGAATGAATGTATGAATGTTTGTGTTCGTTTATGTGTGTGTGTGTGTGTGTGTGTCAGAGCGTGGTTAGCTACCAGCTAGATACAATGCCTCAACCATTCTCCTGCGTTTCACGCGACCCGCAATTGCCAGCAGCGCCTGGTCTTCTGCCCACTGTTTGCGTTTGCGTTCGCATATGAATATGAATTTTATCGAGATTCATGGCAGATGATAATTTTCCCTTGATAACTGTAAACTCGTCTATAGCTCGAAGCGAGGTTGTTGGCAGCCACATCTACAGCCCAAGACTTGCCATTTGCCTTTGCCTTTGCTTTTGCCTTTGCCTCCTTGTCTGCATTTGGGACACCCACATTTGGCTGGTGTTGAATTTTTTGGGCAACCGCTTGTCCCTCCTACAAGCTCCTTACATGCATCCACATTCATGTAGCCATGTTTGCCAGCTCTCGTGTGAGTGTGTGTGTGGGTTTGTATGTGTGGGTGTCCCGGGTTGGGTTGCTGGGGCCAGTGGGTTGGTCGTTGGCTTGTCTTTATTTGGCTTATGGCGCTCATTTCATTCATTTGCCTGTGCATTCATTTGCCTGCTTCGTTCATAAAATATAAACAGCGTATTAAAATGTATGAATATCCCAAATGTTTCAACCCCAACCATCTGCCCCCACCTCCGCGTCCCACCAGCAGTGGCAATTCTAGTGCCCAAAAACCGCTTCCTTGGGCCAACAGCTAATGTTGATAAGTGAAGTTATGACTTTGCCCGCCAGACAAAACACACAGATATAAGAGTATGAGTAGTTAAGAAGGGCAGGGACAGTCGCAGGGCTGGGGTAGTGGAGCTGAAGGGGAAGCAAGTTGACTGAGCAGCAGCATACATAGTTAAAGTTGCAACAGTTTTTTAAAGGCACTTTGAACGAACATATTTAATTTAACGTTAGTTCGATGGAGGAACAATATCTGAGCCCATAAACGCCTTATAAATTAAGCAATTATCCATAATCGCTCATCCAGCATAAATTTCTCAACAAAAAATATAGCTGCTCTAATTTGAATCACTTAGTTTTTTTTTTATGGCAGACTAAGAGTTTGAGTTTGTTGACAGCTCAAATATGCCCATGCCCCATGCCACATGCCACATGACTGTTTCCACAACCATATCCCCGGCTTTGGCTCTGGCCTAAGGCAGTGTTGACCTTTTGGTAGAGCGGCCCGTGCCAACCCAAAAATATATAAAGAAAGGCACAAAAAAGTTGATACCGCATATGCAAATCAGCTCAACATTTCCGGCACTCGGTACAGGGTCCACGGGACCTCGGTACCACGACACCACGCTGCTGCTCCTGCCGCTCCTGCTCTTAATTCAAGTGCATGTGGTTTGTGTGCTTTGAAGTTGAAACTCAATTACGCAAAAATCTCACACGTTGGCGCCCGCATAGGCACCTGCAGGAGGCGGGGTGGCAGGATCGCTAACGTTTGTGGGGGCCTGCAGTTGCCATTACTGAGGCATTAAACTGAGAGCCGTGCTAAGCGCTCGGCTACATCAAGAATCATCATCATACGCAGCTGGCCGACTTTTTGGCCGCCCATAAAAACAATTTGGCTAATTGCTCGGTCCAGGCCGTCGGAATGGGATTAAGCTCTGGGGAAAAGGAGACACAGCATGCTGGCCACACACACACACACACACACACACACAAGCACAAGACACACCTGGCGCCCCAAAAAGCGCGAGCTCGCAGCTCACCTGAAATAATTAGAAGCTGCTGAATTTTAGCTGGGAATTGAGAGTTGGACAAGGGAGCAGACGGCTACAAAATAGGCTGACAATTTATGTAATCTGACAGAGTAATATGATAATAAGTACGTCGCCCAGATTCACGGTCACATCACGTCTAAAAATCAACCATTTTGACGGAGTAATGTTTCTATGCAAAAACTCTTTTTGCATTGCTAAAGCAAACCCTGCAATCAACACCAAAGGTTGTGGCTCTAAAAGTTCTCTAAAGAGAAACGAACTGAAGTTGGTCTCTTAGAGATATGATGTTCACACAATATGCTGGTGTTGTGAGTCCCTGTAGACATCAGTGACCTCAAGCCCGCCACAGATAACATGTTGCCCCAAACATGTAACCAACCTAAGCTCAATTTTTCTAAGCTTTTCATTATGCTGATCACGAAGTGGCATACTTACACCTGATCAAAGTGTTGAGTCTTTTGCATATGTGTGTGTGTGTGTTAGGGAGAGAAGTAACGGAGTGAGAACTGTGAAATGTTGAAATCGTGAATTGTTTCCTCTACAACACCAATACAACAACAACAACAACAACAAAGGAAAGCAAGCAACAAAAATGTGTAAGCTGAAAATGCGCATATCTAAAAAGGCGTGAAAATAATTTGCATAAAATTTATGCCCTTTGATCGCTTCAATTGCTAGCCAGGGATGTGGAGTGGAGGCCGTGGATAGGCAAGTTGCCTTAATGAATAGGCTGGCCAGGAGCAGGCGAGCTGCCAGCGCACGCTCTCCCCACCTTGGCGTCAGCAATTGCAAGAGCAGACCATCACCACCACACCCACATCATGAGGCCATGTTCATCTAAGTAAACGACGGCCGTCATGGGAACGCGTCAGAAAAGCAAAGGCGTTCTTGGCATCGTTTAGGGATGCGCTGGTTGCTGCTGTTGCTGGTGTTGCTGCGGCTGAAGTCTTTACGGTTCTACTGCCACGCCCACTGTGTGTGCCCATTGTGCCTGCAGCTGGTCTGGGGGCAACTGCCAGGATGAGGCATTCTAATTTGTCGCCAACGCTCGCTCGCTCCCTCTCTCTGTGTCTCTCTCTTTCTCTCTATCTGTCTCTATCGCTCGTTCACTCTGAGTGCAACTTTGTCAAGTGCTGTGCTCCATCTCCAGCTCCGGATCCAGTTCTGGCGCTATGGGTCGGTCTGGCTACTCCACTTGAGCCGCCTAAAATGGCACTTTAGTGCCTTTTGGGGCGTGTGAAAACAAAAGGCGCCAAGTGTCGTGTAGCTCCATTGAGTGAGTGGCGGCAACACTTTGCCTTTGCCAGGCATGGCCCTGCTATAGGGCCATCAGCCTCAAACTGAGCGCTCCCTCTCCATATTTTGGGCTTGACAATTTTCACGCTAACCATCTTGAAAATTGTGTCAATTTGTTGAAAATGTCGCTAGAGAATTTTGTGGCCCTGGTATGATTTTCGTTTAAACAAACTTATTCACATACCACCTTTTTTTATTTCGTTACAAGGTTTCCAGAGGTAGAGGCAGTTGCACTGTCCGCAAGCGTGCTCCTGCCCCAAAATGTGGGCAACAACAAAAGTAAATATCAATCTAAGGCCAGGAATGTGTAAAGTGGTTGGAGGAGGACTCGAGTTGTGTGGGGAATCACATGAAAATGAGTATTTCGTTTGGTTGGAACCGCAACTTATGCTTTAAAGTGGATGTCATGTTCGGCAGAGGACCAAAGCAGGAGTTTTTTATTTTTTTTTTGGTTTAGCTTTAGCTTGGGGCAACAAAAAAGGCCACGGCGTTGATGGCCCAAACCGGAAGCACACACTCATAAAGAGAGCGAAAGAGAGAGATAGAGAGATGGAGATGGAATGAAAAAGCAGCGGAAAGTTTTAAAAAGGGGCAAATGAGAGACAAAGTAGACAACGAGCAAATGAATGAATGAGTGCATGAATGAAACAGCTGTGGCCATTTCCTTTCGACGGCTACGCCTTTTGGTCTGATGCCCTGCTGTGGTTGGGTGGTTGGAAGGTGGGCGCCGACTGATGGTGGCGAGTGTGCGGCACTTGCCGCATGTATGACCATGTGCTGGACGCTGAGGTTGACGCACATTAACACACATTGTGCGGCCCGAAGAACAGAAAAAAGGAAGATACACTAAAGGGAGATAGCCGAGTATATGCCCTTATCTGATATTGCCGATTGCCGATTTGGATATATTCATTACAGGCAAGGTTAAGATGTTAGTGGTCATCGTTTGACCATCTATATAGGTGGAACTAACTGTATATTGACTGACATACCCAACTGATGCACTTATGCCAAATATTTGGTGCTGCATTCTCAATGAATTGATCGTTATCTGTCTTTGCTTTGGCAAATGCCGAAGTCTGTGTACCAAACTACCGCATTTACGTACTAATTGCTGTAAATTTGTATCCTTAAATGAAAAATATATGAAAGCTATTTGATATCTGAATGAATTCATTTATAATTTGATCTTCATTGGACTTGTATGTCGCTCATCGACTCAATATACTTGCTTCAGAGATTGAATTGATGGGTATATACTGGACATACCGGCGTCCACTACGCAAACTGGCAATGCCAAATGAACGAGTGTATGTGTGTGTGCGTGAGTGTATATGGGTTTGTCCCTTTTGCTTGGAAAATCTGATTAAAATATTTCAGTTTGCCTTTTAATGTGATTTTTGAGCATAATAAAAAGCCAAGTTTGGAAGCCAAAAGCGCCCCCCAAAAAGTTCACAGGGCCGTGTGCTGCCTGCCGCTAGCTTGTTGGTTAGTTGAATGGAGTTGGAGCTGGAGCCGGAGTTGCAATTGGAATTGGTCAGCACGGGCTGGCCAACACACCGGATGGCCTGTCCGGAACGCAGAGACCCAGACCAGATCAACATCCAGGTCCAGAGCCAGCTAAAGGAAAAAAAGGGGTTGCTTGGCAGCCGATGCGGCTGCTGATTTAGTTGCCATTTGCCATTTGCTGTTACTTTTTTTTAGCCCTTCCACTTGCCCCACTACTTCGTTTGCGCCATGTCCTTTTTCCGTTGGTATTGAAGGATGTTAACAATGCGCCAGGCAGCAAATGAAAGTGCAAGTAAAATAAAACAAAGCTACAGCCTGCCGGATGGGTTAGGAGCTAAGTTAAGAGCTATTGATTAAAGGCTTACGTTCGACCAAAATCGAAGGCGGCATTCAATGGGAACATGCTTACTATGAGTCTGAGTCTTCCATTTGCCAAATGGACTGCCCAAGCAGCGCTATGAAGTGAAAATATGTTGTGCGTGGGGTTCCGTTGACTTCAGGTTTCAAATTCATACAAGGACAAACAGCAATTGGCTTAGGAACTTATGATATACAGGAATACATATTGTAAAGTAGGCTTGTCCATAATTCAGAAAGCTTTTCAATTTTAATTCTTTCAACTTTAGTTTGAATACCACAAGTTTGAAAAAACACAATCCCTCCCTCCACATTACACCCTATCTATACAAGTATATGGTATACACAAGTGTGTGGTATACACACACATATACATAACTGCGCTCATCTTAGAATGAGCACAATTATTACAGCAAAACTATGCAAGCGCAAAATCAAAACTAACAGCGATGCAGAGTCTGCAGAGTCCAAGGCAGAGCCGGCTGTAGAACTGACTCTCTGGAGTTAAATGCAGCCCCTTGAATTTTTGTAGAGTCGTGATCGCAGTGTTGTTAAGAGAGCCAGAGTGTCAGAGAGCGGAGCTGCTGACATAGCTGAAGTAGTGAGAGAGCGGCACACACATTTTTTGCTTGCTCTATTTGGCACCACAGCTACAGCTTCTGTTATTGCTTTGGCTTTGCAGATGCTTGAAGTTTCGTCTGGCAACTCTGCGACCAAAACTGCAGCAGAACAAACACTGCTTCACAGCATAGCGATAGGTATGTAGGCTTACCAATTCTGCCTTTATACCAGCTTTACTATTAATCATATATAAACTTTGTCTGATATTTTTCTTCAAATCTATCTAAGCGTTCGTTCTATATTTCCTTTTCAACTAGTCTTCTTTTTATCACTCTTTTGATAGCAGCAACTGTTTGTATGATACAATGTTTTTTAACTAACCAAAATTATCAACTGAAACCTGAAACTCAAATGCTTTAAATCATCTGCATCTGGCCATGTGAACTTAATTAA
Organism: Hirtodrosophila duncani; assembly: GCA_037043425.1. Classification (NCBI taxonomy): domain Eukaryota; kingdom Metazoa; phylum Arthropoda; class Insecta; order Diptera; family Drosophilidae; genus Hirtodrosophila; species Hirtodrosophila duncani. The sequence continues at coordinate 117,726 of JBAMBM010000063.1, read as the reverse complement.
TTAAAGTCGGACAGGCCAACAGCTGCTCCAAGGCATCTGACAATGCGTAATGTAAAGTGGAAATGGAAAATTCGTCGGTCGAGAACCCAAACACACAAAATGAAAAAAAAAAGAGAAAAAAAAACAGAAATCACTCAAGTGTTCATTAATGCAAATCAGTGTGCCCATGCCGGAAAGATCCATTGAAAGGCAATTGGTGGCGTGGCCAATGGTCTGCTTGGACCATGGTTGCGACGCTTTAGTCTCTGTCTATCTTAATTTTGGTTGTTATTTATTTATTTACCCTAAGTTAGGGTATAAGAGAATATATGGCTTCTCTAACTACTTTAAGAATAGAAATATTCCTTAGAAATATTCCACTTTTTCAAGTTGATTATCTTAGTTTAAGGAGGAACTCTTTTTTTTTAGAAGTCATTCCAACCGCCGGGGCATTCAATAATCCAAGTTTAGTAGAACGGACAATGGTATATTTGCCCATTCCCTTGCACTGACGGCTTTCAGCTCCATAAATTTTGGCAAAAGGATGCCCCACAGATCCTCAATTGGATTTAGATCCGGAGTAAATGCCGGCCACTGCAACAGCGAAATGTTGTGCGAGTCGAATAGGAGCGTTATCCTGCTGAAATATCCAACTGTCGTCACGGAATTACATACGTCCTGGTAGAAAACAAGTTGCACACTTTCCTATAGCACCAAAAGCTGCCCATAACATAAGAGATTCACCGCCATGATTGCCCCTGTAGCAAGTCTGCCGGGGATGTCGTAGATCTATCGAATGTTTATTATACCGGTCTGAACCGACTTAAGTAAACTTCTTAATATCAGAGTTTTGAGTTCGCCATCACAGAACATGTACTTTCCATAAGATGTGCCATGCGTTTAAGTTTTGCACTTTTGATCTAACGGTTCCATAGAGTACGAGTAACCATGAGAAAGAGACATAAAGAGAATAAAAGTGCGTACTCAATACAAACAGGCAAGCAAATGCAGCTTTTACCTGTCTGCTGATATCTTTGCGATCAAGAAAGCTTTTATAGAGCATTTACACTCTGTGCTACCAAAGCTTATTATATATATTTGTTTTTATAATTTATTTTTTAATTGCATTTTTTGTTTTTTATTTTAGCCCAAAATTTATGGCTGAGGGTTTTCTTCTTGGGCTGTGTTTTTTTTTTTTTTGTTTAAATTTTGCTTTCTTTTTACTTTATGGTTGTTTGTTAATTTGTGAAAGCCCAAGAGGGCGACAGGAACCGGCTGGGCTGGAGTGAGGCTTGGTTGTGTGTCCATGTGGCTATAATTTGTTGACGTTTGACTTTGTGCGTCTAATTGTGAGACTCCGAGAATGAGCATTGAAACGACGGCGGAGACTAAGCGAGATGGCAGCGATGATGTCTGCTGGGAACGTCAGAGCAGCAGCAGTGCGGTTCGAGGCTGGTGGAGAGAGAGGTGGAGGGTGAGACACAGCCGTTGGTCACTTTGATGTGGCACGGCGTCCCGTAGAAATTGCGTAATTTACTTGTGTGTGTTTATTTTTAAACAAAAATCTTGTGGCTTTTCTTTTCACTGATTTTTTATTTATTTTTTTCGCTAATGAACTGATTATGCATTATGGTCATCATTGCTGGGACGGAGGAGAACTTTGTGCAAGTCGCAATGAAGTTGGATAATTTTGGTATGCAAATCTGCCACTCACACATACACACTGCCGCACATTTACTACCTCTTAAGCATTTACGGAGCGTAAATAAGTGCCAGAAGTGGAATATTAATTTCCTTGAACTGATCCGGATCTTCATACTGTTTTTAGAGTCGTCATGTGCCGCTTGCCGGCCTGTGTAGAGTGCAGCCAAGCGTATAAGGCTATGTCCAGGACAGTAGCTGCCAGAGGGGCACATCAGTCCTCGGGCTGGGGGAGGGCAGGGATAGCTACAGCTGCCAGAAATGTACATAGTTGAAAATTCGTTAATGGTCACTGAGCAATGTGAAGTTCCAAAAAGCCAAAGCCAAAACCTTCACTGCAAATGAATGTCTGCATGTGTGTGTGTGTGTGTGTGGGTCACATACACACATGTGCTCACATATTTTTGGCAAGTTAAAGTTCTTAGAAATCCTTGAGTGCACACAAAAACAAATAAACAACGAAATAGACAAACAAAAATGGACGCTCTGAAGGTCCTCGACCCCCCTTTCCACCACCGCTAGTAGAAGGGGTGCATTGGTGTGCTGGCTGGCTTAGTAGCGGAGAGGGAGGTCAACGTTGTTGTGCGAGCATACAGGGGCAAGTATATTGGGCGCTCGGCCATGTACTGTGGTTAATTTGTGTGCTCAAAAGCGCTTACCACTTTGCTTTGTTGTTGCACTTGGAAAAACAAGCATATAGTTGATAAGAATCCAAATTATACAGCACAGAAGAAATCTTAATCAAAACAAGAAAGGAAATCTTATAAACCATTTACATTGTAAGTGTATAACCGACCTAGAACAAATCTGGATGGAGTTTCAATTTGAATTTCAAATCTTACTTTAACTTGTAAAACCATTATATAGATCCTAATCTTATATATATACAATTTTCCTGTCATTACTTAAGCAATTTTTATGAAATTTTCACATGAAGTCAATTTCTGCAATCAAGATTCACTCGCCAAACTAAGCAGAAATCGAAAGTTCAATGTGATGGCCGCATGGAAGATCGCGAGTGGAGCCGAAGGAGATACTGTCTTGTCTTCTCTCTGTTATTTTTGTCATTGGGTTGTATTTGGATTCTGTATTTCTGCCAATTTTTGTGCGTTTATATACATAGAGTATTATAATACTGTCACGATATTTGAAGCGCATAGAAATAAGCATCTACGACCATATAAAACAAATATATTTTAGATCAGCATGACAAGACGAGCCAATATAGCCCTTTCCGACTGTATGTGTGCGTATGTTTTTATGCGAACTGTTCTCTTAGTTTTAAAGCTATCGAGTTGAAATTTGACCATTCTGCTGTAATCTGTTCATATGTCAAAATCGTGCGGATTGGACCATTTTATTATAAAGCTCCCATATAACCGACTATTCGGAATGAACTTTTAGTAGACCAAAATTTATTTTTTTCATCCGAATTGAACCAAATTTGGTGCGTGTTATTATTAAAAGACTCCATGTATGCTGTCCAAAGTTGATCCAGAACGGACGTCTATATCATCCTCATATGCAGCTTTGGATTTATGTGGTGGTGTGTGTGTGTGCCCATCCCTGCCGTAGAGGTATAATTTTTCAGGAGTTGGTCGCTTATGAGCGCATTCACAAGGTGCAGTTCCCTAAGTAGGGACCGAGCAGGGACCGAAAGATCTAGAGCGAGCAATGTGGGATGTACAGGGCTCAAAATTGGTCCTTTGAGAGGCCCCTTTTTATATTAGATTCGTGGAGCGTGTCTGGAAAAGTTCAAGGGCCAACGCTGGCTAAACTTGCTAGTAATTATCTAAGATTTGAAAAATGTATAAGAAATTCCCATCTAAATGGCAGTTATAAATCTTATAAATCTTCCCGTCAGTGTAATTAAAATATCGGCATTGTATAATACGTTTTTCTTACAGTGTACGACAAACAAAAGCACAAATAGGTATGGGTCAGCTAAAGCTGCAGCAGCAGCAGTGGTACTGACCGGAGCTGCACAAATTTATGTGCCTTGCAAGTGTCAAACTAAGACAACCCATACACGCGCATATCCACACACACATGCAAAATGGCCAGGTCGAGGCAAGCAAGGCAAGGCAGCGCCTGCAACTTATGCTATGGAATTTTCAATTTTCTAAGACGCAGTCAGAAACACAGGCCAAACACAAAGCCTTAGCTAAAAGCCACCCAACTCGCTCGCATATGTGTGCGTGCATGTGTGTGTTGGCGTGTGTTTGTACTGTTGCCTGGACAGGCGAGGGCTCTGCTCCTTCGGTTGTTGTTGTGTGCTGTATATGAATGACTTTAAATTGAAATGCGATTACATGACCAGGACACGCACTTAGAGACGGCTTAAGACTATTTTCTACTGCTGTCTCCACACAGGTCAAACGATGGGCCGCCAACAACAACAATAAGAACAACAACTGGAGCCAAAACTTTAGCTAGAACTTCAATTTGAAGTCGTAGCAATTGTTGGCCAGCTGGTGTGTTTGCTTGGCTGATTCGCTGGCATTTTCGAGCAGACGACGACGATGACGACAAGGACTTTTCGAGCCCAAAAACTTTTGTTTGTGTGTGTTGTGTGAGCCCAAGACATAGCCCCACCCCACCTCCACTTATGTGAGTATGTTTTAAATTTCATTAGTTTTAGTTTTATTGCATTCTAGCCAAAAGCACATTTTGTGCATCTTTTTTATGCACACAGTGCGAGGACAATCAATGAGCGCTGCTGAGCTGAGCTTGGCTTTAACTCCGAATCACTCAGTTTTGTAGCATACTTTGCAGCGCTTGGAGAGCGAACAGTCGAAGCATTTAAAAGCGACAACTTTAAGCGCAGATAACCACAGCCAACGCTGCAGCGCCAGAAGCGAAGGCGGAAGCGGTGGCAAAAAATATCTGAACATAAATTGAGGGCGCTAGGGCGTCATGATTAAGGGGTTTTTGCTTGTCGCTTCTTATTTTTATTTTCATTTTCATTCTCAATTTCTTTATTATTTTTCTTTCAAGCGCTCACTCGTCCGGTCGTCCCGCCGTCCATTGCTCGTTTGGCTGGTATCCCGCGGATACTTCCGCTTAACGGTTACATTTATAATTACATTTTAATTAGATTCATTCGGCTGTAAAGTGTCCCTTTGTGTGATTTTGCCGCCGTTTTCGCCATCGTCTTGGACTTGGACTTGGATGTGGTGTGGACTCTGACTGCTCCTGCTGGTAGCTGGCTGCCTCCTAATGAATGTCTACTTGAAAACCATGTATCCTTGCAACCATGGGTTTTCCTTCATACGCTGCTGGCCACAGCTTTGAGCGCTTCGCGCCTTTTCATTCGATTTCCAATTTGTTTTAAAATTTCGTCTTTGTTCCATTTGGGTTGACAATCTTCGAAGTTAAGTTTGCAATGACCGGTTTAAGCTGCTGGTCCATGCAATGTGAGTGTGATCAAGGAACTAATGCTTAGCTGGTCGATTGTAAGCAAACTTGTTGCCATCAAATGCAAAAGGAATAGGAAACTGAGGCATAACAGCACATTTAAGAAATCACCTCAACTCTGTAACTTTGAGTTAATGAAACTAATAAAAATGAAATTGCTCGGCAAGATGTGGAAAGTGAAACACAACAAAGTAATCAATTTCATGTCGTGTCTTAGCATATAAGAGAGATCTGTGACCCACAAGCTGCTTGTAGTGTATTCTCGCTTCGTTGTTGCATTTTCATTATTTTCTTTTTGCTTTTCATTTTCTCATTTAAATTTTTTTAATTCTTGTTTTTCTGGCGTTCGCTGTTCAGCTGCATTTTTAATGACTCTGATTTATTAATGGCGGCCATCTGATTAAGGCCTATCCGAACCGACCCAATCCAATCCCAGCGCCAGTCTTCTACAGCAGAAACAACTCTAAATATAAATTAGACAACGTTGGCTGCGTCTTCGACCTGGCAACAAACAAAGGCTGAGCTGTAGCTAGAGCTGGGATTTGGGTTGAGTTCCCTTTTTTTTTTGGGTATTGGATTTTGGGACTTGGACTGGGGTTTTGCCAGCAAATCTTAGTGTTGTCCTTGGCGTCCCGTTGGCCAAATGCGACGACGTGCGACGCCGCTTAACTGTTTAATAACTTTGGTCTGGTCTGGTTAGCTATGTCTGGCTGGGTGTGCTTTGCCTGATTCCTGCATGTGAGTTGCTGCCGCCAGTAGCAGCAACAACAAGGAGGACGTCTCATTGTCTCACTGGCTCACCGCTTTCAACCGGATCTGATCCATGGGAACGGCTTGGAAGTTCCACGTCGTTGATTTTATTAGTCTCTAGCGAACAATTCGAAAAATTTGTACGCTTTGCCGAGAAAAATTTTGCCCGTTTGCAGTTGTTGTTTTTGTCGTTGATGTTGTTGTTGTTGTTGTTATTGTTGCTGTAGCTCTTGCTCTTATTTGTTCCAGGCCTTGCCTTTGAGCTTTTGGATAACGCGGCTAACAGGCATTCAATAGCAGTAGATTTTCTTTGGAATTCTTTGCCAGTTCCTGTTGTTGTTGGTGACGGCGGCAAAAGGATTGCCAAAAAGGACTAACGACTGTGCTCATGTTAGTATATATATATAGGCGCGACGTTGTCTACTTCAACATAGCTCCAGTCTCAGCTCCCAACTACGACTTCGACTAATGGCAACTTGTTAAACTGTAAAATTGGAAAACAAGTTGTTTTCGTTCCTTTTATTAGGTTGCCGCCTCAATGCGCACCCCTTTACGCCCAGGCACTAGGGCGTGCCGTCTCCAAACACAAACCAATTCGACATTTGCCCCAGCGCGGCGCACATCAATTGCATTAGAGGCAAGCGGTAAAGCCAAGCCCATCGTCAACGTCTTCCTCCTCTGTGGGGGATGTAGTAATATCCTTGAGTCTGCGATGGGCCATTTAGCTTTAGCCTGTCCCATGGAGTGATGGGGCTAGGCTTAACTGACATTGCACTTCATATGCAGCAGCCTTCACTACGCCTTTTAAGGCAGATGTAAGAAATGTGAATAGCTTCAACAATGGTCTCTGTACCTAAAAATCGTAGATACAGATTTCGGGGTGTAGATTCAATGGCCTTTTAGTCTTTTAGTCAATCCACACGATCACTGTCTTTCTCCGTCACTGTCTTTCTAATTCGGTTGACTTGTCATAGGAACGATGTAAGGCAAAAATATTCAAATAGCAATCAAGCTCACATAGGGATATTAACTTGGCTGATGATTCACAAATCCATATACATAATATAAACATTACTCACTCGCTCTCTGACTTTCGCTCAAGACGGCTGCTTTATTCTCATTCTTTTATTGTGCTTAATTTCGGTTGACTCAGGGGTTTTCGGCTCTATAACGACAGGGTCGATACAGTCTTTATCCAAACCAGATCTACCCAGATCATTTACTTTCTTGCGCTTAAGAGACTTATTAAAAGATGTGAAATTTACTGCGAGCGTCGAGAAAAATGTATTTAATTGCTTAAAGCCTACGTGGAGAGCATTAAATCCTTCCTTTGCGTTCCTTAAAAACGATGGCAACTCGGCTTCAGCAGGACTCAGCACAACTCACATGTAAATTTCAAATGATGGTTATTTATAAAACATTAGCTAGCACGGACTTTGACTTTGTTACGACAAAGCCAATAAAAAAGCACAAATTCGGAAGAATCAGCCTTGGAAGGGCAACTTTTTGTAGTAGTCATCCATTGAAATTGAGAGCATCATAAGAATGATACAAATTTCTCACTGGGTAAACTGGCAGCAGTATATCGGATTTGAAACGACACAACAACAAGCAAACGCAATAACAGTGAAATTACTTAAAATGAGTTAGTCCGCTTTTGCTTCCTGAAGACCCATTTCACCCTTCATTACACGTTACTATGGGTATTCCTATTCCTGCGGTGATTGGGTGTTCTCATACAAAATGCTTTTCTCTCTAGCTTTTACAGTCTCCGGGATCTAGGTGTTCATACAGACGGACAGACGGACATTGCTAGATCGACTCCCCTTGCCAGGCTGATCAAGAATATATATACTTGCATTTTATTCTTAAATCTTTCTATTACAAAACACGTAAACCCATGCTGAGCAGATGAAATTATAGAACCAAAAGAGTTTTGTAACTGTGAAGTTACAGCAGACAGTTTTGATATGCCTCTTTAGTTTTGGGCATCCGACTTATTCCTCTTTTTATGGAGAGGAATAATAAATCACTCCTTCCAAAGAGAAGGGAAAGACGAAGAATTCAAAGATAGACCAAAAAGCTTCCAAAAAGCTTCATATTCATCGAAGAAGTCTCTTGGGTAACTCATTACCAAGTTGAAGGCTTTTTCCAGTGTACTGCTTCAATGATGCCTGATCTTTTATCAACATATTTTAATTGACGAATTTCAGCTTGCCAAATCGCCTCAGCTTTAATTTACTTTGCTGTCAGTGATACTCATCTGTTATGTTGGCCAACCGTTGTTAATCAACTCAACTCTCATCTTATCTCTCTGGCCGACTCCCAGCAGTTATATGTGCGACATCTGCCTGCTGGCCACCAGGCTCAACGGCTCCATCTAAGTTGTCTGGACAACGCTTCCACAATTACGCTGTGCACTTCAAAAGGCGCCAAAAGGTGATGCTTTTTAATTTCGCCCGACGAAACTTGGTTGGTTTTTGTTGCTGCTGATGTTGTTGTTGTTGTTGTTGTTGTTATTTACTCAACGCCTTAGACTCAAACCCAATCCATAGCTGCTTCAGCTTAGTCGTGTTTGATTTCAAAGTATCATTGAAACCCCTTTCAACTGAATTGGGTATAGGCTGAGGCTAGGCTATGCCGAGGAAAGGGCTGGGGCAGGCTAGAACAGGCAGCAAGCTTGGCTCATTTTCGGCTTTAGGATGGGCAAGCTGGCGTAGTAAGAATTTTGTTTTGGCAACTTGGTCATGACTTTGGCTTTAACTGGATTTAGCAAAGTCAGCAAGAGGTAAAGGATAAGAAGCAGGAGCACCAGCAAGGGCATAGGTAGATGGATGTCAATGCGATGACTGGTAGCTGTAGCTGCTGTTATTGATGTTGCTGTCATAAGACGTAGCCAAGTTACAATTTTTAACTAGGCCTGACGACGCCATTGAGATGCAATTGCCGATGTACTGCTCCTCCCCAATATGCGACTCATTGCAAGAACATTAGTCAAAAACAAGTAGGAACGCTATGGTACCATAGGATACTCAAATAAATGCTGAGTGCTTTTATACAACATGTTTTCTCTACGATTTTGTCTACAATTATTATCCGATCTTAGTGAAATTGGCAAATCGGTGAATTATGTGGTTTTACAATCCGAGTGTCAACTAAATGTGTCAAAAATTGTGGGAGATATAAGGTTTTTATCGATTTGAGTGTGTGGTAGGGGGCGTGGCAAAATTAAAAAACAAACTTCATCTAACGACCATCTGACGGTACCAAAATTTAATAGCTTTAGCTCTTATAGTCTCAGAGATTTAGGTGTTCATATAGACGGACACACGAACACGGGCAGACAGACCCGGCTGTTGCTTTGTTTAAACTATATCTAAATGATGCTGAAATAGTTTTAATAGCTTTATCTCCACCAGCTAGCCTTCCTTTCTTATTTTAGAAGCAGAGAGCAGTCTTAGATCAGTCTCTCCCCACGCAACTGTCAACATTGTTTTAGAGCAGTTGATTTCATTTCTCACACAAAAATTTGATGCAAATTCTTCGCTCCATTTTGTATTACAATAGAAAATCGCTGAGCTCCAATTATTTACTTGAAACTATGTTCAAGACATATGTACCAACACAACAACAACAACAAAAGTCTTCTTACTTTTGAACGCACCTCGTATGCCAGGTAAACATATACCGGCTTGTTTAACTAATACTAACTTAATACTCATTTGCTCTTTGGTCCTCTGGAAACTGATCATCAATATTTAGATATCAAAAAGTTGTAACTTAAGGCTTTTGCCCTCATGTCTGTGTGTGAGTGAGTAGCTTTAAGTTAAAGTTTATGAGTTATTTTATAGCTCTCTTAAGTCCGTTTTGACTTTGCCTTTGAGTTGATGTATGTATTTGTTTCACGTGTGCGTATGCGTGTCTGTGTGCGTATGCGTTTGTGAACATTACTTGAAAATTCGATTAAATGCTGCAATTTAATGCCAACCTCACTCTCACACTCGCCACACACACACACACACACACAAGCAGACACTCAAAAAGTGAGATAAGAACTTGAGGGCAAGCTTCATTTGTTGTTGAGGGGCTTCATTTGTTGGTAGCTAGGGTTTCGTGGGGGGAGGCAGAGGGGGATGTGGGTTGGCAAAGTGAACGCATAATTAAATTACGCAGCGAGCAACGAAAGAGTTAGACAAATAAGCTCAGGTATTAACCTCTGGCACGCTAACATGGAGCAGAGCAGCAGACATCCACAGGAGCCGCAGGAGCTGCAACATCCAGGCATCCAGTTCACCTAGAGTTGGCCACGGCCCTCTGCCTTGGCATCGCCTCCATTGTGCGCCACAGCGTTCATTAATTCGATTTCCATAACAATTTATTCATAAGACAATGTCTGGCACCGTTATTTTATCTCTTGCGATGTGCGGTAACGGTAACGCCACTTAGCTACACACCCCAAACGCCCGCAACCCGAGCCACCGCTCCCGCTCTAAGCAAGCACGAGCAACACCATTCGCTTGCCAAGAAACAGACCTCTTCCGACAACGTGCTTGATTTTGCAACCAGAGATGGTTAAGCAAGCACGCCTTTAGGATGCGGATGCGATATATGTGGGTATGGAAACGTTTGAAAGCAGGTTTGACAGCATGTTGGCAAACATGAATGTGTGCAATGTGATGGATGATGGTTAGACATTACATAGGTCATCAGTCTGAACACCTTGATTTGTAGGACTCCTTCGGAGGGCAAAGTGCTCAGGCAGTTACCTTTGGCAGTTACCTTACTTTACCTTAAGATCGAGTTGTACACGTGTTGGCTATAGTAATATAGTAAGGAATGTTGAATGGTCATTGGATGCAATGCATATTGATGCAATTTGGATTTCAAATTCGTGATATTTTTGTAATTTTTACAAAATATATTAATCTGTTTGAAATAAATGACTTTGTTTTCATAGAAGAATGCTTTTCTTCTCCTCTAAAAAAAATCTGTTCTATTAGAACTAAATTCCAGCTCTATAGCTCGAACGAGGGGAACTATTTACATTTCGGAAATGGCAACTAATAACAAATGTTTTTAAATTAAAATGACTTTTTTGTTTTTCAAAATATTCCACTTGAAGATCTGAATACGTTTGCCTTCGTTCAAAACATTTGTCTTAGCAATTTTTCCCTTCCTCTTGAGACACCTCCAAAACATTTGGTTTCAACGCTTCAACTACTTCCTCGGCGGTCCCAAGTCGTTGACCACGCAGGTTACCTTTGATATTCGGGAAAAGAAAAAGTCACTGCTGGCCAAATCAGGACTATACGGGTGATGGGTCATCAATCCGAAGTTTTGACCCATTCGGTCATTGTCGAAGCTCGGAAAGTTCTTCTTACTTCAACAGCTATAGCGATTTGTGTTCTTCAAAATATCGTGTCAGTACTTCCTCTACCATCGTTGAACATCATCATGTTTATCATCGTCATCATCATCATCGTCAGCGTCGCCAGCATCGTCGTCGTCTGCAATCCTTTTCGCCTTGGGAAGCGCCATAAAATATTTTTATGTGCGAACACTCTATAAATGCGTTGGCTGAAGCAGCAAGATTGCAGCATGGGAGGACGCAGGGTGGACGCTAGCTCAAGCTGGAGTTGCTTTTTGCGGTTGCCACACACTCGCACATATACCATTGCAGTGAGCGTGTGTGTGTGTGTGTGGTTCAAAAATTATCTTCAACACCTTCGAACTTTAAAATTAAATGAGGATTAGCGCCGACAAGCAACGCAGAGCAGTCGAGACTGCAGAGCATAGCCCAGCCGTGGCTGAACCCCTTTGCCCGCCTCCCCCATAACAGTACCCATTCAGGTGTCTCTGCCTCACGTGTGTATGTGTGTGTGTGTGTGTGTGCGTTTTGCTACCTGCTTGGCTGCTTTTCATTAAGGCACTTGGGATCTTTGCTGTCTACCTGTGGCCGTAGCCTTCACCTTCGCTTCCTGCTCCACTGCCGACGCTTCACTTGCCTTCGTCTACCCCCTTTTTCTGCAGGTTTATGCCGCTCATTTGCATTTTTTGGCTGCAATCAGAGAGCTACGAGTAGAGCTCTGTAGAGCGTTGGTAGACGACAGGGATTTATGATAGCTAGAGCGTCTATGAGCTTCCACTTTCTTAAAGCAGACATTCTTTCAGGCACTCGGATGGGCCAGCGTCAAGCTAACTAAGCCGTGCGCAATTTGCCACCTGGGCAACTGCAAAAACTAGCAACGTAACGTAACGAATCGCAAGGAAGGAGGAAAGCGAAAAGTAATGCGAGGGAAAAAAGAAACAACAGCAGCAGCAGGCACACAAAAAGGCGAAACCAATTACGAGCACATCAATGCCACGCCCACTACAAATTGACATGATGTATACCGCAAGGCCGAAAAAATAATGCTGCAGGCCGCAAGTACCTGGCACCGCCAAGGACGCACCTGCCCAGCCATCCAGGCAGCCAGACCTGCGACAACAGCAGCAACAAGAGCAGGAGCAGGAGCAGGAGGAGCAACAGTCGGACTCGAGGCGTTGCCTGACGGAACCGACTTTATTGCGCCTGTCGATAGCTAATTTCGCTGTTGCATGTCACTAAAATGTAGCTGGTACCCTTGACAAGGGGGGAGACACAGAGGACTGGTAGGCAAAACACTTTGCCAAATTGGCCAAGAAATATCAGGGCAAAGTCAGGCAAGAACAACAACGTTATGAACCCCAGACGATTTGCGATATTTGCCCGTTTTCCTGAGTTTGATTTTTTGTTTTCGTTTGCGATTGCCATTGCATTGCTGTTGCTTTTGTGACAGTGACGTGGACGGTTCGAAAATTTGGGGGCTCTTACCCCAAAGAGAGCATTATTACTATAAGATTCTAAGCTGGCAGTGCGATTATACTCTCTCCGCGAGGGCGGCTGGTAACAGGCTCCAGTCAGGTCATGACTCTGCTGTGAGTGCTGGCAAATTTATTCGGGCGGAGAGATGCAAACTCTCGTAATGCAAATGCCCCAATCCAAGGTGGAACAGCTTACGCTGATGGATGCATAGCCAAGTCGGTGCCCGGTCTCTAGTATGCGAACAGGCTTACCATGGTAACTAGCTCTGGCACGGTTCACCTCCCTTCAAAGTCTACTCGTGGGATTATAATGAATGACCAATCAACGACAAATTTAGAGTGTGATGCGACTATGACCGCATCAAACTGAGCTGCAGCAACTGAAGCTCAGCTCAATACATCGGTCCTCACGCTGTCGATCACCGGTGCCCCTTCTTCGCAGCTCATAGGCAGCGCCGGTTAAGTCGGCTCAGGGGCATTGAAGGCAACGAACCTGCCACTTGGGGGCCCAGAACCATTCGGTGGTATCAGCATGGCAGGCTCTGGAAGTAAAACACTGGTAAGACCTCCCTGGACTTCCTCATGCCAAACTTTTGGCAAGACCGCCTAAAGGCCAAAGTCAATCGAGAGCTATTTGACACACTGTATCGTATCCTACTTGAAGGATATCTAGGCATTTTTGCCATAGAAGGGTATATGAGGCACAAAAGATCAACACTGGTCGCAGTGCCTCCCTCTCTCACCTGTAGAGGTGGACTCTTCGACTCAGAGACCAATCTGTGTGAGCCTAGGCCTCTCTCTCTCTCTCTCACCCTTTTGGTTGTGTAACATTTTACTCAACTCAGTCTGTTCCAAATTTCCTGTCATGCAGTTGGGCTCAAAATTTAAATAAAAATTCCAGCTTAAAATTTCTGGTGGATTTCTCGCTATGTCGAAATATCGCTATGGTGACCTTATTTTGGATGCCTTCCTTGCTTTTGGCATACCCATGACTTTGGATGAGGTGGCTGATTATGTATCGGAGATGCTTGATAAGCCGGTGGACGAAATACGCCGTGAAGTAGACAAAACGCTGACGGCGGCCTATGTACATGGGTTTGTGAGGCGCAACGCCGATGATGTCTACACACTAATCTAATCCGAGGAGCCACAGGGGAGGAGCGGCTGCGAAACTGATTTATACACATTTAAGAGATATACGGTCAAGGTTTTCAAGTCAGGATTGCAGGTGGCGGCATCTCAGCCTAAAATTCTCCCCTTTGAGATCATGAACAAACACCTGCTGAAGCGTTCGTTCTTGCTAGCCGACCTTGTGAGCTACGTGTAGCTGCAACTGGAACTCCAAATATCTAGCCAAAATATCAACTAATGAGCCAATAAAGCATGTAATATTTTATTATATGTTTGATTTATATTAAAGAACTTTAACGCTGGAACTTCAATTTTCTCCTACGCCACTGTGCTGTCTCAGTCAGCTTTGCTGTGCGCCCATTAGCCAAAATCATGCTCGAAGATGTAGTTTGTCTGGGCCTTGATTGGTTTGGTCTAAGCCAAAGTTTGGCTAATATTTATGTCTACCTCCAGCTATGTCTGTGCTGTGCTGCATTTAAGTTGATAATAATTAAATTAGAATAAAATAAACGCAGTTTGAAAATGAAACAGAGTGCAACTTTTGTTGTGCCGTACCATCACCATAACCACATCCCTTTCAACTCCACACACCCTACTCTTTGCGGAATCATCGTTAGGTATTGCTTCGCGGGGGCAGGTTGCCTATTTAGGCACTACCCGCTTCAACCCTTGCACTTTCACATCTTCTGAAATATCTGTGGATGTCCATTATGAGGTGGCTGATCCTTACAGCATTCATATGTACCAATGACAGGAGTCCATATAGCATCACTTCAGGTATTCAATAACCGGCTTCGTTGTGGTGGTCACGTTACCCACTTGGATTATCATGTACCCCATATCTCCGCTTCCACTTCGTTTGTTTAGCGACCACCACTAATGCTAGATCATCCGCGAAGCCGACAAGACTGCATCCTTGCGGGAGGCCAAGCCCGAGGACCTCATCGTACATTATATTTCACATTACATTTCATCCGCGTCGTCCAGCAGAACTTGCTCCGAGAGATTGTTTGCTATTATCTTCTGTAGGAAGGTTGGCATTCCAAAATTGGACAGCATCTTCAGGATTCGTAAAAAGCATACCGAGTTGAAAGCTTTGCGAACATCGAATGTAACCGCCTTTTCTCCCCATTTCCACTGAGTGCCTTCAATTGCTTTTGCTGCAATATCCACGACTGTTTTGACTGAGTACAGTCGAACAAGCCTTTCGAAAGCGTCTTCCATTACAGCCAGTGATCTGTTACAGACTATTCTTTCAAGAACCTTCCCCACTGTGTCCAACAAGCAAATTGGCTTGTACGATGAAGGATCATCGGCTTCTCTACTGCTTTCATGGGCTTGGGAACACTTCTTTCTGTAGGCATTCAGTGAAGATCCTCATGAAGATCCTCATTGCTAGTCATGGCGATTTTAAGGGCGGCATTGGGAACACCGTCAGGCACAGATGCCCTTCTCACCTATTCTGCTGCTTGCTTTGGCCACCTCCTCCAGAATAACAGGCTATACAACCTCCGAAAGGTGGACATAGGTTATTGGCTCTATTTGTGGGTGCCAGAGCAACAAGGCCTCGAGGATCTCGTATAGTAGGACGGCGCATGTAATTCTTAATGTATTTAGACTAATAAGCTTTTCGAGACCACCTTCTATGCTGTACCCCATGGGTTTATGCCCGCGCCTTCACATATCTGTTCGAAGCAACTGAGTTTGCTTCTCTTTATGCTTATCTTAAGAGCCTTTGTAGCTATCCGAAGATCTTCGTCTGCGGCGTTGGAGTCTGGACGGCTCCGCGATCTCTGAGAACGCCATCTCTCCAGTAGGTAAACGTTGCTAAGTTGGCTAATCTCTTCGCTCTACCAATAACACGGTGCACCTCGCTTGCATGGCTTTCTTCTTGGCATGGCGGCATCGCATGCCAGTGCTGTCGTTTGTTTTAACTGCAACGTCATTTGTTCCACTGATCCGTGGCTCCATTGGACATCGTTGAAGCTGTCAGCAAATATATCTACCTCAAGACAACTGCTTCTTCCGTCTGCAACATCCGTTATTTTCTCAGTAGATTTTGTGTAGCCTCATTGTGGTTGCGATTTATCTGGGTATTCTTCTTGATTGCCTCGGTGAATGTGTGTATGTGGCAAACAATGTCTTACATATGCCACATTGACTGAGAGACTGACGATTTCGATAGCTCAACGATAGATTTATCATTCAACTGAATGCCTTCCATAGGCAAGCCATGTCCACATGTTGTAAACACTGTGCTGTGATGTTCTATATCTATTATTATTGAACACAGTCTATACTGAAATTATTTTGATAGTATAACTTAAATATGTTTCATCACACAATTTGCTCTCACGTAAAGCTGTGTTAACAAAGGAATGTATGATATATATATTGATGGAGAGTAAAAGTGTTCAGTCTACAATAATGAATAGCATAAGGGAGCTTATCTACTTCAGGGACTATACGCTTTCGGTTCATTCTGTCTTTAGCAGCAGAAACAGAAACAGGAACGTTGGCCAACGCGACTTCCGGTTCCGTTTTCCGTATGGCTGTTGAATATTGCTCTTGCTACAGATAGACAACTTGCCCCGGTCTGGGTCTGGTCTGCCCTGGCCTTTGCTAGCCCAGACTGGCCTAGACAGCGCTGGAAGGTTCCCTGCCATGGTTCTGGTCTCCATTCCTTTGCCTTTGAAGCCTTTTCACGGCATTCAACAAAAGAAATGCTGACAATGCCTGTCGTTGTCTTTGTCGCTCGCCCTATAACACACTGGCTGTCCATCTTCTCCACCTCCTATTGCTCGGTATTTTTACAAAGCCAAAACAGACAAGAAAGGTTAGCTTCATCTTGCCGAAGCTTATACACCATTCACAGGTGATATATATACCCACTTCTATGCCAGTTATATGATATAGCTGTCCGATAAACTTCGAATTTAGTCTGCGTCGCTAATGAATAGAAATCAAATTTGGTTTGATTTGGATAAAAGTCAAAAAAGTTATGCCCATTGCGGAACAATCGGTTATATGGGAGCTATATGATATAGAAGTTCGAATTGGATAAATATTGAACTTAACCAGCATGCAGACAAAAGAAGACTCTGGTGAAAGTTTCAGGTCTCTAGCTTTCAGACGGACATGGCTATATCAATTCCCCTTCATCAAGTTGTATGGTCGGAAACGCTTCCTTTTGTGCGTTGCAAATTTGATGGCAAAATTAATATACCATCACAATTTTGAGTGAATGGTATAAAAGCCAATGTACGAGTACTACAAGCTTCAATTAGCGACATATGTGTGCCCAGTAAATGTCTGACAAACCAATGCCCGGCCAATGTCAGAGGCCAAAGCAACTTTAAGCCAACACTGACATCCAACTCTTGCGCTGACTCTGACTCCGCATCGAATTTACGAGTGTGTTCATTTCGCTTTCTCTTTGTATTTATTTTCTAACTGCTTAATTTTATTTGCCACAAATTTTAATGCACTTTTCAGCACGCAGCAGGGCAAAAGAAATGGCAGTCCTTTCTAACTAACTGCCAGGCTCAGCAGGACGCCCTCCAAGCAGCTACACTCCTACCAGCATCCTCCAGCAGTGTAGATCACAATAAAGAAGTCGAGGAAAATAACAATTTTTTAGCAAAAAGAAATTGTTATACACTTTTAGGCAACTTATATAATGAGGAATGTATGGGGAATGTATGTATGTTGTTTCTCAAGAGCATTTGGAAACGCCAGGCCATACAGCACTTTTTACCTACAAACACTCCAAACAATCAGTGGCGACATGGGGACCTATAAAAATCAAACATTTGCGCTCGTAATATTGTAACAAATATATTAACATATTGAAATACATTCCCCTAAACATTCAACACCGAGAATTTATGGTACATATAGGGACATTTTCATAAAATCACATATCAAAATTAAGTAGGCCTGGGCTCAGTTGAAACCCGTACGATCATTATGGTCAGGAACTAACCGATGCTTAATGAGGTTGATAACCAGAACTTTTCGTTTTTAGCGATCGAAAGAATAGCTAATGCCAGTATATCGAATACCTCATTCCTAAATATTTTTATCTAAGTCCTAATACAGAATATATAAAAAACGCTAAAAAAAAAATGATTTCCAAATTCTAGTAAGAACGCTATAGTCGATATAGTCGCCTATAAGATACTCGTACTCAGCATTTATTTTATATTCGACAGACTCGAAAGTATGCAACACTTTCTGCTTCTTATACTCGTACTCTAGTACAGTAAACGAGCATAATGTATTCGTGCAAATGTATGTAACAGACAAAAGGAAGCTTCTATGACCTCATACAAAATATATATTCTTTTTATAACGGGACGTTGACATACAAAGTGCTGCACGTAAGCATGGACCCATGATACCAAGCCACGGGGCTTCTTACGCGCGAAGACCAGGCTAGGAGCTACCACCTCCCACCCAACCGGCCGATGGGCGCAGCCGCATAACGAGCGACACGAATCGCGAAGACAGCAAAACAAGTAAGAACGTTATAGTCGATATTCCCTCTATAAGATACTCGTACTCAGCATTTATTTTATATTCTACACTTTCGAAAGTATGCAACACTTTAGGGGTGGGGTGCTCTCATACAAAATGTTTTTTGTCTACAATTATTTTCCGATCTTAATGAAAATTGGCAAATCGGTAGATTATGTGCCAATGCATATAAGGTTTTTAACAATTTGCGGGGCGGTAGGGGCGTGGCAAAATGTTAAAAAACACAATCTGACGCTGCAAGGGGAGTCTACATACCAGATTTGGTGACCCTAGCTCTTATAGTATCCGAGCATATATACTCGTTTACTCTACTAGAGTAGAAGTATAATTAATTCGGGATTATACTTCCTTTGCCTTTTACACACATCTAAACGCATAATTCATACTTAACTCTGTGAATATGAATATAAATATCGTTCAGATATAAGGTATAAGGTCTCGATCTGCTGCTGGATATTACTATATTTTGCAGTTCTTACAGTTAGCGCAAGAATTTGTGAGACTCAGGTATGTGTATACATACTTTTTGGGTAAGTGTCAGGAGATGGGGAGAAGAAAAGCAAACCTAAATGAGAAAAGCAAAAACGTATTTACCTCAAATTAAACATTATTATGCCGACGAAAAGTACAGGGGCAGCTGTAGGGCAAATGGCGCTGCGAATGGGGTCATAAAAACGGTAGAGGAGGCTGTGTGGCATGTGTGGGGTGTGCTGCTGGCGCTGCCTGTACTGGTCATTTGAGGGCAGCCGCAGGTGGTACAGGCATATACACACGCACACCGTCACACACATAACGGCGCTTGGCAACGTTGACCGCAGTAAATCACTACGTTAAATGGCGGCGAACGCTGTGCAGCAACTGGACTGGCCCAACTCTCATACCCTCGAAATATCAACCTCTTAACATGGACCTGCCCACTGGCAACGACATATGCATAAGCATGTGCTACGCTGCTCTGAAAGCACGTTCTGCCATGTTTCTGCCAGTGCCCTGATCCTGGTCATGCTGCTGCTCGTGGGCCTGCATTTGTTGAGGCACTTCCTGTTTGGCGGTGGTCAGCCGCGCGACTCAAATGTGTGCTTTGGGCGGCTCATTCCGCAGCCCTAATGACATTGCCACACACAATGTGAACACTGGGTATAGCGCCTCTTCCCACTCATTTAATCACCCCATCCATTCTGCTTGGCACACTTGCACCATGGAGTTTATTTTGTAATTAACGCCTGCCAGCCTGTTAGACTGTCCCAGCCCCAGCCCCAGCCTGGCGAGCCTGCCTGTTGCTCATGTGCATCTAAGGTCCGACTCTTGGCAAGACTTGGTCAGTGGGGTGTAAGGTGGTGGTCAGAGGGTGCGTGCTTCCACAGCTAAATACTGCTGGTTGCCGTTTCTGTTTTCCTTTTTATGCTGTTTGTTAATGACATTGACTCGAATTAGCGTGCGACTGAAGGGCGCCACACCTCCTCCCAGCACCTGTTGGCTGTCAACGCCTTGAGTATACTTGAAAAATTATGACTGCAAGCTGCATCACCCAGAAAAGACCACTTGAATTTGAAATGATTTGTTGTGAAACTTCAAATCAAACAATGTCTGTCTTCAAGTTTACTTGTTAGCAACATATGGATGTTTTCTGAAATTTTTGGGCTAGCAGGCTCAAGATCGTGAATGCAAATCTGTGGGACTCTGTGGGTTCTCACTGTATTTAACAAAATTTGGAGATTGTCAGACTTGACTGAATGTTTTCAGAACAGCCACGATCTCTCCCAAAAAGTCTTTTCTCAACAACTCCACCTCTAGCAGGCTATCTAATCAACCCCACACCAATCTGTAAATTCTAAGACGTTGAAACGTCTAAAACAGCCAAATATATCCGAATCTATATCAGGCCAATTTATGAAATAACCTAAAAAAACAATTTAGTAACGTTGTTTTTATATTTCTCAAACGTTCCTTCAGCCAATGTGCTGAACGTTATGTAATATGTTGACTGTAAGTTCAGCCACTCTCAAAGTAGATCTGTAAAAGTTATTTTCTATGTGCCAAAATGTTCATATTTTTGTATTCGTGAAAATGTATGTAGCAGGCAGAAGGAAAGTAATATATTCTTGATCAGCATGACAAGCCGAGACGATTTAGCCATGTCTGTCTGTTCATCTACCCGTCCGTCCGTCTGGATGTATGAAATCTAGTCATCGAAGACTATAAGAGCTAGAGTCACCAAATTTGGTATGCCTTGGTTCAACTTGGTCTCGCAGATCCAGTTTGTTTTCAGGACCACAGTGGATACAAGGAAAATGTTGATTGATTTGGATGACAAAATTCAATTTCAATTTCAATTCGGAACAATTGGATATATGAGAGCTCAATGATATAGTAGTCCTATCTGGATGAAACTCGAACTTAACCAGCAAGCAGACAAAGAAACATCTGTTAAGCCCTGTAGCTTTTAATGACTTCTGAGATCTTTGTGTTGAAACATACAGACAGATGGACGGACGGACAGACGGACAGCAGACCCCCCCACCACCACCTCCTCAACCCTTTTAGCTACGCCTATGCAAAGGCTCGCGGTCCGCCCGCAATTTTTGTCGCTGCTCTTAGTTTTTCGTTTTAAGTTAATTTGTGACCTATGAAAACGCGATGAATGTGTGAATGCGTGAATGAATGAATGAATGAACGAGTTTGAGTGTCAGTGACTGAGTCAAGTGTGCACGGGTTCGAGGCAAGTGTGAACATTTTGCCATGCCGCCTGTGTGTGCAGTCGGCAGGTGTAAATGTGAATTAATTAACCGCGAACACTATAAACAACGCCTTAGCCTGAATGGGAGTGTGTGTGTGTGCCAATGTGTTAGTGTGAGCGTATGAGTGTAGGCTCGTGAATGTGTTTCTCTGCGTGTGCGTATGTGTGTGTTGTGTTTGTCGTGTCGCTCACAAATTGGTTTTGGCGTTTAACTAAATTGAAATGAAATTCATTTATGGTTTTGAAAGGGCTTCGCAACTCGCGGCTAGACAACATTTACTGAAAATTTGTCAGGAAAACTCGCAAAAGAAACAAACAAGCAAACAAAGAGAACAATATGTGCAGCCAGCAAAAGAAATATAAACTGTCTGTTGGCTGGAGGGGTGCGGGTGCGGGTGCGAGGGCTGGTGCGGGGTGGGAGATGGGAGGTGTGTAGCTGAATGAAGCTTATTTGTGCTGTGGCTCGCCTTGAATTCAAGTCAATTCAAATCAAATCATTTGGAAGCAAATCATTTGATATGTTGCGGCAATTGACAAAAATGGCAAGGAGGCAGGCACATGCAGCAGGGACACGGACAGACCAGAATACACACAAACACACACACACACACACACACATTTACAATTGCTCAATTCAATTTCCGTTTGAGTGCGTCCTCATCATCGTTGGCTCAATGGCAACTTGATCTCCTGTTGATGACGGCGGCAAACTGACGCCAAATGCCAAATGGCAAACGATGTCGATGTCGCGCATTTTGGCGGAATTGCGCAGTTGCCGCACACACACACACAGGTGAGTGGCTTTAATGGACTATGGCATGCTTCAGGCTTAAGCCATGCCTAACATGCTCCTACTCCGACTCCTCCTCCAACCACTGCTGCTGTTCCTGCGTGTGCTTAGTATAACCCATACCCGCACATCCGCTCATCCGCTCACCCGCTTATTGTGCACTTGATTTGCTACTTATTGAATTCAAATAGGCAATTGAAATTGGGCCCCATTTGGCCCTTAAACTGTTGTTGGCAATACTCTTGGTCCGGGGTTATGCTACTTGTTTAATTGGTGGCAAAAAGCAGAGCAAGGCAGCCAGCTTAAAATTATTATCTGAAATCGTTATCGTTGATCTTGGGCAAAGCTGATAGACATATGCTAAGCTTATATATATACCAGGGTGGCTTGATAAGTCTATGAGTTTGGCAATGACTAACAGGCGCACAAATTACTTCCAAATAATTGGCTCTCTCAAAGTCTAGAAAATGGTCTTTTACTTTAGTGACGAACTTCTCATTCGACTGAAATCTTTTTTTCGCAGGCGGTTCAGTTTTAGAGAATTTACTTAGTAAGATACCTTTTCTTAAAGCAATTTATAGTCGCTTCTGTTTCAGATCAACATCGAACCTATCCAGTGATCGCTTTATGGTTTACGATGTGAAAAAGCGCGTGTCGTTGGCCTTCTTTGGGCAACCTGGACAAACCCAATGTCTTGATTTTCTTTGGTGTCGTGTATGGAGTGATAGGTCCATGTTTCGCTTGAGGTGGCAACATTTTAAAACAAACTAGATCTGACGAAACTTTAGGGGAGCCTACATACCAAATTTGGTAACTCTAGCTCTTATAGTCTGCGAATTCTAGGTGTTTATACCAATGGACAGAGGAATATATGCTTTGCGGGGTTGGAAAGGCTTCCTCTTGCCTGTTACATACACTACCACGAATACAATATACTCCTTTTACTCTCCTGGAGGACAATTATAAATAGCTTACTTATCAGGCTCACCTCGCATCTACTGCTGCTTATAGGTACAAAACGCAATCTCTGGCTTTTACGCAGAGCATTAGAAATTCGTTAGGCTTTGGTTTATATTCATGGATTATTTTTATTGTCGTGGGCCCACAATGTTATTTTTATTATTGGATAACATTGCCCGATTACGTGCACTTGAATCGATTTATTGTTATTGAGCACCGGCACAGGGTAAGCAGGCTGGAGGTTAAAGGTAAACCGAAGGTAAAAGGGAAATAGGCAAAATGAATTCATTTTCTAGCCATAATTACAAGTGCTTGCCGTTTGTCTTGCTTTATAGATAAAAGAGAGAGGGAGAACAGAGGCTGCGGCGCTGTGGGCGCCTGTCGAGTTTCATTTGGGCGCCAGCCACATTGGTTTTTTTCACTTTGCGTTAGCCAGCCGTAGGTTGGCGGCGGGCGGCGCTGACTTCAACTTGAGTTTGTGTACTCGTAGTTTTTGGGACTTTTGCTTATTATTTAATTATTTGCTCATGGCAATTCCTTAGCGGCAGCTACTTCCGTTTAATTTCATTTCGTTGCTGCTGCCAACCGCAGTCGCTTACCACCCGATCCGCCCGACCCCTTCAACCACACCAAACGCCGCAACCGCCAATCCCCCTGCCATATTACTCAGAAGCAATCACATTTGCGGCACATTTCAGTTCATCATTAGCGCCGACATTGACAGGCAATGTGGAATTTGGATTTGGAGTCTGAGCTTGGGGTTTCATATTCGCAAAGCGGCCATGGCCTAATCATTCTTTCGCAATTATTTAGACGGAGTGTGGGGCTGCGTTAAATTGGGAGCTTGTTGTGGCCTGGCAGCATAACTCAATCAATCATAATTAGCGTGAATTGAAATTATTGGCGCTTCGTAAATTGCAATTGACAAAAGATGCTGTAAAGGCCAACAAAATGTAACTAGAAGCAGTGGGTGAAGAAGCTAAGGCCTGTGAGCTCATACTGGTCCTGCTCGGGCACCCTCCTTCTATTTCGTTGATGGGGAGAAGGCTTTTATGTTGTCTTCTTATCCAAAAATTGAGAGCGAAAACAAGCTGATTATAGCATTCCGACTATAAGATTCTCGTACTCAGCATTTATTCAAAATTCGACACACTTAAAAGTGTTAAAACAAAAAAGTTGGCGTATTCTCATACAAAATGTTTTTTTACGAATTTGTCTACAATTATTATCCGATCCTAACAAAACTACGCGAATCGGTACATTATGTGCTTATACATTACAAGCCGAGTTTCAAGGTTATAGGGCTATAAGGTTTTGCTGTTTGCGGACGTGGGAGGGGACGTGGCAATAGTTAAAACCAATTTTGATCTGACGAACCACAAGGGGACACAAGACGAACCAAATTTGGTGACTCTAGCCTTTATAGTCTCCGAGATCTAGGTGTTCATACGGGCGGACAGACGGACATGGCTTAATCGACTCGGCTATTGATGCTGATCAAGAATATATATACTTTATGGGGGCTTACAAGCTTCCTTCTGACTGTTACATACATTTTCACGAATACAATATACTCCTTTACTCTACTAGAGCACTAATCCGTTGGAAATGAGGCATATTGATCACTATCGGCCAGTCCACAGCGAAAATTTTACGTCACCAAAACCAAGAGTTCTAACGAAGCGATCGATGCGTTAAAAGA
This sequence comes from Hirtodrosophila duncani, assembly GCA_037043425.1. Taxonomy (NCBI): domain Eukaryota; kingdom Metazoa; phylum Arthropoda; class Insecta; order Diptera; family Drosophilidae; genus Hirtodrosophila; species Hirtodrosophila duncani. The sequence continues at coordinate 93,177 of JBAMBM010000063.1, read as the reverse complement.
TTACTTCAGATCGTATAATAGACCAAACAAGGAAGGAAGGCTAGCTTCGGCATATTTGGTTTAATTTGGAAGAAACAGAAAAGTTATGTTACTTCTTGTTCAATCCGGAACAATCGGTTGTATATGAACTTTATGATATAGTTGTCCGATATTGATCAAATCATGTCAGTGGACGAGGGGCATCCCCAAATTCGATTTGATATTGATGAAAAACAGAAAAGTTATGTTCCTACAATTTCATTCTAGAACAATAGATTTTCTGGAAGCTGATATATGATATAGTTGTCCAATTTGGTTCAAACATGGCTAACAGACCATCTCAAATAGATACACACCGAAAGTATATGCGTCTAAGAATTCCGGAAGAAGCGGTTATATGGGAGCTATATGATATAGTTGTCTGATCTGAACGAAAATCGAACTTAACCAGCGTGTAAACAGAAGAAGCATCTGGTAAAAATCAGCTCTGTAGCTCTTAAGATTTATGAAATCTTTGGGTTGAGACAGATGGACATGGTTACACCGATTTCCCTGATCAAGAATATATAAACTTTATTTAGTTGGAAACGCTTCTTTTTTGTGCTTTGCGGACTTCCTTATAAAATTAATATACCTCTGAATGGTTGCTTCTAATTCGAAGACTTCTTAGAAGAAAATAACATATGTCATATTAAAATGGCAACAGCTTCACCCCAAGCCAATGGACAAGTGGAGAGAATAATTAGAGATCTTGCACCAATGATGGCAATATAAATGTAGAAAACAATAAACCGTGGCACCAAGTGCTCACGAAACCGTAGTATCCGAGTGTAATGCTTTTTGAGGTAAAGAAAAGAACGTTTGAGCATAGATAGTTTAAAAGAGAACCATATATAGAAGAAAGTCACAACATAATAGTGGGGTATAGAGAGAAGAAATAAAACGAAAAGCGCAATTGAGTCAACAAAAAACGCACGAATACAATAAAGACTATGTGAATGCAAAACTTTAAAGACCAAATGATATAAATAATACTAGAATAGGTGATAATAATGTTAATGAATAAATAATAAGTGAAAATAATGAAAATGTTAGAAAAGAGAAATCCGGCCACATTAATACTATAACTAAAAGTATGTCAACGAGAATCAAGAGATACTCAATGTTAGAGCGGCCGATTTGTAGTAATAAGTACTAAATCCCACTGTATATACTCCACTCAGAGAGCGACTCTCTTGACGTTCCTCTCTCTCTCTCTCTCTCTCTCTCTCTCTCTCTCTCTCTATCTTTACAAACCAATCCTGATTGTAAATAAAGCGAGCAGCACCGTATGGACTTGCGTAGAAACCAAGGCACACGCGTTCCTATTAAACTGACTCGATATGATATTGAAGACGAAGAAGAAGTCAAAACAGAAATGCAATCAAATTGTTTCCAAGGCTACGGTACTGTTTCGATGCGTAGCCGCTAGTGGTTAGGTGCTGTTGTTGTTTTTATTGCATCAGCTTGACTGCAACGCCTGGAATTTGGGTTTAGCTTCGCTTTCTTCTTCAGCTTCGTCTCCTCGTGCTCTCTGTTCGTAGACTTAGAATTGTGAGTCATAAACTAGCGGAATTTCAGTAAAAATACTAAAAGGAAAAAAGTAAGAACGCTATAGTCGATATTCCGACTATAAGATATTTATTTTATGGTCGAAGCACTCGAAAGTATGCAACACTTAATGTTTTTGTTTTTCTCATACAACATATTTATTTACGTTTTTGTCTACAATTTTTGTCTACAATCCAATCTTAATGAAATTTGGCAAATCGGTACATTATGTACTAATACATATACAAACCGAGTTTCAACTAAATGCGTTAGATATAAGGGAGACTTGCGAATTTTGGGGGCGAGAGAGGGCGTGGGAAAATTTTGAAAAAACCCATTCTGACACTACCAAATTTAGTCTCTCTAGCTCGTACAGTCTCCGAGATCTAGGTGTTCATACGAACGGACGGGCATGGCTAGATCGACTCGGCTGTTGATGCTGATCAAGAATATATATATACTTTATGGGTTCGGAGACGATTCCTTCTGCCTGTTACATACATTTGCACGAATGCAATATACTCGCTTACTCCACTAGAGTACGAGTATAAAAACATTTGCATAAGCCCAGACTTAGCTGGACAGTCGACCTTAACCTTAAATATATCAGCAACGCATCACATAGCCTGACATCTCCTGCGCGTCGACGTCTGGTACTGATAATACTTGGCTATGCAAATTTGATTTGTTGTTCGCCCCGTACGTGAGACAGTCCGTACCGCACATCCTTATGCCCCGAGGGTCATAAGAAAAGGGCCAAGGTAAGAGGCTGGCTTTGTGCACTTTGTAACTGGTTGTGTAAACACTCCAAAACGGGCAAGGCGTTGGGGATGCTAAAACACAGCCCAGCCGTCGCGTCGCCCCTGAGACGAAAGGGTCACCGACTGTCAGGCCGAGCATTGGACACATCCGAAAAAAGGCTATTGCTTGAGCAGCTTCACATGATGCGGCGGCGACTTGTCGTGGTAATTGCGTAGCATTTCCATAGATTAAGGGATTTAGTTGCTCAGCCCCATCATTGCCATCGCGGCGTCACCGATACCCAACCAGCTGCCCAAAAGTAGTCCAAAACAAAGGTCGAATAAAAATGAAGGGCAAAAGCAAGCGATATGTAGAAGTTGCCATACACTTGTATCAATTTTCCAAGAATTATTTAGTTGGTGCTCCTGGAAAATTCAGTCTATATATACTTAGAATTGTTAGAAGAGTTCTGATGGTTCTATAACATTTGGATATTCAGGTTCAAAACATAAAAAATTTAAAAGTAAAGTTTTGAACTCAAATTCAGCCTTTTTCAAAACTTGCCAAATTTGTATACTCGTAATCTATAGAGTAAACGAGTATGTTTTCGACCCCATAGAGTATATATATTCGTGACAAGCATCAACAGTCGAGTCGATCTACCTAGATGTCGAAAACTATAAGAGCTAGAGTCACCAAATGTGGTATATATAGACTCCCCTAGTACTTCGTCAGATCGAGTTTGTTTTCAAATTTTACCACGCCCCCTCCCGCTCTAGTAAGTCTATAAAAATCGTATATCTCGCACAGTTTTTGGCACATTTGTTTGCATAAGCACATAATCTACCGATTTGCTACCGAATTTCATTAAGATCGGATAATAATTGTAGGTACAATAGTAGAAAAATCATGTTGTATGAGTACACCCCACACAAGAAACCTCGAAAAGTATTGCATAGTTTTAAGTGTGTCCAATATTAAATAAATGCTGAGTACGAGTATCTTATAGTTAGTTATAATATCGACAGTAGCTTTCTTAGTTATTTAACTTTTCTTTCTTATCAAAGGTGAGAACCCTTAGCAAGTGTATACGAAAAAAATCCCGAAAATATTTTTTTCTTTAAAAAAAAAAGGACAAGCAGTTTCGGCTGAGCTAGAGCTAGAAAAGGTCGCGTGGGTGGGTTTCAGGCGGCGGGGAAGGACAGAGCGTTAGCTAAAAAGGCCACGGCACGCCTAAAAAATGTTCAAGTATAGTAAAACGCTTGTGTTAAATACTTTTATTGAGATGGTAAGCCTTTTTATTAGCTCAGACCTAAATAAACAATCCAGGCAGAGCGCCAAGCAAGAGAGAAGATACCGCGTGGCAGGGTGCGTGGGCCGGATGGCAGGCAGTAGCAGCACAGGCAGGGCCTTTATCTGTCTAAGGGGACAGCTGTGCGGATGAAAGTGCGGAGTCGGGTTGGGGAGCACAGGCAGTGTTTAACATACTTTAAGCATGTTTCTGTCCCGGCATCAAAATAAAATCTACATAAAAATTCAACAACAATGAAAAATGAAAAAAGAAGGACAACCAATAAATCCCGTAAAGATACAAAAGAAAAGCAGTTTTACAAAATTGAAAATAAAAGCAGAACAGCACAATAGCAACAACAACAAGCGAATTTAATTGTTGCTAAACAATTAAAGCTAATTAGATACATTTTGAACTTGATTTTCTAGCAGCAGCTTATGCAAATCAGTAGCGAGGCAAGTTTGGACCAGAGTAAACGAAACTTTTTGTACTTGGTAAAGAAGGCTAGCGCCAAAAAGTAGGCTATGGAAATTTCGGGAGTCATATTTAGTATAAGAGTATAAGTATAAGAGTTTGCATTATTGAGCTAATCATAGCTAATTCAATTTTAAAGTTTAACATTTGCTGGCCTAAACTTAAAGAAACTTACATATATAACTTACATCTACGATCGCTTTTTGTATTGCTTATCGTAAAATTTCAACTCCGGCAGGAAATTAAATTCGCACTTTACTATTTTGCCAGGAAGTTTTGTAAGTTTCAGATACCTTATAATTAGACATTCCATACCCAATAAAACATCGTGTCAATTGGTGTGAAGAATTGTTGATGGAATACAGCCACGGTGACTGAAAGTACGCTTATGGTATCACACTATGTCGCCAATTACCACTTTTTTTTTAAATAATTAAAAACTCAAAGATTACAGATCGTTCCTATGACAGCTATATGATTTAGCCATCCGATCTGATTGATATTCATATATATCATAGACGGGTCTAGGAAACAAGCTTACGCAAAATTGCAGTCTTGTAAACTTTGAATATTGAAAATGGAAGAGAAGAGCAAACAATATGATAAGACTCTTTTTGGGCACATTGATAAAAAGCGTTTAAGTTAGCTATTTATGAACAGATTTTCATGGCTCGGCATTATCCAGAGTACATTTTAGAAGGAATTTAGTTTAATGTATCCTAATTAATATTTAGTTTTTAAAGCTCTTTAAATGCAAATATTAGGACAAAGCCGTATAAACTAAGGTCTTAAACTTAAATATATACGAGCCCCAACCATTCGTGCGTCATGCTTGTTTACGCGTATGCAATGCTTCTTCTATATATTTCTTCTTTCTTCTATAGCAAAAAGCATAAAATTCTCTTTAAAAAAAACTATATATATTGGTATTTGTTAACGCATTATCATTGCAAGCTTCAGATGTTAAACGTTGCAAAAGCATACCGTACGAATTAATAGTGGTTCGGGCTCGTCTATACGACCATTATTCAAATGAAATAATAATGGGAGAGTTGGTATTAAAACACAAATGTGCTGCTAATAGCCTTCAAATTCTGTTTTAAGCCGTTCTACAATCGAACAGCATGGATGAAAAGTTGTGTCTCGGAACAAGCGAGCTTTATTCTTACACCAACTGGGTTCAAAGAGAGTTCGAGAATTGGAGTCGCTCAAAAAGATAATTTGGTTCTTTAGTATTAAAGAATGGGTGTAACTCTGCAAATAAGTACACAATGTGTCTATGATTGTGTTGCTTTTCTGAAGGGCAGACTGACTGCGTTTCTCTCATCAAGTAGAGAGTAATATGCAGCGAGCGCGAGAGCACTCACTGGGACAAACGTATATGCAATGTAGCCATGATTTCAAGCACAGTGGGAGTTACCATACCTTGATCCATGATTCTAAGCTAAATATCTTATCGATTTTGTCTATAATTCTTATCCGATCTTAACAAAACTCGGCAACTAAATTCTACTAAATTTAGCAAAATTTAAAAAAAAATTTAATCTGACGGGGAGTCTAAATACCAAATTGAGTCTCTCTAGCTCTTATAGTCTCCGAGATCTAGGTGTTCGTTCGGACGGACGTACAGACGGACATGGCTCGTTTGCCTCGGCTGTTGATGCTGATCAAGAATATATATACTTTATGGCATGGGTGATTCAAAGCGAGTTAAGTTTAACAAAAATTGTTCGTAGACGAAGCCTTTAATGGTAGCCTGTTTTTTGTTAAAGTCTTGATTAGAAGCTACCATTCTAGCACAGAAATATGGAGGGGTCATTTCAGAATGATATATAAGTACTTGTTTGTCTGAAGCTTTTGAGGAATTAAAGAAAACCGCCAAGGACAGATTATCCTTCACAAAGGTAATGAGAGCTCTGATATATTAGTTCATGCAGCAGAACCTTTTAGCACTGACAATTTTAAGTCCGTTTTACTGTCTTGACTTAGCAACTAATATTGTCTCTCTGTTCGTGATTATCCAACCTTTTTCTTTTTTTTTTGTTATAAGGGAGGTGTCCGTTGAAGCATTCAAAATATGTAGATACTCGTTATAGAGATGCCAGCCCTGGAGTGATAAAAGTGCTTCGAAAATTAATTTGCAAAGTATTATCAACCTAATGGAGAACACTTTGAAAACAATAAGACCAATTTCAACGCTGCATTATCGTTTTCTCACCGTGTAGGTTGGACATTTAAAAGGTAAAAGGACATGTTAATATCTATATAAATGATTCAAATGTTAATTTTTGAATAATTTTAAACGCTGTCGCTTTTTATTTAAATCAGTGCCAAGGCGATAAGAACTTCGACACACACAGGATTTAAATAGAAATTTTCTTGCCTCACACGTGTACGTGTGTGAGTGAGCTTGAGCTGTATAAAGTCATAAAGTGTTGTTTAATGGTACTTTTCTTCCATTACTTACCGTTATTATGCTAATGAGGTCGTTACGCGTTTTTGTGTGTATATTTTATTTATTTTGGATTGTGCCTAAGTGAGTCGCATTCTCTCTTTTTTTATTGTGTTTTGTGTTTTTTTTTCTACACACACACGCATACATACACATGTGAATGAGAACGTATATACACGAGGTGAGTCTGAAAAGTAAACGGCCTGTCACTTTTAAGAATACAATTCAATTTCATGGCCAAAGAAAACTTCCTTAAAAGCCAATATGCTTTATCCAATAGTTTTCTTTAACCGCAGCTCGCATAAAATGCATAAATTCCGCTCTCCCATTTTTACTATAATCACATGAATTCTTGACTAGACCATATACTGCTCAAACGACTCTCGCATATACATATATAGACATCATTGAACGCAGAGAAGTGTGTTTGCTTGTAGAGGGGAGGCATTGCTTTTGCTTTGGCCCAAAATCTGCATATATATATGTGTGTGTGCGTGTGTACATTTTGTGTGCCTAACAAAGAATAAGCGAGTCCCTCGACTACGCATACCCTGACCCAGACCCCCAAGCCTCTCATCCTTATACACCCGCCGCTGCTGCTGCTCATTGTCTGGCTAATTGAGACGCTTGCTGTCATTTGCTAAATTTGTGTAGCATAATTTTGGGCGCTGCGCTTTAAATGCTAAACAAAAACTTTAACGAGGCCTAAGACCAAAATTGGCCACAGACACAAGCACACACATACGTACACATACACCGAAGAATTTCTTGGCTGTTGTATTGGCTAAATGAAGTTGGTATGAACTGGTGTAGGCAGCGATGGAGTCTGAGTGTAACAAAGACGGCGACCGAGTTATGAAGACAACAACTTGCCACTTGGCTCGCACAGTAAATGCGAAATGCAAACACACTAAGTAGATGTGGATAGTGAGGATTGGCGGGGGGCTGGCTTTGCCCACTGCTCGCAGGACAAACGTCAGTTGTTGCCGGCGACAAGAATCGCATTGGCAGCGTCGGCTACCAAACTTTCCTTCTGAATACGTAAAATGTTTTGGTAAATGTGTCCCAAATGTCGGGCGGGCACCGCAAAACGATTTGCACGCAGCCTCGACTTGGGTAAGGGCATGAGTATGGGCATGTTCGTGGGATTGGAGCACAAGGGTGAGGAAATAAGGACGCGCAATTTTCTTGCGCGACTATAGGAGAGCGACATTTCATTCGATTCCGTGGCTAAATAACTTGGTTTCCAAAAACGCCAAAGGCACTTGGCGGTAGCACTGCGTTACACTACAATAAAATAAAGGTATATTTCAAATAAAAACAATGCAGACAACTAGGCTATCCAACAATTGCAGTTCAAGTCAAATGGAGATATAGATTGTTAACTGAAATTTAATATAATATCAAGAAATCGATTTGAAAAACTACTTCAACAGCTGTGCGCTGTCTCAGGGTTCATAACAGACTCTAGAGAGCGTCACAACTGCAGCACTGTTTGTACTAGTCTCTCTGTGCTCTGTCTCTCTCATTCACAAACAGATTTCTTGGAATGCGAATGTGTTGTATGAATGTGCACGTATATGTATATATATATATACACAATCTTTCTGTGTGTTTTTATATAAAATATTTTGTAAGGTAATTGGAAAGAAGATTGCTTCACTGCTTGTGACAGGATATGTGCGTCAATAGCTGCTGTGGATATTAATGCCACGATCTAAGGGGAGGGCCAATGATAATGTTTTCGATACCACTAGGAAAATTTATAGTGAATTTATACTGAAATTTATGCTGTCACACAGAATTGAAAATATCAAGATGTAAATAAGTAATCGCGTTCTCCTCTCATTCTCCTGCCCGTGAAATGCCAAATCGCGACTTTCGTAAAATCACCTGAAAAATAAATCTAAGTTTAACTTAGTGTATAGTTTTGTTGAGTGTAAAATTTGCTGATTGGAAGGCGACTTTTGGTGGTATTGCTGGATCGGAGATGGGGCACTGGCGGTCGCTGTGGTCGCCAACAACCTACCGTTGTTGTCTTTCGCAGCTGTTTGGATTGTTGCGCGCGTTTTGCACCCCTCACCCACATGCTAGCAGAGGCGGGCGGGCAGGCAGACAGACAGGGAGACGGTGGCGGCTGTGGATGGCGGGCACTTCTTAAGCACTTTCTTGTCCTGCGGTGGTCGTTTGTTTGTCGTGCACATAAATCCTAGCGCGAGTTGTCCCAAAAGGCACTGCCATTGGCAGCGGTGACACTTTTGCCTGCCAATACCCCTGCCACCCCTCATCACCACGGTCACCCCCCCTCCCTTCCACGCAATACTAACGCAGCTCTGGCTGTCTCAGCTCATAATACCGCTGGCCTGGACTTTCAAAACATTTGCTGTGCATGTAAACCGCATACTTAATTATGAAGCGAACGTCGCTGCCCTATCCGTCCCTATCCAAACAGCCCACCTGGTCACTGGGGAAGTGGTGGCAGGGTAAACGGTGTTGCGCCGCCTTAGCAGCTGTGACACGGCCTATCTTAAAGTCATTTTCAATATCTTTATATTTTACATTTTCGAATTGTAGTCCTACATTTTTTTCTTCAATCTGATTTTGTCCTTAGTCCTAGTCCTTGCCCGTGGTGGAATGGTGCTTGAAGTGAGGCAGCAGGGCAAGGGACAGCAGCGCCAGCTTGCTGGGATTTCATTTCGGTTTTTATTTAGCTGCGTGCATTCCATTATACACTTTCTAACGGTAAGATTATGGTGAAGTTTGGCATACTGGATCAGATATTTTAAGACATATATGGATATATATAAAGATCCACCATAGACGGAACATTTTTAAATTGCTGCAACATAAAATCATGACATGATTGCAATTAGTTTCCCATTTTTCTGTGACTGAAGTTTTTTCATTTGTTTGGACAGACAAAAGTCCAGAGGCGCTAAATCAGCTGAAGGATAATGAACACTTCATTGAAATTTCCACTCTCCAATGATATCAAGCAGCCAGATTTTATAGACTTAACGATATACCCTACCTTTTCTAAGGGGAGGCATATAAACTTCCGTTTTAAACATTGCGCTGATTCCTTTTTGTGTGTTCGAATTGGCGTCAGCTGCCTATGTTCAAAATTTCTTAATCTGACATTCTAATGAATGTCATAAATTTATTTCCAAAGTGCACCCTTAAAGAATAGGAAGATCGGAGAAAAACAAGTGTTCCCACACTTGATTTCGTTACGTTTGGCATTGGGATTGGCTTCGTTTTGAGCGCACCGTGATTTGCCCAGAAATTGCTCTTGAATTGTAATCCCACAGCACAGTTGCCACTCCGAGCAGCCAGCCAGTGCTAGTCCAGTCCCCCGAGGGTCCAAGTCCAATGTCTCGTCATCAGCGTCAGGCTGTAGCTGAAGTGGTCAAGTGAAAAGTTGCGTTGCGTTGCGTTCGAGTTGAGTTTAGTTGAATTTTAGCACGAACCGGGGACCCAACTGGCACACTCTGGACGGCCGGCCGCTTTACCTCTGCTCTGACATCATCATTTTAATCATTGAACGATGCAGGAGCGGTGCCCACCCCCATTCCCTGACTGCCAGGCTGCCTGCCTTTGTGCGTGCTGTCAATTCTTTTACCGATAAGCCAAAAATAAAAACAATTGGCAGCCCCTTGGAACATCGAAAACAGAGGAAAAAATTTTGGACAATTGGACAACTGGACAGGCAGATACACAGACACACTGACACATACGCACATTCGACATGCGACATGCTAGCTACAAGATAATCACATTAAAAACGAGTCCCAAGTCCGTACACCCACATCATTGCCACATGCTCTGCACTGACCAAATGCTGGCCAGATAAGGGCCTAGACCTAGACATCCCGTCCAGTCCAGCCCAGCCCAGCCCCAGACTGGCAGCCGCTGCCTCCTTGTCTTGTGCTTCATCATCATCAGCTCTCATATGCACTCATACTCGTCTGGTGGATGCTTGGGTTTTGGGGGTGGTCTACCGACTTCAACTTGTACTTCCACTTGGACATCTACTTGAACGGGGACTTGGTCTAGCACTAGTGCTGCTGCCGCCTGATTTCCTTATCTTTACAAGCAAAATATTGGCAAATTGGTGGACAAATGCGCACATGGTGTAGATAAGTGACAGCAGAGCGGGACGGAAGCAATGGCAGTAAACGTCTTTGTATGAATGGACAGTAGTGTTGGGTAGAAGAAGCTGGGATTGGTTTCCAGCCTGACTTGGCTTCTAATATAAGATATATCATCTATTAAAAGTTAACTTTCCATTCATTTTCTAAACCCACAGGTCTCGCTAGGCTCCACTATAACCAATATAACTGGCAACCTGCAACTCCAATGTAAGGAAAACGCAACAGGTGCCTTCCGCATCGCTGTACGTCCTTTGCATCGCAATTAATGTGGTATAATATGGGACACATCAAGAGGCTCAATCTATGTCTGTGTAATCCTTTGTCAAATTAAGGCAATGCCATTTGTTGACACCCTAAAAACCCCCCCAAAACCTAAGTACTCCAATACTGCCTTATAACCATTAGCGCTCCCAGTACAACTTATACCCATACCATTTTATAGATCTGTGCCTTTGTGCTCATTATTTCTTTTAGGGCTTTTATTGTTTTTCGCATGCCATTAGTCAGTTTTGATTTACATGGCTCGACCAGGGCGCGCACGGGGGCGGCGGCTAGGAACAAAACAATAAAAATAATAAAAACAACTGTCGCTCAACTTAATAAGAAACACAAACCAAAACCCAAAAAAGGCAAAAAAAAAAAGAAAAAAAAAAAAAAACAAACAAAAACAAGAAATGAAGGCTAGCTTCGGCTTGCGGAAGTTTATATACCATACACATTGTAAATATTATCGGTTATATGATAGCTATATGATATAGTTGATCAGATCAGGCCAGTGAACGTGGAACCTGCTCAAATTTATACAACCCAAATTTAGTTTGATTAAGAAGCCAAACAGAAAAGTTCATTCCGGAAAAATCGGTTATATGCTAGCTATATGATATAGTTATCTGACTTTGATCAGATCTGGGCAGTGATCGTGGTATTTCCTTAGCTGTATACAACCCGAATTTGGTTTTATTCGGAAGAAAAAGAGGAAAGTTATACTCCATTCCATGCTTCATTCCGGAACAAACAGTTATAAGGGATAAAACTCGGAAGTGCTTCCGTCTCTGCGATGAGAAACTTCTTGACAAAATGAATATATCATATTGTGAATGGTATAAGAACAAGTAACAACGATGTAGTCGAGACTCCGACTATAAGATACCCATATTTGTCCACAACGCGTTTCAGAATCGTTATAAAATGTGCGAATGTGCTTATTTATATACAAACCTAGTTTTAATTAAGTATGGCAAAAGTTGTGGAAGATATAAGTTTCTACCGATTTGCGGGGACGTGAAGGGGCGCGGCGAAATTCTATAGAGTACAAGTATAAAAAATACAAAAACAAATTCAAGGAAAAGTCGAGAAAAAATAAGGAAAGCTGTGTAAGTATTTAAAGGCAGCGGCGGCAACAACTTGTTCATTTCATTTCAATTCAATTCATTTGCCGTCGTGCTATTAGCTTTCGCAAAACAGGAAGAATCATTCAAAATAACTGTAAAAACAATGAAATTAGGCCGAGCCGGGCACATAAGGGGGGAAATGAGCAGCGCAAGGGCCGGTCGCAAAGACTGAGAAATCTAATTATTCATCCCCTTGTTTTTGGGCCAACTCAGACTCCGACTCCGACTCCGACTCCTCCTGGCTGGGACTTGGATTTTAGATTTTTGGATATTGGTCTGGTTTTTCATTTTGCATTTCATTGAAGGACAGGTGCAGAGGGAAATGGTAATAGAGGGGTGAAGGCTGTTGGTTGGAAAGCAGCGCACTAACTTGTTTACTTTTCAATTTTCTTTTGAAAAATACAAAAAAAAAATTTGTAAAAATAATAAGGAAAACAAATGCTGAAGATATGAAGGCACTAGGAAATTTTGGGTAAGATGGGAGAAAAATATGCGAGAAAGAGAATTCTAATAAAAGCTAATTCTGTTATGCAGGATATTTGGAGAATGGAACATTCTGAGTACTCTCATTACAAGCCAATAGACTTGATATTTCCTTTTCCGCAATTGTATCGAAATTTGCCTTTAAGTGCTGATTCAGTGACTCTTCATACAAATATTTTCTAATCTTTAGTTTTATTTGAAATAATTTTGTGTTAAACTTTAAGTGTGAGATTTATTTAAGCTTATAGCAGATCCTTACATTAATTTTTTTAAAAAATAAGGAGAATTAATCTAAAAAATCATCAATCGTTCACATGATTGCGTATTGTCGCTCTACAGGAGCACTTCATGCTCGTATTTCTTCCGTCCAGCTCCATGTCCTTATCCATACTGTGCATATGGTCATTGCCTGTCCGTGTCCGTGTAGCACTAAGTCGAGCATTCCGAAACCGCGCTATTAAGTACAATGACTGCCGACTGAACAGAGCAGAGCCAGAGCACACACAGATTTTTCGGACTCGGACTCGGACTCGGTTTCGCCGACAGCGACGTGTGCCTTACGCTTACGTCGTTGTTGTGCAACACGGCTACGGCTGCATGGCACATGGTATGTGCGCATGCGTTAGAAAGCCGAAAGCCAAAGGACTTCCCACTTTTTGCAACTGAGGGGCGTCCAAAAGAGCGCCGCCTCCACGTTTTCCATTGGGAGGCGGCCCGTCACCAAAAATGCCAAAACGGGGAGCATAACGCTTGCGCCTATGAGCTCCATTGGATGGAAATTCCTGCCTCAGACACAGCTGTTAAGGCGGCAGCAAGCAGAGAGTAAGCATGCACATATACAAAAGGCCAAGCCAGCTCCAGCACCAGCTCCAGCACCAGAGGCGAGCTTATTTATATATAGGCAGGCAGTCGCTTTATGTGCTGGGAGTACGCCCCATACAGTGGAGAGGGAGGGGCGGTCTTTATGTGCAAGTATTTTTATAGGTAGTTAGGTAGGTTCCTCTGTGTGTGTGTATGTGTGTGTGTGTGTGTTTGTATGAATGCATGTGGGTGTGTGTGTATATTATATAAAATACCTTTTGTAATCCATCAAAAGCAGACCGCCCTATACCGCCCCAACCACACACACACACACACACACACACATAAATACAAATCCACATGCTCTGAAACTGCACACAAAATTCGTATCGCTCCCGCCTCGTCCTTTGCCGTTGCCCACTCGACTGGATTGCATCATCATCGCCCTGATCATCATTCATCCATTGATATTTGCGCAGTTTTAATCCCCCAAATTAATTAATAAGAGCACCGCCGTGCAAAACCTACAAATCCGTAATGTTTAAGCCGGACTTTAAAGCCCAACACTTGTGGGCTGCCTAAATTTTCATATGAAAACAATTCTCAATTATGGCCCGAGCAGTTAATATACTCATAGTCTATAGATTAAGCGAGTATATTGCCCTCGTCCAAATGAATGTAACAGGCAGAAGAAAGAATTAAAGTATATATATATATATTCTGGATCAGCATAACAAGCCTAGTCGATATGACCGTGTCTGTCTGTATATCCGTTCATCCTGATGTATGAAAATCTAGTTCTCGGAGACTTTAAGAGCTAAAGTGATAAAATTTGGTATCCTGGTTGTATAGAAGCAGATCAAATTTGTTTTTAAAATGGACCACGCCCCCTCTTGGCCCAGCAAATCGATAAAAAAGGTATATCTTCCACAATTTTTGCTATATTTGAGACTCGGTTTGTATATTTTCTGCTCATGCAGATTATCTACCGACTTGCGAATTTCATAACAATTGGATAATAATTATAAAAAAAATCAATAATGTTGCATATTTTTGAGTGTGCCACATTTAAAGCAAATGGTGAGTAGAAGTATCTTATGGTCGGAATTTCGACTATAGCGGTCCTACTTGTTATACTCGTACTCTAGCAGAGTAAACGAGTATATTGTATTCGTGTAAATGTATGTAACAGGCAGAAGGAAGAGTTTCCGTCCCCATAAAGTATATATATTCTTGATCAGCATCAACAGCCGAGTCGTTCTAGCCATGTCCGTCCATCCGTCCGCATTTAGTTGAAACACGGGGTTGTATAAGTACATAATCTACCAATTTGCCAAGTTTCGTTAAGATCGGATAAAAATTTTAGACAAAATCGTAAAAAAACAAAAAAACATTTTGTATGAGAACGTCTCCCCCCGCCTCCCATGCTTTTAAGTGTGTCCAATATTGCACAAATGCTGAGTACGAGTATCTTTTAGTCGGAATATCGATTCTAGCTAACTTGTTTATTTCTTGCTTTTGTTGCTTTTTTAGGCGAAAGTTCTTAAGGACCGCCCTCGATTTTTGGGAAAGTTTTTGCGCGACTTTTCTTTAATTTCTTAACTTTAGCATTTATGTGTGTGTGTCTGTGTGTGTGTATTTGTGTGCGTGCGTATGTCTATGTGTGTATAGCCAGACTTACTGTAGAACTCTCTAAGTTAAAGCGAGTTCATTGTCGCTGGGCAGGTGCAACGGCCCACAAAAAATTATTATTATAATTCTAACTTTCCACCCAGGCTTTGAATATGGTGCATGTACATACATATGTTTACGTACGCGTGTGACTGACTGTATCTGAATGTATATATATTTCACTTTTCGATTTGAATTTAAACGCAATATTACAAGCACTACCTAAAAGTAAATTAAATTTAATAAGCTTTAAGTCTATTCGAATATTTTAACTAATTTTCTTGAGTTCTGGGCAAAATCGTCCAAGATTTTTGCAACGAAATCCTTCATTATTTTATCAACCAGACGTCTATGTGCACTAAGCATGCACAATCCTTTAAATAACATAATCTTACTTTTTATATATTTTATATTCGACACACTGGAAAGTATGCAACACCTTTTGATTTTTTTTTTTTTTGCACGTGTCGTGCTCTCATACAGAATGTTTTTTGAAGATTTTGTCTACAATTATTATCCGATCTTAACGAATTTCACAAATCTGTTTATTATGTGCAAGTATATATACAAACCCAGTTAAGATTTGTGTTAGATATAAGGTTTTTATCGATTTGCGGGGGTGGAAGGCAGCGGTGCAACATTTAAAAAAACCTCAATCTGACGCCTCAAAAGGTACCAAATTGGATGTCTCTAGCTCTTACAGTCTCCGAGATCTAGGTGTTCATACGCACGGACATGGCTGATCAAGAATAGATATATATTATGGGGTCTGAGACGCTTCCTTCTGACTGTTACATACATTTGCACGAATACAATATACTCGCTTACTCTACTAGACTTCTACTTTAAACAGCGCATTAGTATGATATATGTTTAGATATATATATGTATACATATATTTGGCTTACCATTTAGACGAGGTACAGCCATAGTAGTCTTTACCCTCCTTAATGTGCTGAACGGGCGTTCCACTGTGGCGGTAGAGCACGGCATTGGCAGCAAAATTTCCAAGCCAGTCTTATTATTCCATTCACAAAATGGTATATCAATGTTGTCAGAAAGTTTGCAACGCATAGAAGGAAGCCCTTCCGACTATATTAAGCATATATATTCTTTATCAGGATGACAAGGGGAATCGATATAACCATGTCCGTCTGTTGCAATACAAACATCTCAGAAGTCATAAAAGCTGCATAGCTGAAATTTTCTCTAGATGTTCCAGTTTAATCCAGATCAGACATTTATATCATACAGCTGCCATAAAACCGATTCTTCCGGAATGAACATTTAATTTGATCAAAATCGCACAACTATATCATATAGCTACCATATAACCGATTGTTCCGGAATGAAGACTTGCCAGCATAACTTTGTTGCTTTTCATCCACATTAAGACCAAATGGTTTTGTATTCTAGATTTGATCTAGATCGGCAATATATTTACAATGTGAATGGTGTATAAGCTTCTGCAAGCCTTCCTTTCTTGTTTGTGGATAAAATTGGCATTCTCCTTACCCACCAACCAACTCAGTTTCTTATTTTTTCTGCCAAGCATGGCACTACATATCAAGTTCATTATCTTATTGTATCTAAATCGTAGAAAGCGCTAGCATTAGTAAGTTTCCTTTTCAAATCGTCATAGGTGGGTTTTACAATGCGATTTGGATGCAGCGCTGTTAAGGCAAATGCTGCATTTGTTTCCTCCGAAAACTATGACTCAAAGAAGATAACAAAGAATCTAGGTCTGGTATGAAGATAGCTCGTTGGTTCACAGATATGAATGGTGTATTTGTTCTATTCAATTGCTTTTCCACAATTCTCGGCATACTGATTTCAAGCAGTGCCATTGTGGCTAATTCGTGCGCGTTTTTAAATAAATCATTGAAAACAACATTTTGCGGTAGATATAATCGAGCCGAGTCGATCTAACAATGTCAGTTTGTCCGTCCGTATGAGCACCTAGATCTCGGAGACTATAAGAGCTACAGTTACTAAATTTGGTAGCTACACTCTTCTTGTGGGCCGTCAAATTAAGTTTGTTTCAAAATATTGCCACGCCCACTCCCGTCTCTGCAAATCGATATAAACTTTATCCACAAAAAGAACTATATCTGGGAGATTATAAGAGCTAGGGTCACAAATCTAGGGTTCCACAAATCTTAAATCTTAATGTTAAAAATATATGCATAAGCGCATAATCTAATAATTGTAGATAATAATTGTAGACCAAAACGAAAAGAAACATATTGTATAAAAGCACCCGGAGACTATAAGAGCTTTTTTTTCCAAATCAAACCAAATTTGTTTGTAGGCATTTTAAGAGGCCCCAAGTCCGAATTTATCCGATCCAAGCAGCGCTTTGCCACATTTTATAGCAGTTTATTCGGCACAGTGTATTCAACTGTTGGGCAAGCTCTACTGTAGTGTTGTAATTTGTTAAATTTGATTATTAGGATTCGTAAAGGGGTAGCATTATCTTTAAGCCACATATTGCATTTGGGGTTCCTATTCATAGTTGAAATCTTCAAACTGTCGCTGTATCCGTCTGTATACCTGCAGGAAATGGGGAAAACTGAAGCCTGAGAAGACTGCGTGACATGTCTTTCATTTCGGCCGACCTTGTTGCATGCCAATATTAATAACAACAAAGGCAATAAAGCCTATTATATCCGGCACACATTTGGCTATTAATGAAATACATTGATTTCTATGTTAGCCTGGCTCAGGGTTCGTGTTCGTGTTTCGTTTAACCATTTCGCCGCGTAACCGTCGACCCCTGGCCCAACGAATTAAACTAGCAGCTGTTTGGCTAGGTAAGGCAAGGGATAACTTGGCCTAATCAATTCAAAGAATCACAAGCGACGACAAAACCGTTTGCCCCGTCTCCGGTGGCGTCTACGTCCCCGGCTGAATCCAGTTTATGACTTTGCGTGTTGTCACGTTATAAAAATCAGTGATTCCCCCTAGCTGGAAAACAGGAGCACTGCTTGCCCCCTCAGCTGAGCTGATACCAATTGCAAGTTCCAATCCAGAGCCGGTGCCGCTCGTTACCAGCAGCGCCAAGTCAGCACGAAATGCCGTAGCCGAGGACTATGTTGTTGTTGAGGCTTCAATGCGAGCGTCGTCGCGTAACCCCGCTTGACTTATTTTGGCCATGTATGTTATTAATAAATCTTTAACCCTTTCTTGCCATTGCTCGTTGTTTGACTGTTCAGCTGTCTGTGTGTGTGTGTGTGTGTGTGTGTCTGTGTGTATGCGAGCGTGTGTTCAAATTGCCTTCCTGTTGCGGAAACGGAAACGCAATGCCGACAGAGAGTTACATACGAGTATAATCGATTAATTCGATATAGATTGAATTTATGGCGCTGCAAACGCGATTCGGTTTACAAGGACTTACTGCCTTTTACCCTGCACCAATCACCCTCCTCCATCCTTCAAAATTAACATTTAGTTCCGCTGACTGCACAATTTGGGCAAGACAAGGCTTTGCCTGTGGCTCATAACTACTGGACCCGGATCTCTATGACCGAGCCATGTTTATGCGTTGTGAGAAAAGTTTCACCAAGTTGTGCTTAAGGTGACCGTTATTTACGATAGCCTCCGAAGGTTTTCAGTTTTCAATTGCCATATCCATGATTAACCTGTGAATTGTCAATCGATTAAAGTCAAATGCATATTCTTATGTCTGGTGCCGCATTTATAGACTGCGGATAATAAATGTAATTTTGAGCTTCATCGCCATGTAATTAATGACACGCACGAATGGATTTAAGAGATTCCCTATCCCGGTCCCTATCTAATATTGCTGTGCGTGAACTGATTATGACATGACAGATCATCATGTGAACACTGCTGTTAGATTTAGATATCCTTAAACATGAAAAGCTTGGGTCAATTGGTGCGAAGAAGAGAAACACATTTATGACATCGTAACAGATGACGAACCATGAATCATGAATCCATGCATGGGTGTTTCAAAGCGAATCAAATCCAACAAGAGCTGTTCACAGCACTTAAGAATGACTTCTTAAAAATCATAATTGCAGCTACCTTTTACAAATTTAGGTCGGTCAATATTGAATGATATACAAGTACTTGCCTGACAAAAGTTTTTGGAGAATTCTTAAACAACAACCGCCACAGACAGATTGTCCTTCACAAAGTTAATTCGAGCTCCCATAACGTATATCAGGCAATAGAAACGGCGGGAGGGGGCAAAATTTTCAAATAAACTTGATCTGACGCCACACCAGGTGAGTCAAATTTGGTGACTCTAGCTCTTATAGTCTCCGAGGTCTAAGTGTTCATACGGACGCACAGACAAACACGGCTAGATCGACTCGGCTGTGGCTCCTGAAAATACTGTTGAATAACGCAAAATCCACTCTTGGATTTGCAAAAATGCTTCCACAAATTGATTGCTCGCATGCATGCACCTTCATAGAGAATTTTCTGAAAAATAATAAGACCATTTTCAATGATGCATCACAGTAAACCCAGGCAAGGCTGTGTGGAATTGTTCTTAAAACTAAGGATTGTGAAAGCATCAGGATCGGTGTCCAAAACAGGCCTGGTCCAATGAATTACTATATTCAAGATTGGCTAAGTGAGGTCTACGTAGACTCTCGTATGTAAAAATGTTCTATTCAGAACTGTTAATGGCGTGTACTGGCATAAATGTATTCGTCAGCTCCAGGGCACATTTAGGACCAATAACTTGGACATGAGCAGAGGCGATAAGGGAGTACAAGAAGAGCTCAATGGAGCATGGAGCATGTATTGTTGGATGTCCTGGCTTTGTGTGCACTTAACAAACTCGTAAATAAACAGAACAATGTGAATTGACGATCGAAGTGTTGGTCGGGGGGCCAGCATGGATATATATAAATATATATTTTTTTTTTCTTTTGGCAAACGGACAGCGGATGCTGGAAAATTGAATGAAATGCAAATTTTATTTTACATTTTTTTCGGCCGCTAACAAAAAAAAATAATTCAATGCTTGACAATTCGGCGGCAATGGCCATATATGCGTGTGAATGCGTGTATGAGTCATTACTTGTGAATATATGTATTTTTATATATGTTTTTATTTTATTTTATTCCATGCTATTTTTATGACGAGCCTGACATTACGCCCGGAAATATTAACGCATGTGCGACGACGACGACGACGACAACGACGACGACGACAAAAGTCTTGCGAGGGCGGGCAATGGCGAAAAAGGAGGCCAGGCGGTATTTGAATGTTTGAATACAAATTCAGAAATTCAGTTTGCCATTTTGACACACATGAATGACCACCAGTAAGTTATGGGGGGCGGGGGCTGGAGAGCGCGTAGAGTAGAACATATCGCCCGCAGACATGGGCCAACAAACAAAGAACACAAACCAAATTCCAATTCAATTTCATATGTAACTGAATGTGGAGTATATTGATTATGTGATCAAGTTCGCCAAGGACGACAGGAACTTTTACTGTTTCATATACTTATTGCAACCATTTTCCAATCTTTGTATTCCTACCAAACAGAAGGTTTCTCAAGGTAATCGATACGAAGGACTCCACATGCATTTCAGAAACTGCACTTTTCGAATTGCGGCTGAAGAAGTCACACGGTTGCGCTTATGGTGTGGCACCCACCGCAAGGATAGCATTTGATTTCGAAATGTGTATTCATGTAAAGTGTAAAGTGTCCACTTACTGGATATGCTTACAGGTTCAGCTACCTCGGTCTAATATAATTACACTCCAGTCGACGATTTCTGACTTGACGAACCTGAAGATTCGGCGACACTTGTGCTGGCACGACCACAAAGGGACTCAGTAAACCACAGCTTAACCATTGGAATTGATGGTTCAGAGTTGTCATAGCTTATATCTTTAGTTGGTTACGATGATAGTGGCTTAATAACCGTTTTTCATTTTCACATTTTTCCATTTTTGTCATAATTTACGATGCAGTTTCTAGATTTGAAAAGATTTGTTCTTATTGCAAATAAATATCCTTTGCATCGCCTTGCATGGCACAGTAAAGCCATGGTTAGCTCAAAGGTGGCGCATTCCGGAAGCCCACCCTTTCGACCACCCTTTCCTTATGGTCCAGTGGAATCGTTACATCATTTCTTCAGAGATCTTCAGAGTATTAAAAACTTCGACTATGCTCTACTATTTCTCCTTTCCTTTTTTTTTTTGAGAATGCTTTATGCTCATATGAATAAAAAAGTTCACTAGGCAGGCACTGCAGCAAAGGTCTTGGCGAGACAAAGCAGACCCATTGGCTGGTCAGCCTGTCACACGAGGAAGGGACTGGCCAGGGCTAGTCCTGGTCCTGGGCCCAGAGAAAAGCGTCCCAAAATCAATCGCTTCGTTTTAGCGAACGCATTTATTTTCATTTCAGCTGAGATTGAGGTTGGCTGAGCTGGCCAGGGGGCGCCCTGCCACTTGTGGCACTTTCTTGCGCTACTTGTTTATATGTATGCGAATATGTTATTTACAATGGATATATTTAGATGTTACTGCCTGCGGGTCTTGTGTGGATTTTTGTACCTTTTCATATTTGGCAAATTTGAGCATATTTTATCACTATTACCAAACGCCGAACTCCAGCTCGAACTCCAGCCTAGGCCTTAGCCTTAGCCCCGTGACCCTTAGGCACACACACACACATGCACAACATTCAAATGGCCAGCGAAATATTGGCACCCAAGCAAAACCCACATATGTATATGTATGTATGGGGACGGAGGCTTGTGAAAGTGAATGAGTTCGAGGATAAAAAGGGCCTCGTTTTGTTTTGCAAGGCAACCCTTTTTTTCTTCCTTTGGCCTCTACATCATCAACATTTTCATAATCATTACGATCATCATCATCATCGTCGTCTAACGTACCCGCATCCAATGAAGCAGCTTAGCCACTGCCACTTAGGCAAATAAATAATATTGGACAACAAAAAATTTGTTTAAACAAACTAGAAAATTTATGAATACGTTGAAGGTTTTCCATTACAAAAAAAAAAAAAAACAAAAGGATCAAATAAATATATAACCATGCAGTCGAAGCTTATATACCCTGAATGTTAAGCTATGCGACAGCTAGTGAATTATACACCTAAGAATTATCCGACATAGGGACATGTCTCCGCTCACATATCTTCTCCTAGTATGGGAATATGTAGTTCAGCAATGAAGTCAGAGAGCAACACGATCAAGGAGCGAGTTATGGGAGAAGGCGAACCATCGTTTTCATTGAAGCTCAAAGACATTATTGTAAGTCGTAAAAGTATTCTATTCGGTTGGACGCGTGGGAGAGGCGCGAGACAAGCAAAAAGGATAGTGGAAATTTTAAATTTGAACTGAAATTGCCTGGATGCTTAGGTATATTTTTCGAACATTTTTGGTGGGAAATAAGTGAATCTCTTCAAATCACATCAAAGTCGGTCAGCATCCATTATAAGAGCCGCCACATCCACTGACCAAATTTTATCCAATTTGATGTGTAACTTAACCAAGAAGTATTTCGAGGATTGTTAAATTACATGATCTGGCCCAATAGTAAGTTGTACAAATAGCAGAGCACTATCTGGGAATCTCTTTCTACTCCATGCACAATGCCTGTGTGCCGATATCCTCTTTCATTTAATATTGCTTTAAGTATCATAAAAACTGAACGCTTGAGAGAAGTCAAAGCAAAAGTAAAAGTAAAGGGCATTGCTCATTGATATTTATGACTGACTTTGTGGGTCTGCGGTTTGCACATCAGCAGGAGTTGAGTTAAAGAAATTGTTGGATTGCTTTTCCCTGATTGCCGGCGGCTTTGGTGTTTGCTTTATATCGTCCCCATGCTTTCCTTAACCACTTGAGCCAAAGTCCTGCCCTTTTGCATATGCAGTTCAACGTTTGGACTTTGACTTTGAGTTTTCTTGAAAGGCAACGACGCTTGATTGATGGCGCTGCCACAGCTACACCTGACAAAGTTACAACTTGGGAAAATATACATATATATATATATATATATATATGTACCAGTATTTCCATAAGTAATAAACACAGATTGTTTGCTCGCGCGTCCCTGCGTCCGTCTGCTTAGGAACAGCTGCTTAGTTTCTTGACTTAGCCATCTAACGAGTGCTTTGTGTGAAATGTGAACAAAACAGGAATAAAAATGTAAAAATAGATGGCAGATTGGATTGGTAGAACGAAATGTTATTTCATAATGCAAATTGTGCCTCCCCCGCTCCCCCGCTCCCTGTGCTCACCCCAGTCAACTTCCCAAGCTAGTGAAGTCCTTTGGTATTAATGTCGAATGTCAAGCCGAAGCTGAAACGCAATGAAGTAAGGCTCGAGCTCGAGGGTTGGCCTAAAACATAAAACACAAGACGTTTTGTGGGCGGGCGCGCGGTGCGACGGTTATGGAATACGGAAATTGGGCCAAAGGAAATGAGAAAAATGCGGTATTTAATGTGAATTACACCACTGTGACCACAAAAGGCGACTACAAGATAACATATATATATATATATATACATAAATATTATTGCATTTTGGGCCCGGAGTTGGAGTTAGAGCTGAATCTCTGACGGGTCTCGATCATCGTCATTGTGTCACCATCATCATCATAATCATCATCATCGTCAACGCAGCACAAATGTAAATTTTCAATTTAAATGCAAATATCAATTTGGCAATGTGGACGTCAGGCCAGTCTCAGCTTTTAGCCTGAGCTGGGATATGGGTTCGGGCAAGGTTCCGGGTACGTTTGTGTTTCTGCGACTGATTCCATAGTTCCAAAGCTTTATTTTCTCATTGTTGTTGTTCCTGTTATGCCCTGCAGAGCCAAATCCTTGCATTTTAACTAGTGAGGCGTCTGGCCCAGAGTCAGTCGGACTGTAAACTCAGCAATTCCCACATGGCCCAGGATACGGGACCAGCAGCAGCAGCACCGTAGATTAATACCAGCATAGCTGGACAAGGACTTTCAGTCAGCTAGTCAACGTTGCCTCGTAGTGGCATTTAGCCAAAAGTCAGCATAATGACAACTCCACTTTCTATAGATGAAACCCTCAATCATGTCTAATATATAGATTGTAATGCATATATATAAGATTGATATGGATTTTCAGCTATAAAAGGGATGGTTTAATAAATAAATTGAAAACATTTGTAAGAATAAGCTTGGCCATGCCCACAAATGTATTGATATTTAGATATTTTATTGATATTATTTGTACATTTCCGTATTTATAGGACATATGAATCCATTTTACAGGGTATGCACTAACGTATAGGACATGCTCTGTGATAAAGGTGCACGATATTTGCTTTCTTAGCTTCGTTTTTGAACAAAGGGCGCTGATTTTGATTTTGTTGGCCCTGCTGCCAGCGCGGCCAGAGAGTTGCTATTATGGTTGTGCCTAATTATGAATTCACATCATTTTTTATTTGGGTTAAAATTATTCAAAAGTGGCAGCGCGGTGGTGTGGGGCGCAGGGTACAATAGAAAACGAAAGCCGTGACAGTTGGGGAGCATCTTGAAGACTCTTCGCTTTTTTTATGACCAGAGCGGAAGGCAAACATGTTTATAACTAAATCTGCATGCGGTCGTTACACCACCTCTAGCTCCACCCCTCTCTCCCTGAGCAGCATTCCTGGCTCGCCTTAGGCTAGCTGTTTAAATGAACTGAAGTAGCAGCAAATAAAAAAAAAATAGGTGGAAAATTAAACATATTAAAAGTTTTTACACCTTTTGATGATGAATTTTTGCCTCGTTTACAGTGTTTTTCCTTTATCTTTTTTTTGCAACCCTTTTGTAGCCCTTGCCAACGGACACCACCGCCCCCACCCACCCCGTCAGTCGCCTACCCCACATTACAAACTGTCGCGGTCAGAAACTGAAATGAAAATGAAGCTGTGCCTGCCTGGCCGTGGCAAGTAATAAAAATGCAATTACTGGTCTTCGTCTTGGGCCAGCACGGCACAGTACAAGGCTAGGATACGGGATACGGATACAGGATACTCGCTGCGGCTACTGGGTCCACGGCTACCTCAATTTGATTCACTTCATCAGCAAGTTAGCCAACGCATTAAAAAATATGCCCCATACAGCATGCTGCATGCAAAATGAGGCAAGTAATAAAAAATATATAAAAAGGCAGAGAAAAGCCCACCAAAATGTGGAACCGGAACCCAAAAACAAGTGACGGTGATAGGTGAGAGGGGGTCAGCGGTTGGTACAATGTGGCCAACTGCCAAGTTGTGCAAAAAGCAGCGTTAATGAAATGTGCTAAAAGGGTTAAGCTGACCCCAAAACAAAAAGCCAACAGCTTCAGTTACACTGGGTGCCAGGAATGGAAGGATATAGGAGCATCAGCATATAAACAGCCACATCAGCGGTAGCATCTGCACTTTAAGAAAAGGTATGCCTTTAAATGTGGCAAACTTTTCTCCCACATAAGGAAAGAAGTAAGATATAACCACCCCCTCCACACACACACACACACACACACACACACACACACTTGTTATCAGACTGTTCTCATCTTCCATAACTTTTCTTTCCAAAATGTATGTAATAATTGTGGCACAGTCAATTCAAATGAAAAAAAAACTGAACGATATTTAGTGATCCTTTCTCAACATTCCCGAATTCAGGCCACTAAGTAATCTTTTTGGAATGAGTGAACGAAAAATGTTCATGGTTTTTCAGTAGTCTTTAAAATGCTTCTAAGAGTCAGTCGGATGTCATAGTTTTAGTCGCATTTCATTGTATTTAACATTGTTGAGAGATCAGCCAGACTGGCTAATCATTTCAAAACTAGAACCAACTGAGAATCCCAAGTTTTAAAGCAACTGCAAATAGACTGTTTTTGGTTCTTGCTATCTGTTGTTGTTTTGTTCTAGTTGGGTAATGCATTTGCCTTTGGATAATGCATACTTTTAGGGGCTTTCATATAAACAGCTCTGCAAACAAATAAAATAATAGTAATAAATGAATTGAAAAATACGTTCTATATCTCTTGCTTTTATAGCCAATTTCATTTCAATGCGAATATCTCAGTTATGCACCACATTTTTGCTGAGTGTGGCAACAGCAACGATGGCAACTGTAGTGACAACAGCAGCCGCAGCTCTTCGGGTTGCTTCCATCGTGCTTGGACATTTCGGACATGTGACACGCTCGCTTAGCTTTTGCCTAACATGTCAACAGGTTAAATTCAGACCATCATCATCATCATCATCAACCTTCTTTTCATCAGCAGCAGGCATATCGCCGAACCCATCATCACCATCATTATTATACCATTTCAAGCGGCACGGTCATGCAAAAAAGCAGATACAACAAACATTTTAGGAAATCAAAAAAAAAAATATATATATATATGTGTATATAAACTGACTGTCTGAACTGTCTGTTGGCAGCAACTTTTGTCAGCTTTCAATGTCCTTTACTTAAGCAGGACCGCGGGTGTAGGGCCGCGAGTGTGGGGGACATTCTGGCAGCATATCGCGTGTCAATTGTTGCCGAAAAGCAAAGTCGACAGCCCGCCCGCGTTCGCCCGCGTGATAACAAATGGCCAGAAAGCCAGAAGTGAAAATAAGAGCGACAAACGGAAAAATACAAAAATATAAAAAATAAAAATGAAGTTGAAATATTTAACTGAGGAAGGTACAAATTCATATGCCCTTACAGTAGAAATTATATATTCCCATATATATACAAAGTTGGAAAACATTGTCTTTCATGCAAAGTAATCTTACCCCAATCAGATTCATGGTTCTATATTGGTTGCAGTCCAGCATCCAAGCCCAAAAAGGAACATATAAAATTCTCCCCACATTGTTCTTAAGTCCCATATAATATTACTCCATAACAAACCGCTTAACTCTAACTTATATACCCTTCCCGAGCAATTGGTAGGGAAATCGTGGAAAAAAAGAAAAGCGTGCACAGAATGATGTGAATTAAAAATAATTACTCAAATGTTATGCTACAGCTTTCACTTTTCACATTCATTCTTCAACATTTTCCATCATTGCGAGGACATTGCCTGACTGACCAGACTAGGCCAGGCCAATTGCTGGGGCGTAGCCAACCTCTGGACAGGCTCAGGTTTCAGCTGCAGGCTTTGGTGAGGCTTCGTGTCGACTTGACTTCCGTTTGACATTGTTTGATTGTCGTTTAATTGAATTTAATTAGCGTGAGGCTGATTTCTCCAGGTTTTTTTTTCCATTTAATTTTATTTACTTTATGATACCTTTCACAAAATGGTATATTAATTTTGTCAAGAAGTTTGCAACGCATAGAAGGAAGCGCTTTCGACTATATAAAGTATATATATTCTTGATCAGCATGACAAGGGGAATCGTCCGTCTGTTTCAACACAAACATTTCAGAAGTCTTAAAAGCTACAGGCTCAAATTTTACCAGATGCTCATGTTGTCTGATGCTTAAATTCGAGTTTCATCCAGATCGGACAACTATATCATATAGCCGATTGCTCAGGAATGAACACTTAGGAGCATAACTCTTCTGTTTTACTTCCAAATTAAAACAAATTCGTAGCCAGATTTGATCTGAAATGGTTATATATTTACAATGTCAATGGTATAAAGGCTTCGGCAAGCCAAAGCTAACCTTCCTTTCTTGTTTTTTTATTCGTAGAGTTATGCAATGTATTGGGAGTGGGGGAGCGGTGTGGAGCTGCGGTGGGGGGGGGGGGGTACTCATAACTTATTAATGACATTTTAACTGTTATGACTATATGTTGTTCTTGTGGTGACAGCTGCGAGGCAGTTGCGCTTCCTGCATGTCCTCCACTAGATTTTTTTTATCCTGTGCGTGGGAAACTCTAGCGGTTGGCACTCAAGCGTAACTGCACTTCCCACCTCCTGCTCGTAGTTAACAGCTAGCCCCTGTTTCCCGTAATTTCGCATTGATGGTAGCTTATCGCTTTTCAATCGCCAAATGCCAAATCGCTTAAGTGCCGCCTCCAAGTGGAGGTCTGTGGCGGCTGCTATTTGCGTTTGCCACGCAATTTTCTTGTTAAGCACACTAGACCGTTGTGCAGCTCTTGGGTTGCCTTACCTCTACCTGGCGCTGCCTTGACACTTGGCACCTTGATGACTTAAGCGTAACACCCGCCTATGCGGGTTGGAACGCACTAAATGAAACTTGGCACGCACCAAACACTCACGGCTGGAGTAACTAGAGCTGGCTGCGTGTGTCGTAGTGATCGTGACACGCCGATGAATGTGGTGTGCACGTGATGTCAGAGTCGCCATTCGTCCTGTGTCAGCTATATTTTCATCCGAAGTTCAGAGCTCAGGAAATTGCCAGTTACTTATTGTGGGACAAATACCACAGCAGTGGTGCGGATTTTGCGCTAAACGTGTCAGAGGACCATGATAATAAAACAATTTCTAAATTACATAAGTGGCTTGTGAATATCAATCAGGGCTTAACACGCACAGAGACGCCATAGAGACAGTCAATTTCGATTCGATATAATAAAGAAATCTGAAAGAAATGCATAGTGGTAGGAAATAACTTAGTTTATTAGAATATTGAAGATTCTTAACAGCTCAAATTATTTTTGTTAAGGCTTTTTAATTAACATTAACCTTAACATTTGGCATAAGTATTTTGACATATTTCTGTGCAGCTTCTTAAAAGTGTAAGAAAGTATAAAACTTAAAAGCAAATGATTAAAATTAATCATCTCAATTAAAACAAGTAAGAACGCTGTATTCCGACATTAAGATACTCGTACCCTTTATTTATTTTATATTCGAAGCACTTGAAAGTATGCAACACTTTATTTTTTTCATACAAAATGTTTATTTATTTGTTTTCGTCTACAATTATTATCCGATCTCAATGAAATCCGTAGACTATATGCTAATATATATACAAAGCGGAGTTTTAACTAAACGCGTTAAGATTTGTGGGAGATCTAAGGTTCTTATGAGGCTTCAGAATGGGAGTCCACATACCATATTTGGGGACCCTAGCTCTTATAGTATCCGAGATATAGTTGTTTTTGGGGATAAAGTTTTCTCGATTTGCGGGAGTGGGAAGCGGCTGATCAAAGTTTTAAAACAAATTTGATCTGACGCCCCACAAGGGGAGTCTGCATACAAAATTGATCCTCTCTAGCTCTTACAGTCTCCGACATCTAGGTGTTCGTACGGAAGGACAGAAAGACGGACTACATCAACTCGGCTGTTGGTGCGGATCAAGAATATATACTTTATGTTACATACATTTGCACGAACACAATATACTCGTTTACTCTACTAGAGTATAAAAATTGCAATTATAGATTTTTATAGATTTGTATATATTTTTTCAATTGAACAGTTTCACATGGCGATCATCAAGCGAATGCCAATTTTTGTACGCTCACAAAAGCGAAATAACTCAGACAACGATGTGCTTCTTGTCTCATGCGTGTAAAAATTCGAAAGTACTTGGCCCCGCGGTCTACGGGTTCTCACCCCTCAACCCCTTACTAAATATGTTCGTTAGATCAGCAAACGTGGAAGCTTCTAAAACTGACGTGTACCAAATATGGTTCAAATTTTATTAAACTCAATCAATTTTGGTATACTAAGGGCTCATCCCGAATCGGTCGGTTATATGGACGATTTCGACATATGAACAGCTTGCAGCAGAATGGAGTCTACGGTAAAAATTTCAACATGATTGCTTTAACACTGAGATACTAGAAACGGACGGGCACACAGAGGGACATGGCGGAGATGACGGCAATGCTTCTTTCTTTGCCCTATATCGTGACAAAGTTATAATACCCTATGCAAGGGTATAAAAATGCAATAATTCACTAGTTCAGCTATATGGTATAGTGGTCCGATATGAATCAAATTTGGTCAGCGGAAGTGGTGCCGCCTCAAATAAATACATTCCGAATTGGTTAGTTTTGGATGAAAAACAGAAAAGTTTTGTTACTAAATGTTCATTCCAGAAAATCGGTTATATGGTTTACCGATCAGGATGAATCTCTAACTCAGCCAGCGTGCAGATAAAAGCGCCATTTCGTAAAACTTTCAGCTATGTAGCTCCTGAAATCTTGGGGAAACAGACAGACGGACTGACGGGCATAAGGACGGGCATGGCTTTATCGACTTCCCTTGTCGTGCTCATCAGGAATATATGTACTTTTATATAGTCGGAAATGCTTCGTTCTATGCCTTGCAAACTTTCTGACAAAATGTATATTTCGAATGGTGTAAATATCAAATTACTTTTGATTTCGCCAGCACGATTTCATCGGAATTAGAAACGCGAACAGGCCTGAATGTTGAAGCGTGAACATGCGTGTTCTATTATAGACTATGTAGTTTCGCGCACATCTTTACTGCTAGACCACGCACGCTTCGATTTAGGTGTGTGAGTGGTTCAAGTTTTAATTGCCAGCAATTAAAAGTACATAGATACAGCATACATATAAGAAATACATAAATATGTAGGAGGCACTCATATGCATATGCCACACCTACATACACACAGGCAAAAGCAGAGGCAATTGAAAGCCGCAGAGCAAGCGAAACACTTGAAAGGACACCCACACGTTGTCGATGCGGCAATTATGTTGATGACGATTATAATGATGATGATGATGATGATGGAAATTGTTGAAAGTGTGATGGTGCTGGCGGCGGTGGCCGTTTCTAATCGCGTAGGTGTTACCAACAGTTAAACAGAGTTTCAACAGTTTAAGCTGCAATTAGCCGCCTGACTGTGCCGCTTTAGCTGCGGGTGTGTTAATTTATAGATTTCCACTTAGATGTGAACAAGAAGACAACTAACTGATTCAAGGGGTGTTCTCCAAGGTACTTGAATTGCTTGGCAGAGCAATGTATATTGTATATGTATACCCATTACACCCGTACAAATAGTTAAAGAGTACTACGCCTGCAATATTCCAGCCAGAAAGTTGAAATTTTTGAAAGTATGATTTTTTGGTAGTAAGACTCGATGTTTATACCCTGTACTCTTACAGTACAAGGGTATATTAAGTTTTTGAAATGTATGAAACAGGCAATTCATTGGAATTGAACCAAATTTTGAGGATTCTATATCCTAGAGGCATCTACATCAACTGAACAAATTTGATTCGGATCGGGCTACTATATCATATAGCCCCCATAGAATTGATATTTTCGGAATGAAGAAAACCTTTTTGTTTTTCATCCAAATCAAAGCAAATTCAGTTTGCATTCATTTCAGGATTCCCTACGTCTGGTGACCAAATTTAATTATATTTTATATCATATAGATCCCATATAACCAATTTCTTCGAAATGAACAGAAATTGTTTGTTTTTCAACCAAAACAAAGCAAATTTGGTTTGTATAAATTTTAGAAGGTAAGAGGCGTGTTGATCAATTTCCATTCTGATTGGGAAACTACATCATATACAGTCCCATGGAACGGTTTTTTTTTTTCGAAGTGAACACAAAATATTTGTGTTTTATCCAAATCGAACTCAATTTTTTTTTCATTCATTTAAGAAGAATTTTAAGGGGCCCCAAGTCCGAATTCGTTCGAAGTTGGCAAGGGCGGTTTTTATATACTTAATAGCGGCTTATTATGTACAGGGTATTTAACTGTCGAGCAAGCTCGACTGTTGTGTTCTAACTTTTTTTGTCTGTTCTTATCGGAACGTTGATGTACAATGCGCTGCACGTTCAAGTGGACCCACAAGCCACCAAGCCGCGGGGCTTGTTACGCGCGAAGCCCAGGCTAAAAGCTCCCACCTTCCGCCTAACCGGCCGAGAGGCGCAGCCGCATAATAAGCGACACGAGTCGCGAAGATAGGAAAAAACACGGACTGGCTCGCTCACTTTCAATGAAAGGAAAAACTACGAGCCATAAACAATTTATATTATCTACTAGCTCTATATGTGTTAGTATAGATGTTTTATTTGAGGTAAGAGAGTTATTAATAGAGATAAAGTTAAAGAGATTATTGTAGTTACAATAAAAGACACGAAAAGGTTCATGCAGGAGATAGCTTATATTACATTGCTGAAGATAAATAGGAAAATAATTTCTAGTAGTTCTACGAGAAACACAAAAACTGATTTGGCTAAATAAAGACGGCGAGTCAATTTCACCATTAATCAGCTTATGTATAAGGACAATATTAAGCGGTGTGCTATGACAAAATGACATATCTTTGCATTTAGAACAGTTAAGATTTAGTAAGTTGACCTGGCATCACGATTGAAAAGAATCAAGGTCATCTTGCAGCCTAAACTTTTAGAAACAGTCGTTGAAGGACAAGCAAAGTTTGACGTCGTCGGCTAACATAAGTACAAGAAAGTGGGATAGAACCTGAAGCATCTCGTTGATAAATAAGGTGAAGAGAAGGTGGCTAGCCTGCGGTACCCCTGATAGGCTCATAGTAAGAGTTATTAAAAAGGAACTTTCTGAGTTCTGAGATTCAGGTATACGGAAATCCACATAAGAAGATGGGATGGGAAGCCAAGGAGATTTAACTTATGAATAATAAACAGTGGCTTACCGAGTCAAATGCTTTGAAGAATTCACTGTAAATGACGTCAGTTTGCATTTTATTCTTAAATCTTTGTATTACAAAAGACGAAAATTCTAGTAAATTAGTGGTGGTAGACCTACGCTTCATTAACCCATGCTGAGCAGATGAAATTATAGAACCACAAGAGTGTTGTAACTGTGAAGTTAATATTTTTTCAAAAAACTTAGGAATATCAGACAGTTTTGATATTCCTCTGTAGTTTTGGGCATCAGTCTAATTCCCCATTTTATGGGAAGGAATAATAAATGACTCCTTTCAGAGACAAGAGAAAGACGAGGAATTCAAAGATTGATTAAAACAGCTACCAAGTCGGCTTACAAAGCGCATCAGCGCAGAATCTGACCAGGACCAGGAAAAAGTTAGGCTTAATAGACTTAAGTTCATTAAGCAATAAGCTTTTACTGACTGGGGGAGGTGGGATGTTATTCGACCTGTGTAAGCTATAAGGGTATATCTGATCAGACCGATACTTAAGACAAGAAGAAGTTGTTTGGAAGAACTCTGCAAACAAGTTGACAATGCCTTGATCTGTATTTGCTTTAGTATATATATAAAACAATGAAGACAGTCTGACAGATGTTTTACATTTAGAATTAACAAAATTATAAAATTGTTTTGGGTCCTGAGAAAATTAAAGAGAAATTTAAAATTGGAGTCGAGCCTTAGTTTCGTTCATTATTTTCTCATTGAAGCAGCGACAGGAATATGAAATATGAATGCATATACTTATGTGTTCATTTATATAATAATGTATAGACATACGGGTGTATGTGTGAATATTTTGCGTAGAAACTTGGCCGCCGCTCCCGCTCATTTTTACACTTTGGCTGATTAAAACGCGGCCCAGCTAAAGATGTAGATGACGTAGACAGAGACGGCTGTGGTAGGAGCAGCGGAAGCAGCAAGACTGGAGCAAAGTTTTTAGCGAATACAAAGAAGAAAAGGCTTTTAACTAAAAAGAAGAGAGTTCTTACGCACACATTGGCAACCACCGAAAACAAAATAGCGCCAGGCCAGGCCAAGTCAGCCAAGCCCAGTCCGCCAGCCGTCTGTGTCCTTCAAAACACTGTCTGAATGCTGTGCACACGGCCAGCAGCCTATGGAATATGCCAGTGTTTATGTACACACTTCCGACCAACTCCAGCTACACCCTTACTGTCTCCCGACCTTGTCGAAATTTCCATAAAAATGCGTTTGCTAATTTCATAACTTAGTGCCGCCCTATGGACCGGTTAGTGCGAGGGGTTGGCGGCGGGCTAGCTGGTTTTCTGTGTGCGGGGCAATAAACTAATTGCAAAGAAAATGGCAAAAATTGCAAAATCCACAACGGATTCACATGCAGACTCATTAGCTTTGCTTCAGTTAATGCAAAAGTAAAGTCTTCCTCAACAAGGACTCACCTCATCTGCATGCTGGGCCTGTCTGGTAGACGACGCCTGCTGCCGTTGCCGTTGCCTCTGCCTCTACCGCCCCTGCTCCCTGCACTTCACCCGTTCCCCTTTTACGCTGCGTGCGCGTTAATCATCATCCTATACGCGTAATTACAGAGTCAGCAACGTCAGGACTATTTTCTGTAGCCAACAGAATATTAAAAAGACTTGGCATAGCCTGCTTTCAGACGCAGTGCCTGCAAGTCTCCTTGAAGCTGTCGCGCTGCGCCCAAAATGCTTGCGGTTGCTGTCAATGGAAATGCCAGCAGCTGAAAGTGCTGGAGTTAAATTGCAGCTACATATTATGAAGTCCGCAAAATGAAGACATTCTCTGCTCGAAATTTTGTGCTAGATTTAAGTTTTCTTTTGAATTGAAGTGGAAAATTTAAGCAGAAATTTATTTGAGATCATATGCATCCCTCTTCAGTGATAAAATGGCCTCAATGCTATAAAAATAGTTAAAAATTCGAATAAAAATTTGAATACATTAAAGTATGCTATAGAAAGTGAGGCAAACACCAGCCCATTCCACTGTAAACATTTTTTAATACTCCGGCAGCAATACGATATAATGACCCGATCCTTATAAGACGTTATAGAATCTAGAACATATTTACATTGTATGGAAACGTGCTCCTGTTATCGTGAGTACGCAAAGTTAGAATCGAAAACAAAGTTTTCCTTGGCAGTTTTGTGTTCCTCAAAATGTTCTATCAATCGCTAATGGAATTGCGACTATGTTTATATATATATATATATATATAAGTTTACTTCTGTCTGACTAAAAGAAACAAGTAACAACGCTATAGTCGATATTCCGACCACACGATAATCCTACTTAGCATTCATTAATATTCGACATACTCAACACTTTTAGATTTTTACTCTCGTAGTCCAGTAGAGAAGAGAGCGTTCCGTAGACGATGTGCTTATACATATACAAACCGAGTTTCAACTAAATCCGTTAAAATTTGTGTAAGATATAAGCTTTGTAGTTTGCGCTGGCAAAAAGAGGCGGACTAAATTTAAAAACAAACTTGATCTGACGCCCCACACGGGGAGTCTACCTACCAAATTTGTTTACTGTAGCTCTTATAGTCTCCGAGATCTTGGTGTTCATATGGACGGACAAACAGACAAACTCGACTGTTGATGCT
The DNA here is from genome assembly GCA_037043425.1 of Hirtodrosophila duncani. Taxonomy (NCBI): domain Eukaryota; kingdom Metazoa; phylum Arthropoda; class Insecta; order Diptera; family Drosophilidae; genus Hirtodrosophila; species Hirtodrosophila duncani. The sequence continues at coordinate 57,981 of JBAMBM010000063.1, read as the reverse complement.
GATGAAGAATATATATACTTTATGGGGTCGGAGACGCTACCTTCTGCCTGTTACATACATTTGCACGAATACAATATACTCGTTTATTCTACTGGAGTACGAGTTTGAACAGCGACCTCTATGAAGCCGCTGCCATGGGGGTAAAATCGAATGTAAATTGTATAAACTTTACAAGCAGCCACATCCAGCCCATTTATATGTATACACATACATACACAATATGTAAGCAATCTTGCTATATATGTTTGTTGATCTGTTTGTATCCTTATCTAAGATACTGTACTGATCGCCGGGATATCTTTACAGTATAGTAATATTGATTAGCGTAGTGAAATTAGTATTTCAATAAGAGAAACCAGACAACTCTGTTAAAAGTTTCTAGTTTGTAAACAGTACTCAGTGTTCTTCAGTCTTAACTTAAAATTCTTTATTTTATTAATTCAATTCTCATCGGTGTCTGTTCAATATGTATAATTAATATATTTAAATATAATTTATATATATAGTATTAAGCAAAGGGTTATCGATTGTATCAATTATACATATTGTAAAGACATATATATAAATATATATATACTAGCACAAGATATGACATATTATAATACCCTAACGATATATGTCATATGTCTATATGATATAGTCGTTATACTCAAACAGAGGCTATTATAATTTAGTTTTCTATAAACTATGACCCATAAACCCATAAACTATATATATTCTTAATAAGCATGACAAAGCGAGTCGAAATAGTAACGTGCTTCTATCTATCTTGTGATAGTACTTATACTTGTGCTAGCCTTGTGTGTCAGAAAAAGAGAGAGAGAGAGAGAGAGAGAAGAGAGAGAGTGAAGAAGTCAAAAGTGGAAACGCTCTGTCTCTCGCACTCACGAATGCGAATGCGTTGTATGTACATGTATATGAATGTTTCTGTGATCGTAATATATATCAGAATGAATTTGTGCTCGCAGAAGGTATTTGAAGGAAATCGGAAAGAAGATGCTTTGCTGCTTATTGCTGAAGCAAATACGTTTTAGAACCCTCATGGTCGTTGAAGAAATATTGCAGAAATTGGGTATATATATGGTACGTATATACGGCTCGGGAAACCGGAGACTATAAGATACTCATCACTTATTTCAAATTTGACACTCAAAAGTATGCAGCGTTGTTGTTTTTTCTTTGAGATTTGTCTACAATTGTGGGAGATATACGAACATTTTTAAAACAAACTTGATCTGTGTTTATTCCAGGGGAAACTGCATATCAAACTTATTAACTAGCTTTTATAGTCTCCGAGATCTAGATTTTCATACATCCAGACGGGAGGGACAGGTGGCCATTTGCACGAACACAATATACTCGCTTACTTTCTAGAATACGAGTTTGGTTAGTAAAGTTTTACTAGTGATTTGAATAGAATGTTGGTTAAATTTAATGAACTAGTTCCAGCTTAAGTTGAGCCGCTGACATCAAGCTGATTCCTGTGTGTGTGTGTGTGTGTGTGTGTGTGTGTGTGCATATACTCATTGGGCCGTAATTAAAATAATTAAAATGTATGAAAGGAGAAAAAAGAAAGTAATCACAAGATTGAAAAGTAATTTACACATGTAAGCAAACACCACACACACACACACTCGCACACACACACACACACACACCACAAGCACACACATGCTGCAGCCCTGTACAAATACGCGTACAAAAACAGAAAGCAAAGCCCGCAGGAAACGTCAAGGAAAAGAAGAAGATTTTGATGATGAAGATGAAGTGGATGAGGTGGATGAGGTGGTGGTGACGAACGGGTTCAAAGAAAAAAGCAGTCCAAGACATCAATGCCAAGCAAATGGAAAAGTCAACGTCATGACGAAGGCGCAGACCAAGAGCACGCAGCTCCAGCCTCGGCAACGACATGGCACTGGTGGCGGTGCTAGTGGTGGCACACACTACATACTCCTGGCAAAGGGATTAGCGACTGCCAAAGTTTTGTGTTTTGTGGAAAATGCAAAAACGCAAATGATTTCTCTTATTTCGCTGCGGTCGCGGTCTGTTGTGGCAGGGTGCCGAGCGGGGCGGGGTGGGTGTAAGCAGCATCAGTCAAATTTTGGAAATGCGTAGCAGCAGACATTATCGAATCCTATCCTAAGGACAACAAAAATTAAGTGGCAACAAGGAATATAAAGTCATTTTTCGGCAAAGGACACGAAAGTACATAGTGCTTGGCGGCCGTGGCTGGGGCTGGGGCCAGTGACCGGATAAGGGGCCGCGTGTCGGCAGACACAACACCACGGTGCTCCCAGCTTCAGCTATGCCCCCTACCAACATTCAAGCTCTGTGCTAGAACACAGGCTACGAAATGATTGACAGCGCATAATTAAATTAATTGAGTAATCCACTGGCAACGCAGCAGGCGCAGCCGAGCATATTCGGGAAAGGTTTGAAGCTGGAACGGGAACGGGTTGCCGACGAACGGGTTTTGGAATTCCCAGCGGCTGCACACAAATCTGCCGCTGATGCGAGGTCGGTCGGCGGTTGTTACCCAAACACCCAGCCACCCTGCCCCCAACCACCCGTAGAGCCAGAACAGGCTCAAGCGATATTCATTTAAAACCTCGACAAGAATGACTTGGCGGTTGGGCGCGTACCCTCTGCTACCTTGGGTACTCTGGGTGGGGTCGGAGTGGTCGGTGGAGTGGTTTGGTTCGCTGTTGCGTTGTGTGGTGCTCTGTGTACGGCATATCTTTGCATTCGTTGCTGTCGTTGTTGTCGTTGTTGTCGTCTGTGTACATAATGAGAAACCGCGTCAGAACTAAGAAAGAAACCCAGAAATTGAAAGAAATAAACCGGCATACTTCATCCGATCCCCACCTGCCGCTTCCACTCCTCCTCCAGCCGCCTGCGCCTAACAAAGGCGAGATGTCGTTGGAACTCTACAAGCACATTTTTGGCAATGGCTCGTACTTTTCTCACTTGCCAGCAAAACTGCTCCGGCTGCTACTGGGGCTCATCATCTTGACTTGGCTTGGCTTGGCTTGGCTTGGCTTCGGGTTGCTGCGTAGGTGTAGCCAGTGTTGCTTGTGGTTTCCTGTTGATGTGATGTGAGCCTTTGTCTTAGGCAAGAGCTAGATATCGGGTTGCGCACAACACATCAGCTCAAGGAACGCCCTGCTCGCCCTGGGGAGGGGGAGGGGGAAGTTGCAACATCCAGCCAGCAGCTGTGACATTGTCTTTGCCTTGGCCCTGGCGCTTTATTAAAATTAGTAAAAAAAAAAAAAATTGTGAAAGGGCTGGCGGCGGCATCAGCTCATGCTCATCCTTATGCTCATCCACAATCTGTATGCCACCCAGCCAGGCCAGTGACAAGTGCCACAATGGGAGCTCGAGCTGGCAAGATTGAGACTGAGGCTGAGGCTGAGGTTGAGGCTGAGGCTGAGGCTGAGGAAAGGCTGCTGCCGTCGCAACATTGTGCGGGCCGCGGGCAATTGTTTACGAGGGTATTGCAAATTAAGTAGAGCTTAAATTTTACAAGCATTTCGCCTTTAAGAGTTAAGTGCTTTTCTGTTCCTCGCCCCAAACGCCCAAACCAACCCACAGCCCTCTCTAACTCTAACCAGTCTCCCCACCCCCACAGCCATCCATTGAGATACAGCTCTGGAGCTGGCTTTCTCAGATTTTGAATTTTGATTGCCACACAGACAGTCACAACTCATAGGAATTGACATTCTTAACGCTTTACTTTGCGTTGCTTTGCTGTAATCGGAATTGGAGTGGGAGTGGGAGTGGGATGCTTAGTGTGGGGCCAGCGATGGCTGTTAATTCTGTATTGGGCTTGATTTTAACAAACATTATTTATATCGAATCGAATTTTGTTCTCATGAATGACCAGCTAGTCGGCCTATTATTGCTGGTGATCTTCAATATGTTTTCGTTGCTGTTTTGCTTGCCAATTTACCACACGTTTCTGTGGTATTCTACAAGTTTTCTTGAGTGGAGGTGGAGCGTCGATAAAAGGTATCGTTATATACTGATATATATTCGTCTATCGATATCTTTATTCACGAAACCCACATTTGTCATATATAAAACCCCACAGAAAGAAGAAAGGAAGAAACTTTGATCTATTTGGTGGGTGGGTTTATAAGTTGTGCTCTAGCTCTTTACATATATATAACATGCGAATTTGTGTGTGCACAAATACGTCTTTGTTTTAGCTACTGAAGTGAGCATGAGAGGAAAAAAGTCGACTACCGTGAAATTCCCCTAGCTGCATTCCCGCTTAGCTGCCCGTTTCGTTTAGCTGCCCTAAATATAGTATTTAATGAATTTGCTCTATTTCTTTTCATTTAACTGCCTTTCGCTTAAGCGCCCGTTTCGTTTGGTGCCTCATGTCGGGTGCACGGAAATATGGATTTGTCCTTTGAATATTTTTTAACGAACAATAATAGTTGTTTTCCCATTTATTCAATGTGATTGGGCAATAAGCTAACTGATCAATGATCATAGATCATGAAAAAAACCCAATCAGTGTGCTGTGAATGGAATGAGCTCTTTTTGTGAACAACGGATGATAAATGTGTCTGACACCCTCGAGGTGTAGACATTTCATTAAATATAAAAATTAAAATTTAAAAATTAAACAATCGAAATAGAGGGGAAAATCAAACATTTTGGAAAATTCTGTACGTGTTGTCAATTAGCCATTTTGAGTTTTGAGTTGACATTAATGAATGGTCGGCAAATGCCACTTTTTATTTAAATTTTAACCTCTTTTACTTCGTCAAACAGTAGATGGGATCATGTTCACTTACAATTGATCAGGATTTTGTTTTTGAGTAGAATTTTCTTCCTCCTCTCGCGACTTTCTTCCAGAAATTAAAGAATGCTTTGCTCTAAAGCGTTCCTCGTCACACCTCTAACAATGAGTTTGGAACCTTTTAAAATGCATCATAGTGTCATTTGCGAATTTCTCGACTGTTTAGAGCAGGCAGTTAGCTGCAAGGAGCCTCTTAACAGTTCGCATTTTTTTAATTCCTCGTCTATTTCGTTCTGAGACCTTCTCTTTTCACCATAATTTGGTAAAATAATTTGGAAAATTAGTGATTACATATAACTTTCGAACAATAAGTTGATTAAAATTATGAGCTGCACTGTAACATGGGTAACCCTATCTCTTTCTTCGTCAAATAATCTTTTCCACCGAATGTTTTGGAAGTAATTTGCATAAAATACCCAAAATTATGAAAATAGTTTAGCTTTAAGGCAAATAACACTGATATCCCTGCTTTTCAACACTCTTATTGATACGTCTTGTATAAATATGTGTTAGGCCTGCAATTTAGCAGAAAAATTACCATTTCTAGTGAAATCCTGTCAAGCATAATAATCCTTCACTTCCATTTCAAACTATGAACATAGTCATATCAATATCCTCGATTTAGAGAATGCTGTGTCAAATTTAATGAGCAATGGAAGATAAACCGACTTTTTCAAGCAATCTGTTAGCTTGAAGTGTTTTTTGTTTTTGTTAGAATGGTACGGATAAAACGATATATTCTTTCTTCAACTTTGCATAATCTTTTTAAAGTAGTCTAAAAAAAACTTTGTATTTTCCATTTCTATTAATTACCCATTTTCAAAAAGAATATTTCTACATCTGTTTATCACTAGTTTTTGAAGTAGAATGGGATCCAACTGCCAAAGATGGATTGTCCTTGACCATTACAATGTGAGCTGTCTGTGAATCATTGGTTTACACAGAAACAGAGTTGTTTAGCACTTAAAATATCAAATTAACGATTATTCGAGCAACTTAACAACCCTAATGATTACACTAGGTAACACGAAAAATGTCAGCTAAGAAACCTACATATTTTGGTACATATGGCGATGGGATCCCTATATGACGAAAATTCCAAAAAAAAATAGATATTTTAAGACTTTTTTTATTGGAATTTTCTAAAATCTAGTATTTTTAAAGTTTTCTTCAGAGATGAGCTGGCAGTTTTTATCATTACTCGAAAATGTTATAAAGCCGTACGCTTCCTTAAAGAATATTAATATATCTACATAAAAATTATATAGGCACTTTTTATATTTAAATCATTAGTTTTTTTATATCATTTAGAACAAAGAAAATCATGAATTCTTTTTATTTTAAAATTCAGGAAAAATATTATTAAATTAACTAGACGTCGTTTGGTGTCAATGGAGGGATGGCTAAGATATTAGTTAGAAATATTAATTATATTATATTAAGATATTAATTAGAAATCTGTCCAATGTCGCGTTTTCAATTTCACACATAACACTCCTATTTTTTCGAATGTTTCGTGAATTTAAAGTCGAAAAATCGTGAAAAACTCCGCACAAAAGTCTGCGCTCTCTTAAATCCAATATTGCAGAACTAAAAGTTTCAATTCAAGAATGAAAATGAGCGATAGATATATTGATTATCTTCTAGGAAACGTAAAGCTTATTTAAATTGGGGTTGATTTTTTGTAATGAGCAAAAACACTCACTTTAATTCTAAAAAAAAAAAATCATTAAAAAATACCAGAATCAACATTTTTAACAAAAAGTTTCACTTTAGAAAAATATGGAGCTAGAGCCCTGCATATATAAAAAAAAAATAGTTTTGATGACTGATACAAAAGAAAGTTGAATTTCGTTACCAAAGAATACGAGGTCCATGATTTTCTAAGCCAGCAGGGGCAGTTGACGCCTTTTGTTTGACCCTTTTGTAACTATAATTGAATGTGCGTTCACCAAAACTGAATTGTAACCGTGTCGGGTGAGCTTTATTTAACAACTGATTTATAGATATAGCCACGGTCAGCTTCAAGGCATTTAACAAAGAAATTTTGATTACAGATATGTGTAGGTGGCACTACAAGAGAGGCTTGACAGTTATATGCAAAAACAATATACAATTTTCATGACTTAATACTAACAACGTAGAACTAACCTCTTCTGGTTGATACGAGCCACAATAATCAGTGAATTCGCATGCAAAAGGATATATTAATGAACCAAAGATAACTTATTGGTCTTAAACCATAAGAGGCAACCCTTGCATAGAATGAAGTAGGAAGAACTATCCAATTTAATTAGTACATTTTTCTAAAGGATGAACCGAACCTACTTTTGGCCTACAAATGGAAACTCTTCTATACCTTCTATGACATACAGAATTGCGCAATCGAAATGCCTTCCAACAGACGGCATTTCTTAAAGTTCGGATTGGACTATAATTAATCTCTATGAAAACTGATACTTTAAGGCACGGAAATCACAATTTAAGATTTAAGGTTTGCCATAATTTCAAGTCCACAAATGTGACCGGAAATAGTTGTTATTTTATAAAATTCGATAATTTTTTATTTAATTACAATTCTTTAACAATTTCATAAACTGTCAGCTGAAAGCTTTCCAGACAAGTCGGAATTCTTCTGTAGACTTTTGAAAGTTTATGGCCACGAAACTTGAACAAAAATCGAAAAAAATAATCAATATAGTTCTGTATATATATATATATGTGTACATACATATATACATATATAGATAGATAAATACATCTGGAACTATTGCTATAGTGCTTGCTGCGTCAGCTGGCAATCTGGTTGCACTTGGGCCTGGGCTTCAGCCTGGGCGAGTGAATCAGCTTAGGTCCAACCAATGTGTCACCAACGATAGGCCAGAGTCACCAAAAAGAACTACTGAAAATTATGACTTTGTCGCTCTGATTAATTTAAACGGAGATGATGTTTGCTGTTGCTGATGTTGCTGTTGCTGTTGCTGTTGTTGTATTGATAGTGATGATCCAGCGATCAGCGATCAGCGATCACCGATCAACGCACTTGCGGACTACGGACTGCGTACGACGGCGGAAGAAATTCATTTGGTGGCCGACGCTGCTCTTGGTGGAATTCACAATTCGAGTCGTGTCCCGGCGTCATCGTATGTAAGGGCGGGCGGCTGACGGAATGCCGCCAGCTCCTGTTTTCTTAATTTTTTCCGGACAAAAATATTGTTGACTTGATACCAATCGTAAACGCAGCAGCGGCAGCGACGCTATCAGCGACGCTGGCATCGCAGAAGCAGCAGGGGTAAGGCAAGGACTGCGCAGGCGCCATGCTGTGATGGATTAGCTACGCTGAAACTGTGCTACAATTGTGCTAAAACTGTGCTACGGTTTGGTGGTGGGCCTTAGCAGGGGATGTCATCAAACGACAACGACTGCGACAACGACAACACGGCTTCGTTCGTTTTACTCCGAAAAGCCGAAGCTTGATAACGATAAGGGATTTCGGTAACGTCGGCGCTGCAGCGCAAGGCGGCGCGACGCGCGGCGACGCTTTCGACAGAAAAATGTTTAGCTGCAATTTCATTGCGTTCGAAAGTTGGATAACTTTGGAAAACTGTCAGTTAGCAGCGAACTTAGAACAGGTAGAGACGCACGTTGTCGATGTCGTTGTCTACCAACTCCTAGGCAGGCACACAGCTACCGCTACCACAGCGTACAAGCGCGCGACGAGACGTGAATATCGCTTCGCAGCGAAGTGAAGTGACGAGCGTGCGAGCGAATGGACGAGTCGTCGTAGGCTTCGTCTTCTGTGTGTGTGAGTGGATTGGGTGTGTGTGTTTATAGAAAACGGTGCATGCACACGCCGCAGCGGAGCGGTACGGGATACCTGCACACACTTACTCTGGAGTAGCTACAGCTACTCCGCCTTAGCCGTTGTTGTTGTGCCCACGTTCCGATGCGACGACGTCGCGAACACTGCCTCTGCTTCTGCCGCCTCAGCCACAGTCGCCATCGTCAGAGACAAAGCCAGAGCAAGAACCAGAGCCAGCGTCACAGCCGGCTGCGGCGCTTCAAAGTTGTGCTGCCAATGTAAAATTTTATTACCCCAAACGCATCCAGCTAGTCGGGTTTTGGACGTCCGGACTTCACGCCGTCTCGCAAAGAGGTTTATTGCAATTCTCTCGCCAAAAAGTGCCAAGCGGGCGCCCGAAAAACAAAAAAAAACAACACGTCGACAACAACAACTACAAAAAAACACAAACTTTGCGCGGCATAAAAGTAAAAACTTTTCAAACTACGCGTTTAACTAAATAAAACTGAGTGCTAGGCTGCAATGTTTTTTTTTAACCAACAACAAGCCCTAAACTAACCCCCACTGCAACAACAAAAACGTGTGTTAAAAGTAAGGCTAAAATTAAATTTTTGGAAATTTTGAAAGTGCGCGCGTTAATTGATATTGCGTATACGCCAGCGTAGCCGGCGTATGGCAAAGTTTTAGCAAACTTTTAAGACGCTGTCGCTAAAAAATTTTGACCAAAGAAAAGTGAGTGAAAAGTTTGTAGTTTTGATAGTTGTTTTCTTGTCCACTTTTGTTTCTTTCGTTTCACCTTAGCCTTGCTCTTCTAAGTTTGTTAACAACATTTTCTACATTGGTGGCGTGTTTTTGTGTGCAAGCTCAAAAGTAATAAAATCAGCCTAATTTTTTTTTAATCCATTTTTTTTCTTATGGCTTGTGCAACAGCATCAGCTTATACAACGACAACAACAACAACAACAACAACAGCAACAACAACAACGACAACAACAATTATAATAAAAGTGTTTTAACAATTTTCCAACAAGTGTTTTGTGAAAATGCAAATTAAACCCAAATCGAATGCAAAGCAAACCAAACACAAAAATCAAAAACAAATCAAAAGCAAATCAAAGCTAAACCTAGACCAAAGCCAGGCCAGTGCTATATAAATAACGCATATATATATAGGTAAAGTTTCCACACTCTTTGCATCTCTGTACTGTAACAACTACCCCTCCCTCAAAAGACTTTGGCTCTCAAATTATTGCAATTTCAACATTTTTCAAGTGTCATATTTTGTGTTTCCTCTTGATTTGATTTTGTTTTTGTCAGTATTATATTTCAAATAGCCTCTGGTCGTTGTTGTTGGTTGATTTTTGATAGAAACTAAAGCGAAAGCAATAACGAAAAATAAAGCAAAGAACAAAACAAAAAGTTTATAGACAAAATGCTTAAAGAAATTCAATGCAACAAGAATAAACACATTGAAAATTGTTGCAATTCGAAAATTGAAATTCAACAATTTAAAATAGAATCATATACGAGTATGATCACATATCATAAACATAATTGCATACTCGCGTAGCTCATATGCATATGTAGGAATGCAGAGGCGCCAGGTACGCGCAGTTAACAGGCAGCAGTGCTTGTAGCCTTAGCATCTTTATAACTTAGCTGAAGATTTTGGAGCCCTGCTTTGCAAATACATATCACAAAGTTTGTTTTATCGGTTTATTTTTAGAATATATAGACAATTTTTATAGATTCCCAAAATATTTAATTTCCATTTTAAAATAAACAAAAAAAAACAATTATTGCTTTCCTTATTAAGCCATAATTATGAAGCTATATAAAAGGTAGCTCCTTCTTTTTGCTGCTCTGAATCAGGAACCTAAATCAAAATTATAACTTTAATCCTTGTTTCTGGGTAACCATGTCCATAAGAGTTTGGTATCATATTATCAAAACAAGTTCATTTCTCACAAGTAATATCTCCAAACTCCTCCAGACTCCTTTTAACATCCAAATATATAGTTTCGTTATCACAATAAATGATGGGTGCCTGATGGTTTGCTGACAATGGATGAGTTTCTGCAACACTGCATCACCATTGATGAAACATAGATCCACTACTTTACTCGGGGGACAAAGAAGACAAAGGCAATGAGTCTGCTCGCAAGGCGATGGACATGGTTGTCTATGCGGCAAGCTAAATTATCTTTATTGTTTACTTGGCAAAGCCCTAAGTGTTAAGTGCATAAGTGAATCGACTGCAGAAGTGTCCAGAGTAATGTACTTCTTCTACAACTTCTACAACAATGAATAAATGAATTGTCGATGATATGCGATGAGATCCCCAAAACACACTAAATTCAATTCAATATAATTTGTATTTTGTAAACATTTTCTAACTAAATATTGGCATTGCATTCGCATTAAATATGCACCTATTGTATACATATTCATCTGCCCATTTCACTGTGCCCCTAAGAGTATGCAATGCTTTCACACAAGCAAGCACACATTTGATGCGCGCTTGAATGTTGTTGGAATTCAACTTGTGAAACAAAAAGAGAAATCATTTCAATAACCAAATCACGAATTCCTTAGCATGCAAATGAACTTGTTATGATAATGCGAGCCTTAATTATGAGATGGTGTAAGAGCTGCTTCGGATATGGATCAGCTTTATTTACTTATTTATTTGAATATATTGAATATTAAAACTGCTTTTAATTATTTACTCAAAATATTACTCAAAATTAATTTGGTAATTATAAGTATTTACATTTAAGTTCTCCATATTGTGTACTCAGCATATTTATATTCTTCAGTGCAAAACCAACAAACATTCAGATACCTTGCAGCGCATTCTAGCACAGTCTACAGTTTACGAGGCCTTAGGCTTCGCTATAAAGTAACATGATATAGATACAACCTTCAGGCTGCTGAAGTTGGGGATACTCTTTCGGAATGGGAAATAAAAAAAGTAAACCAAGTAAAGGAAACTGAAATCAAATTAGTTTATATTCAAATGCTGCTGCTGTTGTTACGATTTGCTTGACTCCCAACTGTTAAGAATGCGTACTGTTTGCATGACACCAACTACAACACACACACGCACACACACACTCATACAAGCAGACATATCATCATTCATAAGCCACACACCGCAATCAAATCCACTAAGACACCGATCCAACAATTCCCATTTCACCCAAATTAAAGAACGTTAAAAAATAGTAAATATTTTTCAAAAAACTGGCTTTCAAGCATTTCAACACCATGGCGCTGTCCAAGCGGCCGCTGGCCAAGGAGACACCCTTGGTGGAGAGCAACAGCAACAACAACAACAACAACAGTGGGCATAACCACAACAACAACAATAACAACGGCAGCGGCGTCATCGCAAGCGGCAACAAGCATCCCGATGAACATGAGACGGCCATTAAGCGCCGCAAGCGTCCAAGCCGCGACGATGAAGCTGCCACCAACAACAACAACAACAACAATAACAACAGTAATAACAACAATAACAACAACAACACATTGCCACAAAAGAAACGGCAACTGAGTGGAAGCAATCTGGGCCTGAACAAGCCTAACATTGGCCTAAGCCAAAACCAAGCCTTTACAGACACACCCGATAGTCCGTCGCAACCGCCGCCAACTGGCAAAATGGGCCAGGACGCCGATCAGGATGATGAGACGTTGATACGTGAAACACAGGCGGCCTTAAAAAGTCTCTCAGGTAGCTGGCCCGATGCGCGCACCAATTTGTATCGTCTGCAGGAGCAGGATGAGAATCCGCCGCCCTTCCAGAATCTGTTCGAGGAGAAGCAAAAGTACGAGTACCACCAGCCACGTCCAGCGCCGACAACCGATATTCAATCATCACTCAACTTTTCACATTTCCACATCCACAGACAAAAGGAGAACGATCAGGCCCGCCTCAATGCCCATAATCAAGTGCAAGACCATGAGCGTGGCAAGAAATCTACAGCTGCTGCAGTTTCTAGTGCAGACAGCCTGAATTGCTTGGACATGGACGCGCCCACGGCGTCGGCCTTTAAGCCACCCATTGACATCATCAAGCGCAATGGCCAGTTGGCGGCCAACTATGCCGCACACGTCCACGCCCATGTCCAGTACACGGCAAGCAGCGCCTACAATGCCGCAGCCGCTGTGGCCGCCGAATCCGCCGCCGGACTCGCCTCCTACTATGGATATGCAGCCGCTGCCGCTGCCAGTCAGCATTCACATTCGCATACGCATTCGCATCATGGCCTGGGTCTGTCCAGCGGCTTTGACATTGCCTCACAGCTGGGTGTGGGCGTGGGTGTGGGCGAGAAGCAGACCGCATACAAGGCTGGCAAGGAGGCGACCAACGGTTGCTCCGCCAGCGGCGGCCAGTTGGATGGCAAACAGTATACGATACTGCAGCCTGCGGGCGTTGGCAGCCGGGCAGCGTCCGTAATGCAGGATATAGCAGGGCGCGAGGGCGTCGTCGGAGTGACACTGGTGGCCACACCGCCCACACCAACGTCGGTACCATCACCCAGTGCAATGCAAGCGCAGCCACAAGCGGCCACACCAACCGCTGCAACGTCGGCAACGGCACCGACTTCAGCTCCGGCGCCCAGCTACTCGCCGGGTAGTCAGAATCGCGGTAAGTTGTTGTTGTAACTAGAGCCAAGAAACACGATACTCCACACAGAACACGCTGAAAACGAACGAGTGAACGAAGATGAAAATGAAGATGAAACTGAAACTGAAACTGAACAAGATGTTGGTGAAGTTATAGATGAAGAAAAAGTTGACGCTCGTTGTCAGCGATACTTGTCACGTTTGTGTTTCGGTACGCGATTTCGGTTACGTTAATGGTTACGTTTACGGCTTCGTTTACGTTACGTATTACGGCGGCTTCAACTGATCGGCTGATGTGCGAAAATTTCTTGTTGCATTGAGTTTACGACTTCAATTGGCAAAACCCTTTGTACCCAACTGTACACGTATTTATATAACAAGCGTTCCCCCCCAGGCACATCTAAGAAAAAATATCATGAAAGCGTGCTGAAATTTCTTATAGTATTTGAGCAACCAAGAGAAATCGAATAACACTTTTTAGCTTACAGTTTGCTTTAACTCCCAAATTGTTGGCTTTGTTTCAAAGTGCAGCACAGCGAGTGTGAGAAAGTGAGACAGCTAAAGAGAGACAGAGCAATAGGAAAGTGATGTCAGGTCGTTTAAAATCAGTTAACCATAGTATTTTCTGTTCGAATTGTGACTTCAAACTGTAATTTTCTATATCCGAATTGATTTAATTTGCTTGAGTTTAACCTGAAGCGGTTGGTATGGTTTTGAGTCCATTTCTAAAGCATTTGGTTTAATTTCAGCTGTGTAATTGTAGACGATTTAGCTAGAAAGAATGCATCTGCTTATAAAAACTCAGGTTGGTGGCTATGCCTCATCCATCAGCTTAAGTTAAACTCGGCATAAACTTCATTTGAGTTTGTTTTTGAAATATTATGAATTGATTTACATAATTGCAAAAATTGTTCGACAGCTGAGTGCAACGATACGCTGCAGTACTCGGCATAAAAAAGAACAAAGCATTTGTTAGAGACTCTCTAATTCTCAGAAATATGTTGCTAACCATGATCCTACAACAATGTATAAGAACTTCATAAAGTATTCTGCTAATATGATGCGATTGTGATTCAATATAAAAAGCAAAACTGAGCGATAAATAATACCACTTTCAATATCTCAATATCGATATATATAGCGAAATGTGTATCAGCTTTCTGTATGCTGCTCGATTTGCAGTGTGTCTAAAAACATTCGAACTATTTGTTATGCTTATTATGAATATTATTATAATGTTGACTTTTGTTATTATTTGCACAAATTTCCTGCCAAGCAATCTCCCCACAACAATACAACACACACCGCCAAAGTCGTCGCACCTCCGCCGCTGTCGGTGATACTGTCGTCGTAACCGCCTGTCAAAAGTCGTTGTGTGTAAACCCTTTTGCAGCTCATTCGGCGAAGCGGGGCAACTAAAAATGCCAAAAAGACATTAAGCGATTTTGTCGTTATGAAAATGGGATTGACATTGGGCATGGCAATGGGGGTGTTAGTGGTTTGGGGGGTTGGAGTTGAAGTTGGGTAGTGAGCTTAGGTTATGAGCAGTTGCCAGGCTTTGGCAATAGGGGGTGGGGTCCTTGACTGTGCAGACAAGCAACAACTAATGGCTTGTAAAGCCAAAACCCTTTATGCTTCCCCACCGAGCCAAGCCAAACCAATCCAGACCAGGCCAAGAAGACGTGCGTTGCTGCTTTGTCTGTCTTCCGCCTGTCGTCTTCTGTGTTGTGCTGTATGCCTTCTGGTTTTTGGCTAGCAGCTTCCACTTCTGCCTTATACTAATTTCAGCGCATTGTACAATTTATAAAATTTAAGTTAATGTCAATGCTGCCGGAGTTCCAGAGTTCCCTGAGTTCCTATGCGTATGCGTATCTCCTGTCTCGCCGAAACAGCAGCCACACATATATAGAAATGATTAGATATAAAGCAATATGAGCACGTTTTCTAAACCACTTTTGCATATTTATTTAGTCATTATGTAGGCATTAATATGCTCTGCCAGGAGCAGGCGTCTGTAGCTGCTTCCTGACTGTCAGGACTAGAGCTGGTAGCGTGTCTATAGAGTAGAAATGTGCTCTTCATTTAAGAATTTCTTGTTGTTTAATTTGTGTGGTGAAGTAAAAAATACAAGCGCTCAATTTATGATGTAGAGATATGCGATGATTCCAAAGACAAAACATTCACTGAAACAGTGAAAATTGTAGAAGAAACAAAAATTTACGAATTTGCAAAAGAGAAGGGAAAGTTCAATAGATGGAATAGCTATAGATATGGTTGTTCAACCGATTATTACTACACAAGATTATTATTACACAAAGTATATATTCTTGATCAGCATCAACAGCCGAGTCGATCTAGCACTGTCCATCTGCCCTTCCGTATGAGCACCCAGATCCCGGAGTCTGTAAGAGCTCAAATCACCAAATTTTGTATGTAGACTCCCATAGTGTTGCGATTAAAATCTTATATCTCCCACAATTCTTTTGACACATTTATTTGAAAGTCGGCTTATATAGGTGATCTATCGATTTAGCAAATTTCACTACGATCGGATACGATTTGTAGATAAAATAGTAAAAAAAACCTTTTGTATGAGAGCAAAAGTGCTGCACACGTTTGAGTGTGTCGAATATTAAATAAATACTGAACAGGAGTATCTCATAGTGGTTAAGATGGACTATAGCTTTCTTACTTGTTATATATTGTATACAGCCCAGGCTCTTTCGCCTCCAAATAGTTATATGGAAACTTTCTATTCCCCTAATTCAACTTAACCCACGTGCTCATCTCTAGGTAGGCCTCACTGGTGCTGTCTAGCTATTCATATAATTTGAATGCCTTTTTAAATAGTTGTAACTGGCAAAGCGCCCGAGCAACACAGTGTACAATAAAATATACAAATATGCGAACATACATGCACAACACATCTACATCAACACAAATACATGTATGTGTGTGTTTGTATATATAAAAGTTGCCATTTTGCCGTCACAGCACGTAATAAGTCATTAGCGACATTTGCTAATGTTGTTGCTGTGGTTGTTATTGTTGTTTCTGTTGTTGCTGCTAATGTGGCTTATTACACTTAACCCCTGCACAGTCTGAAGTGACTGAAGCCCTCCTTTATTCTAACTCCCCCTCGCCCCTTCAACTAAAGACAAAAACCCACAGCTTTTAGTTTTATCGTGTGCATGTTTTGTTTTTTCCAAGCCAATACGGCGTACGCGCTATATTTATATGCAGTGGCAGCAGCACCCACTCGATGTGTAAGGCTTTCCAAGCAAACCAAACCAACGTTCTACATTCCGTCGCCACATTAATTTTTGCTGCCGTACTTTGTCTTTATTTAATTAAATTCTAATTAGAATCGAGAGTTTTTGGTACTCTTACCTTTTACCTGGTGCAGTTTTGACATTTTGCCCAGCCACGTAATAGACACACACTCGCCCAAATGTACACTCACACATACGCAAAAATATTTCGAAAAATATTTCATTAACCTCCCCCTACACACACACTTTTCGGGGAAAGGTTGTGCATTGTTTTTGTAGGCAAAATTTGTTATCTTCGAGTACTGCGCTCTCAGCCAGGCCCAAGTTTTTAGACTTGGTCTGTTTTCTAGATGATTTTTGCTGCTGCTGTCTGACACACGCACATACCACAACCATCAAGTGAATATGTGTGTGTATGTGTGCGTGAGCTTTTTAAAGTAAATAATGCAAAGCTGTTTTCCATCAAATTTTAATTAATTATTTAGGCAAAAGAATTCGAACGACGACTCGTTTCTATTACGATAACACATATGTGTGTGTGTGTATGAAAAACTGCGTGGAAAAATCTCACTGTATATACGTATGCTAGCTGACAACCAACCCTCTCAGCCCTTCAAGCCGCCTAAGCAGCAGCAACATCTAATTAATTAGAAATATGCTGCCGCCTTCAACTTCACTCGCTATGGCTGTCAATCTTTGTTTTTCGTGTTTTTTTTTTCCTCTTTTTTTGAGAAGCTAAGGAAGACGGAGCTCCACATTGATATTTGTGTGTATGCTTTAGAGTTAAAACTATTTATAATGACTAGTTTGAAATAATTTAAGTCAAATCCGGCTCAAATAAGCCGCATGTTAGCTTGTCACACCATTCGCAAACAATGTGTATAGAGTATATATATTCTTGATCAGAATGATCAAGAAATTCAGAATGACAAAGGGACTCGATATAGCTATGTCCAGTTGCTTTTTTAATCTGTAAAATTCATTTCGATCGAACAACTGTATCATATAGCTCCCATATAAACGACCGAATCGGCATGAAATTTTAGAACAGCAAAATTGGTTGTTTCTTATCAAAATTGAACAAAATCTGGTAAATGTCAGTTTTAAAAGCCTCCACGTATGCTGACCAAAGTTTATCCAGATAGGATCATTATATTTATATCGAATTAAACCGAATTTGAAACGTGTCACTCTTAAAGTCAGCCTCCACGTATGCTGACCGAATTTCAACCAAATCTGCCAGGGTATGTTAGCTTCGGTTACCCGATCTTAGCCTTCCATTCTTGTTGTACCATTCACAAAATGGTATATTTATTTTGTCAGGAAGTTTGCAACGCATAGAAGGAAGCCCTTCCGACTATATTAAGTATATATATTCTTGATCAGCATCACAAGGTGAATCGATATAACCATGTCCGTCCGTCCATCCGTTTGTTTCAACACAAACATTTCAGAAGTCTTGGAAGCTACATAGATGATGCTTCTTTTGCCTGCACGATGGTTAAGTTCGAATTTTATTCAGATCGAACAAATATATCACATAGCTCCCATAAAACCGAGTGTGGAATGAACACTGAATAACATAACTTTTCTGGCTTTCATCCAAATCAAACCAAATTCGGTTTGTATTCATTTGAGAAGGCCCCACGTGCACTGGCCTGATCTGATCAAGATCGGAAACTTATATCATATAGATACCATATAACCCATATAACTTCTGTTTTTCATCCAAATTAAAACCAATTCGTCTTGTATTCCTTGTATCCACTGTAGCCTCACAGCTCACTAAAATGATCGACACTTTAAATCTGATATCATTAGTTTTTAGCACATCGATATATTTAAAAGCATTAACAATCCTTGCATAAGGGCTTTGTATACCAGAGCCTGCATTTACTCTCGTCCAATCTTGATTGCAAAACTTTTATAGTCATATAAATGATTACTTTGACAAGTGACGACGTTTGTGTCTTATAACATTCCCTCCGAGTCGTCAAAACGAAATTGTATTCCTCTCCTACTTGTTTACTAAATGAGCGCTCTGCATCGATTGTCAGAGAATGAGAGCGAGGAGTGGCAAGAATGCAAGCCAACAAAAAGGATGTTCTTTTCTTCTATCTCGCTCAGCCTTTGAAGGGAACCTTCAAATTTACTTTTGATTCCCCTCGACCATTTAATGTATTTACAATATTTACATTGCAGTCATTGGAATGGTGTAAATATGGCTATGAATGGTGCATTTAGCCATTTTCTTTTTGGAGTGAGTGCAGTATTGGCGACCTTTTTCTTGATGAATGATTCCTGTAGCGTTTTCATTGCAATCGTGCAAACTAGATAGATAGAATTGTCTCGCTTCTAAGTACTGTTCAACTGTGCTACTCTCTAGCCCACTTTTCCTTATCTTCTATTTGTCACATAAGCAGTCGCTCTATTTGTACAAATATGAGAACAATACGATACGATACATTTGAAAGTACTATCGCTTGGCATACTCTATAAGTAGTCTTGCCAGGGTCTCAATATACCGCCTAGCGTAATTCTTACCTATTACCTTAATCCATTGAAACAGCCCTTTACAGTTATAGTTTTCATGTTGATTTGTTAATTGGTTACATTGTAGATGGCGCCAAATGCCCCACACCGCATTGCACTGGCAAAGGACATGTGACGGGATTGTATTCACATCACAGAAGGTACAGTCCAGGCACCAGAAACCACACGCTACTTATTGTGTATCTATATAATATAAATATATATATGTGTGTGTGCGTGTGTCTGTATGATGCTCCAGTGTACTCAGTATTTTCCATTTGATTTTCTTTTTGCTTATGTTCCAACGCCAACTCTTGTGAATGAGGCAGTTTGTCGGGTTGTCCGAAACGCGATAAAGTCACCACGGAATGTAAGTTGCCATAGATTTGTATGCCTATTGAATCGTACTAAATACATAGTAGATCGCTCATATAACTCACTCTCTGTCTGTCTCTGTCTCTGTCTCTGTCTCTGTCTCTTTCTATGTATATGTTTCTGTCTGTCTCTTTCTCTCTTTCTTTCCGTGTTCCTTCAATTCTTTCGTAAGTCCTTCTAGCAAAACTGAAAGCAATAGCAATAGCATGTTGTGTATGTGTGCGTGTGTGTGCGTTTTGACGCGCTCTGTCTGTTACTGTTACTGTCACTGTCTCTGTCATGCTCTGCGTTTCTGTCTCACTCTTGCCTCTTGCTCTATAGCCATTTCATTCGCTCTCTATTATTTAAAATATTTACAACTAACTATGCTGCATGTGGCTCGTTTAGAACAATGATCAAGTGAAGAAGAGTAATGAATCTAGCATTAACTGTTCGGGCTCAAACCATATAAGTATTTCAATAGGATCGTTAGGATCTAAAGAATTTGTTATTTCCCTTTCTGATTATCTCTCCCTGTCTATCTCATTCTCTATATCTTTTTCTTTGTGTCTCTACTTCTGTCTGTGTTTAGTGGTATGTATTTTTTTTTTTGTTGGTAAAATTGTCGAAGCCCATTGAAAATTGTTAGCTATTCAACGTTAATCGTTAACTAATTTACAAAACTCCACTTAAAGTATTGGCCCTGCACGAGCAGATCCTGAAATGCCCCACGCCCGGCTGCAACGGACGTGGCCACGTCCAGCCGCATCGCAGTGTTCACCGCAGCTTATCCGGCTGTCCCAAGGCGGCCAGGCTACGGCATACGGCCAACAATCGCTGCAAATGGCCGCCGCAGGTTGCACCTAGTGATACCGATAATAACGATAACAATACCGATAACGATACCGAAACGCTCAGGTTAAAGATTAGACAAAACGAGCACGTAATCCAAGTCCAAGCAGCAGCAGGTGCAGGTGCGTCCGTCTAGTCAGTCAGTTGAACATTATTTCATGCGCAAAGTCATACGGTTCCAGAAACGGTACGCAGCAGTTAACCGATTTCGATTTATAATCCACCATGTCCAACCGCTTTCTGAAGCCGTTAGCCTTGCCAGCGACACTCGGTCTCCGTACCGTTAACAAACGACGCGATCGTGCCGGAGTTGGAGTTTCAAGTGAAGCCCAATGTTCATGTTGCTCTCTCTCTCTCTCTATCCCTTGCCATTTCCATTCCAACTTTATGCCCTAACCCCAAACCCTTTTATGCACTCTAGGTGAACTACTAGAGAAGCATGAGAAGGAACTGCATGCGTTGGACAAACTCAAAATCTCAACGAGTCAATACTTGAACAACAACAACACGAGCTGCGTAAACAACAACAACAATAGCAAGCTGAGTGGTGGCGGTGCACCAACAATGCCGATCATCAAATCGGAGTACAGTCCAGTCGCCAGCATCAAGTCGGAGTATAACAAGAGTCCCATGCACTCGCACACATATCTGGGTAATGAAGCAGCCGCCTCGGGACCAGCAGCCGTAGGCCGTGGCGGCGCTGCAGCTGCGGCAACAGCAGCAACAGGAGCAGTCACTGCTGCAGCTGCAACATCAGCAACAGCGTCCAATCCAAGCGATAATCTGCATGCGCCACATTTGAACCGTTTTGTAGGCATGCAGAGTCCCCAGCCACATGCCCACCACCAACCACATCAGCCGCATCAGCAGCAACAGCAGCAACATCAACAACAGCAACAGCAGCCGCATCAGCAACAGCACACGCTGCATCAGCAGCGTGGACCCTTCATCGAAGGCAATGCCAGCCAAATGATGCCCGCTGTGGCAGGCGAGGAGCCCCACACCGCCAGCTATCATGCCGAACAGCAACAGCAGGCCGATGAACGTCAGCAACAACAGCAATACGAACAGATGCGCTATGCCCAAAGCCAGAGCAGCGCCGCTGAGCTCCTGGCCAGTAATGGCAGTTCCAGCCAGCTCTCACCCTCAACGGCACGCAGCGCCTATGAGACACATCCACATCCGCATCCCCATTCAGCTGCCTCGCTCAGCTCAGCGCCCGCTTTTGTTGTGGATTCGGTTGCCGCCAGCAGTGCCGGCGGATTTGAGCGCTACGATCCCAACTGCTGTCCCAATGGCGGTCAGCGCCAGGCCAATATGTACCACTATCTGCCACAGAACGCTGATGACCTGCAGCTGCAGCAGCAAAAGTATCTGCAAGAGCAGCAACTGATGCTGGCCAAGGCCGAACAGGAGGAGCTGGCCAATGGCGGCGGCGGTGGTCCCATCTATCCGCGTCCAATGTACCATTATGATCCCACCATGGGTCCACTGCCGCCTGGATTCTCCGCCATCAATCTGTCCGTGAAAATGGCCGCTGCGCAGGCGGCCGCAGCAGCAGCTGCCTATCAAAATCAGCAGCAGCAACAGCAGCAGCAGCACCACCAGCAGCAGCAGCAACAACAGCAGCAGCAACAGCAGCAACAACAGCAGCAACAGCAGCATAGTAAACAGAGCAGCTCACCCGCGCCCAATGTGGTGGTTGTGGGCGGTGGGCTGCCAGCGCCAGCTGTCGATCTGTCGGGCTCCACGTCGGTGACATCGTCCAGTCCGCACGGTTTCAACTCGCCAGCCTCGCACAACCAATACAACAACCAGCGTATGGGCAACGGCAGTCCACAGCCCGGTGCCAGTCCC
This sequence comes from Hirtodrosophila duncani, assembly GCA_037043425.1. Taxonomy (NCBI): domain Eukaryota; kingdom Metazoa; phylum Arthropoda; class Insecta; order Diptera; family Drosophilidae; genus Hirtodrosophila; species Hirtodrosophila duncani. The sequence continues at coordinate 35,870 of JBAMBM010000063.1, read as the reverse complement.
AACATAGCCAGTCCCCAGGTACCCAGTCCGCAGGGGCAGACGTTAGACTTGAGTGTCACCCGACTGCCGCACAGGTGAGACCCCACAGAGCTACTCACTGGCTAAAAGTTAGGCGAGGTTTCACTGGTTAGTTTTCCACAGCCACAGCCCAGCACACAACACACTACTCACATTCTCTCATCATGCCGCCTAACACCAGTCATTTATTTTTTTATATCAATCGATTGTGATCGATATGAGTCGGTATTAATTTGTGTTTTCAAGTCTTAACCCTTGAACGAAGTCTAGAATGTGGCTGATTTTATATAGCAAACTTATATAATTATAAGCAACAACAACAACATTATGGATAAGAGCTGGCAAATGAACGATAGTCGATATGTTTCGATTTCTGTCATCAGATTTCATATTTTAAATGTTCTTTAACATCCCTAAACTTTACCAATTGTTATCGAACCTATCGATCGTTTGAGAGCTCTATTTAAAATCTAGGGAATACAATTCTCGTACTTACAGCTTCTTGTTGTGGCTGTTGCTATTTGGGCTTAGGTCTCTCCCACGAGCCGAGACGCCGAGCCGGACTAGCTTTAGATATAGTTATGTTAGTTAGCTTTCATTCACAAAATGTACACATAAGTCACTAAGCAATCATGCGCACCGCTTTCATGATAATATTGTCTATAGAAATTGTTTTGCCAACACAACGGAAAACTAACCAGTTTGAGCTATGTTTAAGCTATTTACATTTTATCGCTCGTTTATCGATGATATCGATAATTCTATGCAATTTCTCGATCTTCTTTCTCTATCTCGTTCCATATGCGCCCGTTGCTTCATTAGTATTATCACCAGCCCCCAGTACGGTGCCGACGGTTTGGTTGTGGGTCACGCCCAGGGGTTTGGTAGCGCTCCACCAGGACCCAACGGACCGCCACGTTCGCCGCAAATGGAGCCAGTTGATTTCAGTGGGCCGCCACGTCCGCTTGGTTTTGGTTTGGTTGGACACATCAGTGGTCCACGGCCATATAGTCGCGAGAGTACGCCGGACAGCGGTGGTTCGCACTACATCGAAACGTATCGAGATCCCAGTGGTAAGTGGAAATGTTAGAAAAGTTCTGCAAGACTGCACGCTCGTGATCTGAGGACTTGGAGAGCATGGTGGCCGCCATCAATTGAAACTCACGATACGCTTAAGAAGTTCCAATTCAGTTCTCCAACTTTTCAGTATTCGATGCGGCTTCGATTCCAGCTTCAGCTATGAATCTCCTATATATCTTAACTCTCACTCACAGGTTACTCACCGCATCCTGGCTATGGCATGGTAGTGCAATCAGATTATCCACCAGCCGGCTATCATGGCTATGGACCCGCCGCTTATCAATGCAGTAATCCCTATGCAACAGCCGTTGGTCCAGGCGGCTATCCAACGCCCGTATCCGGCGGCTATTCACCGAGCCCAGCCACCTGCTATTCGATGCCACCGCCGCAACACATACCACAGCATGACAAGTCCAAGGATGGGTACGTAATGAAATATGCTATTATCACTCGCACACGAGGCAACAGGCCGGACATGGTAAGGGGATTCATTCCATCCTTTCGTCCGTTCATCCATGCTTGTCCTCATCACTCAACCGAATGTGGTCCTTTAATATTTATGATTACGGTATTGTCGCCGCAGTGAGGTCATAAAAGTGTCCCACAGCTGAACACCAATGACACCCGCTCATCATCCCTTCTTGTATTCAAGCACCCAACCAGTCCATAAGAGTCAGTCCGTCAAGCAACTTTAATAAAACTTTAAAACTTAAAGTTTTGCTTGAGCCACACAGCTGATGGGATTAAGGCAGGACGCTTATCTGGTAGCTACCATTTGGCCACTGCTATGCCGCACATATCCTTCTCACATACGCCACCACCTGTTTCCCCACCTCTCTCTCTGTCAGCAGCCAATCCCAACAATTTTCTTGAATATTCGCTAATTCTTCCTCCAGCTTGACGGGCTGCTCGCGTTCGGATCGCAACCATCTGCAGTCGCATTCGCAGGAGCTGAAGTGCCCCACGCCCGGCTGCGATGGTTCTGGCCATGTCACTGGCAACTATTCGTCACATCGCAGCCTCTCTGGCTGTCCGCGTGCCAACAAGCCCAAGAGCAAGCCGCGCGATGGTCAGGACTCCGAACCGCTCAGATGTCCCATACCAGGCTGCGATGGTTCTGGCCACTCAACGGGCAAGTTCCTGTCACACAGAAGGTTGGTTCAGGCTTAAGACATTCCACAATCAAGGCAACACATATTTGACTGTAACTCTAATCCGTACAGCGCTTCGGGCTGTCCCATTGCCAATCGCAATAAGATGCGCGTCCTGGAGGCTGGCGGTACCGTAGAGCAGCATAAGGCCGCAGTGGCCGCCGCCACGGCAATGAAATTTGACGGTGAGTTAGCCATAGCCTTATGATTATAAAATATTTGTTAAGTTCATTCATCAAGATATCATATATATCTTATAAAAGTCTGGTTATACATCACTATCACTTATTGTGTCTCCCTCCGTTCTATTTACTTACAGCCTGCACAACAGTCGGCAGTCAGGGCATCAAAAAGCCCAAGTTTGATGAGGTCACTATGGTCTATCCCAAAGGTTATACAGGTAAGCCTGTATCTTATATATCCCTCTCGCTCTCTGTGTCTCTCACTCGCTCTCGTTCTCCATTTTGGAGTTGTTTTTAGAGCTGTCAAACGATTGAAAGTCATTGCAGCTTGAAATTGAGCTCAATCTTTTGTAAATATCATTTGGCAACTCTGGATTTATATAGCACATACGAGTATACTAGTAACTAGCTCTGTATTGAGTGTTTTCTGTTATGAACTGGGCTTTATGTTATTGTGAGCTTTTATTTAGTAAAGAAAAGTAAAGTGGCTCATAATAACATTGTCACAAAGAGTGCAACATATAGAGGGAAACGGAAGATGTACAGTGTGGCAACTCTGCATAGCTTGCTCTCAGAATGGTTGTCCATGTTTTTGAATACTGAAAATCGGAATATTTATAATATATATTTATTTATAACGTGCCACATCAAAAGCCTTAAGCTCCAACATATGCTAACATTTTCCATTTCGTTGGCATTTCATTTGAAGTATTTAGAAGTTTTTCAACTCAAAAATCAACTTGTACGAGTTTGTATTTGAAAATTCCCATCAGAATTCTATGTTTGCCAATCTTCTGCTAGTGCCTTTGTGTTGCTCTCTTAATTGTATTGTACATTATCGGTTGGAATTTTGTGTGCGTGTGCTAACGTATAAAATGAACATCGAAATATACTTTATTTTTGGTTTTTGGTTTTCGGTTTTCGGTTTTCGTTTCGGAATCTTCCCCCGCAAAAGCACCCAGCCCCCTACCAAGCCCCTCAGCCAAATAAAGCGTATTTTAAATGTATCGAAATTGCTTCTTATGATTTCTATTTGTTTGCCTGCCGAGTTCTCGCATTCCATTCAATTGGGATTTGCAAATATGTATCTCATATCCTGTCTGAACCCAGAACCCACTAACCCGGTACATAACATGAAAGATACCTTATGCCGTTACCGCTACCGTTACCGTTACCGTTACCCGATGATATGAGTACATACATACCAAATACTTACAAGTACGCTGACGCCAAATATCGAGTACTTAGTGCTATTGCTATGTTGTGCTCCTAGTTTTAATTCTAATTTTTAATTCTGTGTTCCTTCTTTTTGTTTCGTTTCATGGTTTTTGTTGGCGTTTTCTTTTAGATTACGCTACGTTTTGTATCGGTGCCGAATATCTACTGTAAACAAAAACAAACAAACAGAAACTAGATCACAGAATCCACAGAAACAGAAACTGAAACAAAAACCAACCAGAAAGCAACCAAAAATAAACAATAAAAAAACCAATAATAAAAAAATAATGAAAGAAATTGTTAAAATCAAATCAACAACAACAAAATGCAGAAAATCAAAATATAAAAGAATAAAAGTTAATAATATATTATAATCAAGCCGAAAGATAACAGCAAATTGTTATACCAAATGTCACACAATCAAAGAATATAACAAAATGTACATACAAGCAAAAACAAAGACAAATTGTTTCAAAAAGAGAGTCAGTCAGTCGATCAAGGTAAGCCAGACAACAATGCATATCATCGTCACTCACAGCACTACTCACAGCTCTCATTCAAACACAAATTCACAAATACTCTGAATCATTCAAAACACACCATTTCATATTAAAGACCTTTCAAATACTAAGCAGAGCATTCTGCTTACACCACACCCAGCACCGTAAAGACGGCGTATAAGCGATGCAACACACCTCTCTTTTCAATCACTTCAATCACCCATGAGCAACCATGTGAAAGTCTTTCCTCATAAGTGTGGCTCTGTATTTAGATACTCCTCTACTAAGTTGTTGCAAGAGTTATAGCTTCGTTAACTTTATTATCATCTATCGAAATGTTGTTCAGCTTAGTATTTCTATGATCTTTTAAAACATTCAGAGCAACACAATACTCTTACGCACATGCGTTCATTCAATTCCATACTCACAAATCCATTCAGTCAAGCATTCATTAACGCACGCACACACACAAAACTTGCTCTCACTCACTGCCAGCACACATATGGTGAGGAGTCATTCATATAGTTTATTCACTCACATTCATTCGCACAGACATTCATTTTCGCACAAACACGCAGCCTTTTAAGTTTTCATTCTGACACTCACACACAGACACCCATACTCCAATGAACCACTCAATGATGCGAAGATCCCAATAAAGAAAAGCTCCAAAGTAATGCTCTCTGAGTTGCTTAGCACACGCGCACGTGCCGTCCGAAAGTGTGAATGTTGCCTAACATACTCGTACAACATATAGATCGTAAGAGAGAGGCGGCCACACCCACTAACGAGCCCTTCTCTTTCCCTGCCCTAGGAGCCGGCGGCCTGGACATTGTCATGAGCGGCGTTGGCAGCGTTGGTGGTATCGGCGGAGGAGTCATCGGTGCCGTTGGAGGCGGTCTCGGCGTGGGCAGCATCAGTAGCAGCAGCAGCGGCGTCGATAAGACTGCAGCTGGCAGTGCAGGTGGTGGGGGTGGTGGTGTGGTGCTGACATCATCAGCCAACACAGCTGGTGGCGGCGGCGCCGGCAGCGAGGATCTCAACACGCTGGAGGCTGAGATATCGGAACTGCAGCGGGAGAATGCGCGCGTGGAGTCACAAATGATGCGACTCAAATCCGATATCAATGCCATGGAATCGCAGCTGAGCACCAGCGATCGGGTACGTAGACTCAGGTTCGTTGACGGCAACAAATTATGAGTAAATATTTCCATCTATAAACTGGCCCAAAACAAAGGCCGGCTTTATTTTATGCTCTCAGTGGTCACATGACAGTGAAAGTTAATCCCACCCCATTTTCTAGCTGCACCCCCGCATCTAAGCTTTCCCTTAGAAACCCCCTTTAAACCAGCCACAAACCGTTATAGCCTAACTTAAGACAGCTGCAAACTTCAGTCTCGACTTTGAGTTGCAAGTTTTAACTGTGTGTGCCTGCGTGTGGGTGTGTCCTGGTGTATGTGTGTGTGTGTGTCATCACCTGAGCTTGAAGTCTGAAGTCTCGACTTTCAGTTTAAACTTCTAAGTTTTCAAGGACGTCTCTAAAACTCTGCAAAAACCAAAAAGAAAAATAATAAGGAGTCCAAAAGCCAAAGCGAAAACAAAAAAGCAGCCAACCCACAATATGCCCACAGCTCCATCTACCGCTCCCGCTCCCGCTCCCGCTACCCCAATCCCTCTCTACCCGTACCAATCGAAACTCGGCGCAAAAGTCGCCGCCGACTAACGGCTTTTACACCCGGTTCTAGCAAACTTTGCCAGCCGACATCGTGTTAACTTTTCTTTAACCCAAAACATGGCAAAAGAAAGTTCCGAGCCGTCGACGTCGCCGGCGTTTTGTTAACAAAAACTTTTATTATATTTAAATTATCGCGCTCCGCTTTATGTTAGGCAGCCATGGTGAAAAAAAAGCAATAGAAGAAACAACAACAAACATCACCAAAGTATGAAAGTTATGACCAAACGCCAAACGAACACAAAACAAACTTCCGTTTTCACTTTGAAATTATTTGCTGAACAACAAAGGCGATAAAAAGTGCATAAAAATAAGCATAATCATGAAATCGATCTGAAAGAGTTTCCAGCAGCTGCTATATCTGCTTATTATACTCATATAAAGGCGTAAACTGGTTTTTTGTTTTGGTTTGGTTTGGTGCAACTAGATTGGCTTTAAGGTGCAAAATACAAGATTTCCGGATTCGTTTTCAAATGAAGCAGCCGATCCATTTCGGTAAACAAATTTCTGCTTATACATATATAACTCTGGTATGTAAAAGACGTGAAAGATATTCTTCATATTTCATCAAAATACCGAAAGAAAACCTGAAAGGAATGTCCTTATACGAAATGTTTTGACTTTTGCTATTTTAGTCTCCAAGATCTAATTGGTCTGTTGAATTTGCCCAAAAATATAAATATGGATACGGAAACACTTCATATTGCCGATTGCACAAAGCCTTTTATTCAACGATTCAGTTCAACGGTTCAGTGAGGACTAAGTTGCATTGTAATCATATCCATATAATTGAAAAATGCAATAATTTCTGTACAAAATTTCTGTTCCAAAAGTGGAAAAGGGAAAATTTACAGTAGAATTTGAAAGACTTTTGTATTGAAAATTTCATATTTTTGACAACATATTAGAACTAATCAAGACTTTTTTTGTAAACTCGAGTTCAAACCGTTTATAGAAATATTAAGAAACTTGGAAAACCAATAATTATTGATTTCATACTGCTTTCTAGAAATCTACTGAACAATATGATTAAAATACCTGCCGCCTTTTTTAGCACTCGATGCCATTTTCTTGTTACATTTTGAATGTGAAACATTTTGCGGAAATCAATTTGGCAATATTTTTGCAAGACAATTTAATGCATATTTATTTAACAGCAACAGCAGCAAGCAGGCTTAGCAATTCGATATAGATGTGCTGTTGGTGTTGCATTAACAGCTGCTGCATTCAAAATGGCGGCAGTATATAGAGGCAACAGGCAGCAGCCAATCGCTGTCGTTGCATCGTTGCATCGAGCAGCGAATCAGCAGCCGCCACCCCTAAAAGCAGGCTACGTAGCATGACGCATGGCCCAGGTCCCTAGCAGCCGCAGCAGCAGCCCCAATTCCCACTTTATATGCGTATGTATACATATATATATATATATATATGTGTGTGTATAAGTGTAGCTGATGACTGGTCATGCGCAGGCAGCAGTCAGCACAAAGTGCAGGGCTCCATTCAGCTGACTTTCAGTCGAAAGGAGGCGCCCAATAAGTGATGCCCGCAAATCGCAGAACGCCATTCGATTTGCTCCTAAAAAATGTTACGTGCGTGTATGTGTATTTGTAAGTGTATTTCCCCAACTGCAAAACTGTGCTACAACAATAACAAAAAACAAGTCAAGCTCGCCCATTAACGTCAGCGCAAACAGCGCTGCCTACGTCTAAGTCAACGTCAGCCTCAGCCTCAGCGGAGGCAACGGCAACGGCAGCTTTCGTATAACCTTTCTGGCCTCGTTTGTCTCCTAAGGGGGTTGGCACACACACACATACACAGGCACACATCGTCTGTGTGTTGGGCTCCACTTTGTGTGAAGAAAAAAAGTAACGTACTTATTTTTTTTTTTTTTGGGGAGGCAACAACAACAACCACAACTCTGCTGCTGTTGGTCGCCTCTGTGTGTGGCTGTGTGTGTGTGAGTTCGTGTGCCTTCGTGTCTGTAAGTGTGTGTGTTTCTTGGGGGGTCTCTCGTTTTTTCCGTTTCATTCTTTTATTTCTGTTTCTGTTGTTGTTGTGCTTTCTTTCTTTTTTTTTTGATACCACTGCGTTCTTATTGGAATTTCAATTTCCTAGAGCATATATGTATGTACCAGCATATGTGTATTTGCGTGCATGCGTGTGTGTGTGTGTGTGTGAGTTATATAAAGTCAGCAAATAAAAGTTGCAGACACCCACTACTTTTCATACGCCTCCGCCTCCCCTTCCTACTGCTACCTCAAATAGCAAATTGAATTCCATTCAAATTCATTTTAAATTTGAATGCGAACGAAAAAAAAAGTAGGAAAACTAATTTTCGATCGAACGTTGCTAATAATAATACTATGTTCTCTGAATACATATATGTGTATGTATTTATGGAAAGAACAATTGAACCTCAAAAGGGTCTAGTCTAAGACATAAACATACGATTTTGCCCTAAATGGACACCCAATACATGCGATCAAACGAGCAATAACAATTTTCCAAAAACCTTCCCAAAATACATGGTCTCAAAATTATCTAACAACATACTCAAAATATAGCAATATTTCCACGATTTACAGCGACTATATATTCCCAATTTCGTCTTGTCTTGTAATAACTATTCAGAAGCTCACCATGTTGCTGCTCAACTGGCCAGAAGGTCACCCACTTCTGTTGTCAACCCTGCGCAGATGCAGCGACTTTCTGGAAGGCAGCTTTGCTTGGTTCATATTGAATGCCCACGACTGGAGATATCGCTATATATAATTGTATATAGATATAATCATAATTGATCATCTGCATGAATCCTCTGTCATTCTTGGTCTCCAATTCCCATTTCCGTATTCCACTAACCCACTGAATGTGACCAATTTGTAGGGCACACCATTGCCAAGGCTAACTGATTAAGTCGCATGGTTTCTCTTTATTAAACAGGAGGCATCTCCATTAAGTGGCCATCAGGCGGCGCCACATCAACAGCAACAGCCACAACAGCAGCGACCAGGCGCAACTGGCTCAACGGTGGCCATTGGCTCCCCCAGTGGTCAGTCACCATTCGGTGGTGTCTCCTCGACCACGGCCAATGGCAGCAGCAACAGCAGCGGTGGCGGCGGAACCAGCAGCTCCGATCTAGTTGGGCATTCTGTGAGCAGCCTTACCGTCTCGCCCAGCGTCAGCAATCCCAATATGATGGCTGTGGCGCCCACAGTCGATACTGGTGGGCCACCCAACACCAATCTGAACAACTACTACGAGAGCTTGCGCAACAATGTGATTACGCTGCTGGAGCATGTGCGTCTTCCACCACCACCGCCGGACAATGGTTGCGGAGGCAATCCGAGCACATCGTCGGCCTATTCCAGCTTGCTGCCGCCACCACCGCCGCCACCATCAGTCGTCACAGCTGGTGCCAGCTCTGGTGAAGCGGCCATGTATGGACACGGTAATCTGGAGGGCCCTGCTGGGGGCCTAGCGTCGGCACCGCCACCGCCGCCACCCCACCACGCCTACACAGTGCATCATGCGGGTGGGTATGGCCATCCACATGCACATCCACATGCGCATGGCCACCATCCGCATGCCGGACATCCACATGAGCACTTTGACTCGTACATCTCCAAGCTGCAGTCGCTGTGCGTGCCGCCCGATGTATACGCACTGCCCGACGATGGTGGACGTGCCGTCTACAATTCCGTAAAGCCAACCATGCACCAGGACTATGGCAAGCTCATGTCCACGCCCATCTAAGAGATATCTGTGTGGTACAACCAATCACCCTAATCCCGTCCAGGGTTTTTGTAGATAAAACAGTTGAGAGAAATGCATGAAGTGGAGAGGGAGTTGTGAGTTTAAGCATCCAATGTAAGGCTTCGTTGCTTGCGAAAATATTTCCCTCATGTTTGTGCCGCCATCTAGGCGAATTTCGAATTTCAGCATCTATTCACATTTCATTTTTTCATCCACTCAAGAGCAATGGAATGACGAGCCCAAGTAATAAGCATAAAAACAATACAAACATACATATGTAGATTCATTATACACACATAGACATGCGATACGATACACATAAACATATTGATAACTAATCGATTGTATCGGCGGTATAATATCGAAAATTGATATTTCAAAACCTCATAAGATCGATTTTCAGCTTTCTATATTTGGGGATAGCACTTTCACCACTCCTATCGATAGCAACTCAAAACTATCGATAGTTCCCGCCATAGTAAATAGTGGCAAGTTATGAAACATGTTGCACAGAGATAGGTAATGGGCAGGACTCGCTGCTTTTGCGGTATTATCCTTAAAGATAATGCAGGCCTTAGCTGAACTCAAGAGTGGAGTGTGATTTTGCAGGTCCCTGGCACACATTAACGTGATCATAATGCCCAATTGCAGAATCCACTTGCTAATAGCAATTAGTTTCCGAATCAGCATATTTGTTTCTGTTGATGATGTGATCTGATGTGATGTGACTGACACCGACCAACAGAGCAGGGTTATGCCATGACTGCGCCGTCTTTTACCTCCCTCCTCTCCTGTACCCCTTCAACCAGAGGTCACACAACCAAAGCAAACTTTGGCTATCATACTAAACAAGTGAGTTTCGCAGCTCGAATATATACATAGATATACATACATACATACATACATACATACATGTACTAAGTATGAGCATGAACATGGTTATAGTCGTAGAGTTTTCGAGCTGTTGCGCACACATTTCAACTGTGTGTGGGTTACTTCTATATATATATATATATTTAGAAAAATATAAAATAAATGGATAAATTTTTTTTTGCAAACTGTATCTAATACTACTTAGCAGTTAATACGTGTGTAGGGCATTTGTTTAACGTTGTTGATGTTTGGTCAATTTTTGCATAAAAGCTTAAGGAAAACTTAAGGAGAAACATGAACAGCAAAAGGTCAACGCGTCAGCCTATGTTTAGTTAGTCGTACGAAACCAAAACAGCTAACACCAACGTCGAAAAAAAAACATTAAAAATAAATAAATAAATAGTATTATCTATAAACAACAACAGCAAATATAATGTATGTGTGAGTGTAATTTTTTTCTGGGGTATTTGTAACATTAAAATTAAAATTTAAATTTAAATTAAAGGTAAATTTAAACAGAAAAGAAAAAACAGCAAAGAGTTATATGAAACCACAAAAAATAAAGTAAGTGGAGAACTGCAAAACTTAGTGCACATATTTATGATAAAACTAAGAGTTGTGCTATGTAAACACACACACACACACACACACACACATACTTCCACAAAAGCAAAATGCAACCTAAAACCTATAATATACATATATGTAGGCTGATAAGTTTTAATGTTAAAATTAAAAACAAAAATTAAGCAAAAACCGACAAGAGCATCAACTTCATAATGAATAGAAAACCAACACGTAAAAAAACATACAGTGCAATACATTTACTTAAATAAAATGTAAAACTTAAGTAACAGTAGCGCATATTTTTTTTTTTTTTGTATTGTATAACATATAAATACTTATATATATAAAACTATAACATTAACAAACGAGCAAAATTGCATATAAAACTAAAAGGAAAACCCAGACAAAATAAACACCGTAAGGTAAATTTAGACGAATTTTAAATCCAAATAGCAGGCTTAAACAAAACTCATTGTATTTAATATGAAATATTATAAATAATAAAAAACGAAAACACAAATAACAAAACGCTAATAACACAAAATTAAGAATAAACAAAAAAACAAAAACCAAAACACCTACCTAACAAACAACACACTAATATAATTATTATAATATTATATTGTATAACAACAACAACAACAAAAAGCGAAAAAAACCATTCTGTAATTTACAAAATATTTTATGTGATCATTGTCTTTTTTTTAATATTACAAAACAAAAAATTAAATAAATAATTCAAATACCAAATAAAGCATATACACTACACAGGAGTTTCGTTTAAATTCAGGGTTGTTCATATATGTAGATAAGATATATGGCCAGTAATCATTATTAATCGAGGACACCAAACCACAGGCTAAAAGCAGTCACCTCCAAAGCACCGAAGGCGCTACCGCATACTTAAGCGAAGTGTTAGGTCACAAATAAGTCGTTGTCGAAATTTATAATAATAATAATTTATATTCTTATTTCTGCCAACCTTGCCTGCAATTTTGCGTATTGACATCCCCGAATCACGCAGTGCCAAGATTCTTCCACGCTCGATATCCGTTAAACGACCAAAACTTGACATTTCTTAACAAAAAAAAACAATTAGGAGCTGTTATAAGTAATGAATTTACTTAAAATGTACTTTTTTTTGTTTATTTTAATATTCTGAACAGAATTCAATATGAAAAGTTCAAATTCTACGTGGTCAACCAGTCGCAAATTAAAACAAACTAATCTGTCCCATTTACTTATTTCGTTCGAAAAACTCAACATAACGGAAAAACCGTGCGGTACTTTTTCGAAATTTTTTGCCCACCGCACAAGCACACTATAAACGAAATATAGTGGGAAGAGAGAACCCCAAAGAATTGCATCTTACGGTTAATACAGGGTGCCAAATCTTTGTCCCATTTACTTATTTCGGGCACTTTAGTTGTTCAAAACACAGACAGCTGCCTTCGCAAAGGTTTTCTTCTTAACTGATTTCAATGCTCTGCGCCGCGGCACAGCGCAGCCTTAAGCCGATACATGGTAAAATATACGATAATACATATACATACATATGTTTGTGTGCATACACAAATGTTTCAATTCAGCGTAGATTACAGTATGAGATGAGCTACGAGAGCAGAATAAATGATTAAGAGAGAATACATATAAGTATATAAGCAAAACAACAAACAATTACAATGATGTGCATTTTCATAGTGCTGGCTGAATGTAATTATTGATCCAAAATAAGGGTTCTTCCTGAACATAAATATTCAAATAATTTTTTTGCATTGAACACCGAAGTTATGCGAAACTAAGATCTTTGGATTATTTTCTTTGCGGTTACATAAGGCTATCATATGAACACGAACGTTGAGATCACATTACCAAAATGCTACAAAAGTAGAAACAATTCATGAGAAGAAATCCATCAAATTTTCGATACATCTGTTGGAATATACAACACGTCTCTCGGACTCGCTATCTGGCTTTCGCTCAAGACGGATGCTTTTTCTTTAATCTCCCGTATTTTGCAAATTTTTTTGCTCGTGTATCAATTGTAAAGTTGTGTCTGAATTTTCTTCTTTTTTCATTTAATTTCGGTTTCGGTTTTAACGCAAGCCTTCTAGTGCACTTAATAAAGCTTTATTTATTTTTTTATTTTGCAAATAAAACCAAAAGCTGAGCCATAAGCATAAGAATACAATTGCCACAAATCCAATATATTATTTTGCGCTCATCGTACTGTGTGTTTGTTTTTGTTGTGTTTGCGGTGTGTTAGTAATCTAATGCTATTAGACTCTCTTCTGGTATTGTTGTTGTGTCGTTACAAATCCGTTATTCTGCTATCAAAAAACCAGTGAGAAATTGTATCATTCCCATTGCTAAATAATTTTGTGCTCTCAATTTCAATGTCTGACTGCCCTTTCAAGGCCACTTCTACCGATCCTAGGCTATTTTGTTGGCTTTGTCGTAACAAATGTGCCAATATCAGGGTCCGTGTAAGCGACCATTTTACAAATAATCATCGTCTTTCGTTTTTATTGGTTTATTCATTATCTATTTGGTGTTTTTCTTTTATTGTTATTTTTTAATCAATTTGTTTCAACAATTTACTATACGTTTTGTTGTTTTTAGCTAAATGTTTAGCACATCGAAAGATTTATCTATCGCTTAAATGTAATCAAGTCTACCAATTAGCCTAGCCCTTCAACGTGCCTACACGCGTACAGACTTATGTATGCTTGCAGTCTATATTCATATTAGTTGGAGATATAGACAGGCTTTCATAGTTGAAACATTGTAGATAAGTAACAGTCCGCTGCCAACGCACAAAGAGTAGCGCTGCCGACCACATAAGGTATATATATTTTTGATCAGCATGATGAGTTAATTCGATATAGCCATGTCCGTCCATCTGTCCTTCCAAACACAAAGATTTTATAAGTCTTAAGGTCAACAGAGCTGAAATTTGAGCCAGAAGCTTTTCATATCTGCACTCTGGTTGAGTTTAAATTTCATCGGATGGGACCTTCCATACACCCAGCACTGCCCCCGATCAGACCATAGTGGCGTCCGCAGTTCAACTTAAGCATTGTGTCCGCGGCAGCTCGGAGTCAAAGAATACATCTATATCTATATATATCGATACATCGATATATAGCGTTTGAAAAGCAAATTAACCGATTTACATATTTGGAGTGTTTTCAAAAGTTGTCAGATCGGTTCGCAGTTCGGCTTTTCAAAAGTTAGCAGACCTGGTCACAACACAAAGCCTCCCTCTTTGATCTTCAAAACTTTAAGGACACGTGCTAGTTGCGATGATTCTTTGCCGCGGTTCGCCGAAAACCGGCACGGATGCCACGTTTGCATGATACTGGCGTGGCATCCGGTTATTTTTAACGTTTGGGGTTTTCTTTATATATTTGTTTATTTCCTATGTGCCTGTCAGATTAATACAAAGTAAACGTGAGAAAGAGACGGTCTCCATGATTAGTACATAGTATTTTTTGGTCCATTTTGCCCTCGATGATCGATGGTATAAGCAAGCTTAAGGGATGTGATTAAGCGACACCGATTCTTCTGGAATCGCTTTACCAACTGAACTCGATGTGCGAGCGAATGTTCCATCAGCCACAGTCTGGCAAGAGCAGACTCGTGGCGGTAAAAGTTATTAAGCAAAATTCGCTCCTCGAATCACTTGGAGACCCTCGAATACGAATTTGTCAGCAATGCGAACTGCTCCAAATAACCCAAAGGGTTATAATCGAATCGTCGGGGTATATATTAGATTCCCTATTGGCGAGTCACTTTGTGTTTCCTTTGAAGTACTGGGCGACACATTGTGAGACCTAACAAAAGGCTGTGAAGTCAAAATCCCCTGATCCAGCCTTCGAGGATTAGTGTTAAGATTGTTGATTTCGGCAACGCCCACACACCGAAGTTGTTCTATTGGATAACAAAATGTCAGAGGTCATTCTCGCAGGGACATTTAATGCGAGCACAGACGGTTTTAGTACTTCGTGGTATTTGAAATGGATGCGGGCGAGCGTCTGCTCAATGCAACAAATGCTAATCGCCGGTGTGAGATGTCAATGCATTTGGCGCGGCAGGCAAGACTCTTCGATAAAATCTTTCATTGTCATGGCAGTCTTGCCAGACAACAAAAATCCTATACTTGGGGAAAGAAATATAGTAGAGGAACAGATCAGCAAGCTGTGGAACAGCGCGCATCGGCTAAAAAAGTGTTGCATATTTATATATAAATATACTTATACGAATATAAAATAAGTAAATAGTAGGTGTATCTTATAGTCGGAATATTGACTATAGCGTTCTTATTATGCGAATTATTTATACGAATTTGTGATAAATATATGGACAAATGTATATTATTTTTTAGTATTTTTCTTGGTTTGGTAGTTAGTCGTCTGGCTAACGCCTTAGGGTGACCAAGGCGTTGCAGATAATTCGATGCATTTAGTTGCATTACATCGCCCACTTTAGGAACCTTTACATATCTTTCGATATCCCTATATCCACAGCTCTATCTTATTGTTAAAAGCTTTGTTCACAAGCGATCCTTTAAAGTTGTTCAGGACGGGGTGTCCTCTCAAGCAAAGACGGTCAGAGCTGGTGTACCCCAGGGTAGCGTGTTAGGGCCAACCCTTTACAGCCTGTATACGCACGATATGCCTTCAGCTAACAACATGCCGATCTCGGACCAGAGCAATCTGCTTGTCGCCACCTTTGCAGTACAGTACACTGCGGTACTGGCCAGAGACAGTTGCATCTTCACCGCTACAGATCTCGTCCAGATCTATTTAAAAGAATTCGTGAATTGGGCCTGTAGATGGAATATTGCCATAAACACTGATAAGTGTGTAGAAGTCACATACACTCTCAGAGCACAAACATCTCCTGGGGTATTCTTACATGGTCAACTCTTAGGCCAGAAGGATGCTCACAAATATCTTGAAGTCACTCTGGACAAGCGGCTAAACTTCCAGCGCCATATAACTGATGTAGTTAAGCGTCTGAAGACAAAGGCGAGCAGTTTGGCTTGGCTTCTTAATTCCAGGAATAAACTGTCAGTAACCAAAGTCTCATTTACAAAGTCATTCTGGCACCCATTTGGAAAAATGGTATTCAGATATACGGCATAGCGGCTAAGTCGAACCTAAATAAAATACTTGTTGTGCCGTCCCAATTCTTGCGCAGAATTTCTGGTGTGGCATGGTACATACGCAACACCGATATCGAGAAGGAACTCCATGTACCGAGGATCGGAGATGTGATCAATCGCCAAGCTTCTGCATATCTAGACAAACTCGCACATCACCCTAACCAGCTGGCGCAAAGGCTCCTAAGAAGTAGACGTATCCACGGAGTAAGAATGAGAAGGAGGCTCAAGAGAGTTCACCCAACCGACCTGTCCCACAGAACCCTTTAATCTTCCCCTTTTCCCACCCATTAGAGCCAAAAACCCATGAGCCAACTACTCCATATTCTATTTTTCGTACTGCTAGTCCGCTCGATAGTTACAGTCCCCAGCCCGTACAGCGGCTGCCCAATGCGGATGCTTTAATGGGCTTTTCGGTCAATATAGAGAATGTTAATAGCACAGGAATTGAAGATTCCTCGTCAGAGCAAAGGTCAAAAATTGCTCTCCCTGTCAAACTTTAGAGTGTCGCGCCCTCAGTATTGTTGACATTTTCCGGTAGCAGCATACCTACTACTGTGGCTGCCCGGCCTAGACCTCTTGTCGCATTCCAAAGCCGAAGATGGTCTTTATTTCTAGACCAACCGTAGATTCTACATCAGAAGATGTTTCCGCCTATGTACATGCCAAAACTAGTTTACATAGTTCGAGGATTAAGGTAGAAAAGTTTAGGCTTAATGTTACACGCAATATAGCTTCTTTCAAGATAGGTGCTCCGGGCGACTATTTTCACACAAACTGTCAAAAAAGTTTCTGGCCTGAGCCTGGGATAGTCGTGAAGGAGTTAAAGGCCAGAACTAGAAATCGGACACCGATTAGACTCCCTGCTGCCGCACAATCCGTACCATCTAATATAGCTTCAAAATTTTAGAGGCCTCAAATCTGAACTCCCTAAACTTTGCACTATCCTTTGATTTTCATATTTTAATATTTACTGAAACTTGGTTGTCACAAGACGTGGAGTGCCTCGTCAGATCTTTTCGGATAACGGAACGAATTTCCGAGGCGATAACCGAGCTTTGAAGAAATCGAGCGCATATCTACGACGCCAGCAGAGCTACAATTTTCAACTTTTAAGTTCATCTTCGTGCCACCATGCGCGCCGCACATGGGCGACGTATGGGAGCGTCTGGTACGTTCCACTAAATCTATACTTTCAGAAATCCTACCAGACGAAGGACTTCTAGAAGAGGCGCTGCGTGTTGCATTTGCTGACGTAGCGCACTTACTCAACTCACGACCGTTGACGTATGTGCCGCTTGAAGGAGCCGAGGCTGAAGCGTTAACCCCGGAACACTATTTTTTTGGCAACTCATGTGGGCTGCGACAGTGCGGATCCATTGATTAATCAGGTGCCAGATTAGCAAAGGGCTTACGCGTCGCTTGCCAATTGGCCGATCGCTCCTGGAGTGATGGATGCGGGAATTCTACCTGCTCTGACAAGGCGAACAAAATTGTTAGAGCCGTCGCCGATCCAATCGCTGTAAACGACGTGGTGCTCATCGCGGACGAGAACAACAAGCGCAACTTGTGGCCCAGGGAAGGATGGCCGCTGTCGTACGAACTACAGGAGGGCTTCTGTCTTTAAACTATTAAACTTGGACGTCAGGATAGTTAGTGACCCACTATGTAGTAGCCCAAGTGAATTACGGCGTAGGGAATGTTGCGGCGCAAATAAAGCATAAAGTTTGCGCGCGTCAATATCCAATTATGCTCGTGAACCGAACCTGCACTGCATTGGAATGTGAAACGGTAGTTGCTAATTTCTATATCAGAGCGAATGCTGCCTCTCACTCGCACTAATTTGTGCGAACATACAGATTCCAGTCTGCAGCTGGGCGTTCTTAGCTTGTGCTGCTGGCTTGCCACGCTAATGCGTTGAGATCAGTGTGTGAACAAAGACGTGGGCAGAGCACAAGTGCAAGCAGATAAGTAAGTTAAACAGCATGAAAACTAAATTTAATAAAGATTTCAGCTATTATAACGAACAGTGAAAACTAAAAAGTGTTTTCACTGGATCGCTCCAAGTGGGTGTGTGCCCCCGGAACTTCTAAGCTACGATCACACGCACCAACAGTCTAACTGTGACAAACAAACTCATAATACTGACTTATGTTAAGTTGAAGCAACATACCTTTAAGCGTGTCGTTAACTTTTGTTCTGTATCAAGCCCGAATGCAACGTGTACTGAGCTACACTCAGAAAAGAAAGTTGATCAAGCTCGAAAAATTCCCATATATATAAAAATATTCGCTAATTGTCTTCAAATTAGAAAATAAATCTTCAATTAAGCATAAGACACTTAAAATAAGAATTTTTCATGCTCAAAATAGTTCAGAAAACACTCTAGAAATGAATAACTTAATGATTAATTTAAGTCTTCAAATTCTTGTTTTCAAAATTAATTACAATTGATTTATGTGTGAAATTCGAGATTGTAAAAAGAACATTCTTAATATAAATATTCTCGGACTTAAAAAACTCTTAAACTAAGAATTACGTACTTAAATCAAGATTTTTCGAAATTGATCAACTTTTTCTGTGAGTGTAACCGCTCTGAAACTAAACTAAGGCATTGCATAAAAACTAACAGTATATCTAAATCATATATTTTACAATATTTTACTATATTATATATGCACTCAGAAAAAAATCATTTATTTTGGGCTTGAATCAATAAAAAAACGTTCTTAAAATTCGACAAAGCTCGGAAATTCTTGATCCTAGCGGGAAAATCTTATTTCAGGGACGTTCATTTTAATCCGAGAATGCATGCGGCGACGGGAAAGAGCGTGGTAAAATTCTCTAACAAATTAGATCTGACGCCTCACGAGGGGATACATACCGAATTTGGTAACTCTAGCTCTTAGAGTCCCCGAGATCTAGGTGTACATAGGGACGGACAGATAGACAGGCAGACATGACAAGATCGACTCGCACAAAATCTACCGATTTGACGAATACTGTTAGGATCGGACAATAATTGTAAGCATAATCGTGAAAAAATATTTTGTATTAAAGCACTGCTGAGTACGAGTATCTTTTAGTCGGAATATCGACTATAGCGTTCCTACTTTCTTTTAATTGTAACAAGATAGGAGGGCTAGCTTTGGCTTGCCGAAGCTTATATACCATTCACATTGTCAATATATACCCGATCTAGATCAAATCAATGTGAATGGTATATAAACTTCGGCTATGCCGAATCTAAATTTCCTTATTTGTTTTCTAATAATCAGGCTTTAGCAGTTCATCTCAAGCATAATTCTCTCACTATAGCAGCTTTTTGCTTCCCATAAAATTAAGGTAATGAATCTTTTAGTCTTTTCTCTATAGATTTCTCCTGCTATTAGCATAAATCACAGTGCACGCTAATTGGCGATAGAAAAAATCGAATGGAACTGCTTTGCAGCTCGTTTCTTTTGGAAACGTTTTTAATTTCAATTAGCAGGCTAAAAATTGTTGCTGGGCAACTGGAGAGTGGAATGGCCTAGGTTTGACCAGTGCAGGGACAGGACATTGCTGATTTTTGGCCTCGAACAGGGATACGGGCACGGACGGGTGCGGACTTTGAGTTTTTGGCTCGACAAACGATGAACCTTTTGGGACTTTTGCTTTTGCCAGCCGCTTGATTTATGTGGCTTCATTAGACATTCCGCACATAGCCAAAAATGCTGCGTGTGTGTGTGCTAAGTGATTGCCAAAAACTAAAAGCGAACACAATTAAAACAAACACAATTTGCGTATTTATGGGAAAGGGCATGGCTATGTTTCATGGGCTTGGAGCTGAGCGCATGTTTTGTCGTGCTTGCAGGCTGAAATACGACTTCTGACTATGTGCACATATTGCTTCTGCTTTTAATGCAAGACAACAAGCAACAAAGAAAGCATCACAAGAACAAGTTAAAACGCTATAGTCGGTATTCCGACTTTAAGATACTCTTAGAGGGAGATATAAGGTTTTTCTCGATTCGCGTACCAAATTTAACGACTGTAGCTTTTATAGTCTCTGAGATTTAGGTGTTCATACGAACGGACGGACAGACGAACATGGCTGTTGACTCTGCTGTTGATATATATCAAGAATATATAGACTTTATGGGGTCGGAAATGGAACTTGCACGAATACAATATACTCGTTTACTCTAACAGAGTACGAGTATAATTACATGGCAGTAAAACCAGTTTCCTCTCTTCCCTCAGCCTAGCAGCTCGATAAAACAGCAAACGGACTGAAACACGACTGCTCCATTGCACTCATTAAGGTTTTTTTCTAGCAATTGCAATGCTGATAGTGCCTGCGATGATGGCTACCCAGAATTGGCCCAGCTCTTGTACCGAGCATCCAAACCAGTTGTGAAAATGATAAATCTTGTCACACTGCCACCACTAGTTGTATGAGAAACGTTGCAATATTTGCAGTTTTGCGATTGACCAGCATGAAATACTTTTGGTTGCCACCTACAATGTTCAAAACGCTCAAAGGCCAGCAGGGTCCAGGCATCAAAAGGGCTTAAAGGATTGGCGGAGTGTGTGTGTGTGTATTTAGGGTTGGGGTTTTAGGATTGAGGTTCCTGATCCCTGATTCATCGTGTTTGTTCGTGTGAGCCACAAAAATATTTGCATAGGTACCTTTAATGTGGTTCGACAGCGTTTTGCTCGTTTGCGGAGGCCAGGCCAATTGAGTGGAGTCGCTCTCCCCATCCCGTTGCCTCGCCCGCCCACACTTTGTGTATGCTTGCAAACTTCTTCAACAACAAACGAATAAAAGTTTTCTTTACACACAAGCACACATACAGATACGAGAACCAGCGTCATTTCTCGTTGTATGCTGGCATGTAATTTAAATGAAAAATTCTATTCTTTTGACACAAGCCTGCACATACACACACACGTACACAAACACACATGCATCAACAGGCATTGATTTCATTTGCATAAATAAGGAAAAACTCCAGAGGGGCATAGTGGCAGTGCGTGCTGGGTGTAGAGAGGTAGGTGTAGAGAGGTAGCAGCACCCTCACGCTGATAGCACTCCAAGGCAGGTTACTTGCAAAACTATTGCCTACTTTTGTGCACCAAGGCTCAGACAATCGTCGCGAGGACGGCCCCTTTACCAACTTCCCCCCGCCGCAGAGCCAACAGCTGCCATGCCCACCACCACCACCTTCAATTCATGCGTGGCGGCAGTCAAAAATCGCATAAATTAAAAAACTGCACACACACACACATACAGGCAGACAGTGCCAGACACACACATACGCCTAATGAAAGCCAGTAGTCGCAACCCTTTGGGGCTCACTTTTTTTCGACTTACACTGCGAAAAATATCAAGAAAACTGCTGCCTTAACAGCTGCCCACTTTTGAAAGGCTTTCGAAAACATAGTTGAAGCTGAAAACGTGGGCGTATGAAAAGTAGTTGTATATAGCCACGCCCTCTCCCAATTTCTAAGATATCAGTGTGTAATTACAATCGCTTATAAATCTGACTATTTTCTATGAAGTTACCGAATTTTGTTAAGATCGGTTAAGAAACAACGTCAGAATTAACATTAATATTTTCCTACAGTTATATCATTTAGGCCAGCCATCTTGAATAAGAATGTTGCTGTCTCCCTCCCACTAACACATGTGCTTGCTGCTGCCGCTGCTGCTTTACTAGGTTTACCTTACTTGCTTTTACCTTAAGAAGTGGCAGGAGGATATAAGCAGCCACTGCTAGTACCTTTTTTGCATTGTTAGGAGATGACCAAGTGAAATTGAATTAAATAAATTTAAGGCTGTGTTACTGTTCTTATTATTGTTGCTATTTATGATGACGCTCTGCCAAAATAAAAATATGTATATATGCACATTTTCCTCACAGATGTTGTTGTAAGGAGAGGAGATTCGGGTGAGCGTAACACTCGAATGGATGCTGTCTCATTCCTTGTCCAGTTTTTGCTTTTGCTCAGTCAACATACAAAAATCAAAGGAAAATCCAAAGATTTTAAAGGCACTCACTTGCTTAATGATAGAGCAGGACGCGGTCGCATGACACTTGCTGCGGCTGTAGTAAAAAGGGGTTTTCCTACTTGCTATCACAAAGTGTTGCATACTTTTGAGAGTGCCGCATAATGAATAAATTCTGAGTTCGAGTATCTTATAGTCTAAATATCGACTATAGCGTTCTTAGTTGTTAAAGTATGGTAACATCGGTTAGGGGAGGTTATAGCCTTATGTAGATTTGGAAAATTGGGGGCTGAAAGAAAGGGCACGCAAGAGGCTTTGTTTTTTAAGTGAGCTCTCTAAAAGAAAAGCCCGACAATGTCGGTAAACCATCTAGATTAAATAGAGTCCTGAACATTTCACAATCTGAACTCTAAACAAGAACGGAAGGCTAGTTAAGGCTTATATTCCATTCACATTATAAATACATACCCAATTTTATATTACATCATATAATTTTCTGACACAGTTGCAATTTGGTCAGCTGACGGCTTAATTTGGTTGAAAACAAGAAAGGAAGGCTAGCTCGGCTTGCCGAAA
The DNA here is from genome assembly GCA_037043425.1 of Hirtodrosophila duncani. Taxonomy (NCBI): domain Eukaryota; kingdom Metazoa; phylum Arthropoda; class Insecta; order Diptera; family Drosophilidae; genus Hirtodrosophila; species Hirtodrosophila duncani. Next base: position 13,061 of record JBAMBM010000063.1, on the reverse strand, counting down.
CTTTTATACCATTCACATTATAACTGATCTAGATCGAACCACACCGCAGTTGGTTTTATTTGGAAGAAAAACATAAAAGTTATGATCCTAATTGTTCATTCCGGTACAATCGGTTCTGGTCTGGATGAACTGGATAGATTTCCGCCCTCTAGCATTGAAGACTTTGTGTTGAGGAGATCTTTGTGTTGAAACAGGCGGAACAACGGATAGGCCAACATGGCTATATAGATTCCCCTTGTCATGCTGATCAAGAATATATATACTTTATACAGTCTGATATGTTTCCTTCAGTGCATTGCAAACCATCACAAATTTTTGTGAATGGAATAAAAAGTGACACGAATATTCTGAATATGATTGACTATTGATTTTGCACAGTGTACAGTCCTCTACCGCTGCAACGCCTGTCGCTCACCACCAAGGAAGTAATAAAGTATCTCGAAAGTAACTTATTAACCATGCTGACGACGCTTGCCAGGCACTCACACACACACACACAGATACACCAGGATGTGTGTACATGCCATGTGAATGTGGCTCCACAAAAATATAAAGGGTTTGGGTTGGGGCTGGGAGTGGAGTTGGAGCTGGATGGGGCAATGGGCGGTTTTGTGTAGGTGGAAGGACTTCTGGCTATTTTTGTGTTATCCTTAACGTTGTCGTCGACTTGCTGCAATGCAGAGTGGAATTTTGAGGTTTCCGCTTGCCGGAAAGGATCTAAGTCCCCCTCAAAAAAATATTTAATTTAAAGCAAAAGCAAAGAAAAGGAGACCCCAGTCAAAAAAAAAAGAAAACGTAAATGGTTAATTTAATTACAAATTCTTTGCTTTCTTTCGTTCATTTCATATTAAATTTTCATGGATTTCATGTGTGTGTGTTTGCGTGAGTGCGCCTGTGTGTGGGTGCGTGTGCAGCACCTGCTGTCAATGCTATACACTTGTCTTCTGTAACAGAGGATGTGCGTGTGTGTTTTTGGTACGTTTAAATACCCCAGAGACTCGATCCAAAAAGCCACCCAGTCTCCTCCACGGATACAGGCACATAACCATAAACAGCATGTCCTGCTCTCAGGTCACAGCACTGCTTAGTCCCTGAACAAACGTCTCAGCCACGGCCATGCCTGTGGTGATTGTCCTTTCAATGAAAAATAGCGCTCATTAATGTTGCTCATTAGCAGCCGCAAAGGCTATATGATTCGGCATCTCCCCTCACTCTCTCTTTCCCCCTATGGTTACTTTTGGCATTCACATTGTCGGCCGTTGGGGGGGGTTAGGATGGAGAAACTGCCTCTGTTGGCCCATTCAGCGAGTGTCAACTGCCAAATGATTTGCCATTATTTACTAATAAAACTCTTCAAGTTTTCCGCCCCTCTCACATGCCTTGCGCTAATCGAATGTGAAAGCGTGCAAAAACCCTTAGCTAACCCAACTCCAACACACAGTCACACCAACCACCCCCGCCCGACCCACACACACTACCAAATATTCACCCTGCAGATGACATGTCATACAGTAGCATCGCAGCACCGGAGCATCACAGTGCTATCCCAAGTCACGACAGTATCTTAATTCGAAGCGATTCCACGTTTTGCCAGCAAATGGCCCTCAATCAATGAGTCGGCCAGCTTAGTAAGCTTGTGGTCATCCAGGCTCATCAGATATTCAAATATGTACGTTGAAAAATTCAGTTCAATCAGCTCGGTGGGAAGTCCAACTGTCAATTACGTTCACATTCTACTTAGCTGTAAGCAAATTTGCAATCAATACAAATTTTCACAAAATGTTTATGAAATTATAACGTAGCATACTACTTGTCAACGCAAATCTCGCTTCAGCCGGTTCGAGATCTGTAAAACAATTTATTTATTTATGTTCTTCAAAGTTCAGCTTCAGGATAATTATACTCGTACTCTAGTAGACGAGTATATTGTACTTCATGCAAATGTATGTAACAGGCAGAAGGAAGCGTCTAAGACCCCATGAAGTATATATATTCTTGATCAGCATCAACAGCCGAGTCAATCTAGCTGTGTCCGTCGACCGTCCGTCCGTATGAACACATAGATCTCGGATACTGTAAGAGCTAGAGAGACCCAAATTGGTATGTAGACTCCCCCTGTAAGGCGTCAGATCAAGTTTCTTCTTACATTTTGCCAAGCCCCTTCCCTTCCGTTTAGTTGAAACTCGATTTGTATATGTATATGTACATAATGTAGCGATTTGTCGAGTTCAGTTAAGATCGGGTTGTAGACCAAATCGTAACAAAAAACAAACAAAAAAATTGTTATCATACTTTTGGGTGTGTCGAATATTGAATAAATGCTGAGTACGAGTATCTTATAGTCGGAATATCGACTATAACGCTCTTACTTGTTTTATATTTGAAAGTAATAATAGTTCTTTAAATTCCACCATTAGATGTATCTTTTAAAGCGCTGCCTTAAATGCTTAAAATGTTTCGATTACCCAACATTGCTCAGATCCAGCCCAGCTGCTGTTGCTGTTGCTGCTGCTGTCGCTATTGATGGCTGGTCCCCAGTGATGATGAATGATTCGTGGCGGCAGGGGTTAGCAGTTGCCCTGGGTGTAATATGGGCTGCCATTCAAACTCTTTTCTTGGGTCGTTGGGACCTCAATTCTTTGCATTTAATTTCGTTTATTCATTCGAATGGCCGCAAAATGACATTTGCATTTGGGGCAACGGTCAACTCTGCCACAACCCACAGCCGACCGCAGCTGAGGCTCTCATGCGTGCGGCATTCCCTGGAGGGAATTGAACGGCAGCTGGAACTCTGCTTTTAGAGCTGGAGCTGAAACTGAAGCTGGAAACTGTGGCTAGTGGTTGACTATGTGGGCTGTGCAAATGAATGGCGCATTTGCAAGAAAATATAAAATATATTTTGAAAATTCAAGTGCCAAATATGTATTCAACACAAAACGCCCATAAACTAGCATTTTCACAATCTTCAGAGTCCTGTGTATGTGTGAGGAGAGGCGAGAGTCGAGTGTGTTTGTAATTAATTCCTCGCTGACTTGGCAAATTGTAGGCCAGCCAAAAAAGGAACAATTAAATGCATAAGCATCACAGCAACAGAGCTCTGCAATGCCCTTAAACAATGGCCAAAAGCATAAAGCAATGCACTGTACAAAAATTTAGAGTGATAACTAAAGGGGGTGATCTGGAACCAATTCTGACAGCGTGAAAGGCGACAGTTCATCATATTGAGCGGTAAAGGTAATTTTCATATGCATTTTTTCCTAAATCATCGAAAGTGTTACATCTGGCTCTTCGAATATACAAACTTTTGGTTAAGAAACAAATGCAGCCACAACGCAGCCACATTGTTTGGTGCTGATTCTGTCTTACAGGCATTATGAGACCATTCTCGAACAGTCTGTTGTCTGACAGCTATAGAAATGGTTGCAGAAATAAAAATCATCTGACTTTGCTCTGAAACTGAAACATCGGCGTTGCACTCAGTAAGCGGTTTTTCACACACCCGGAATCGAACCCATTACGAACCAGACACCCGACTTTCTTCTGCTGTCACATCAGTTCATGTGCTCAGAGTAAACCAATATCAAAGATTTCTTGCCATGAACGATTTTTTTTAAAGCAAATGTTGTGTTGCTTTCGTAAACTAAGCGCCCTCTATTACCGTATACATCTATACATGGTATAATATGTGCTGGCTGCGCTGCTGGCGTTCTTTTTATTCCTACCCCACGGCGTAAACTCATTAAAATTTGCTCATCTCTGGTTTATAAGTAAAATACATGCATATAATATTTACAGAAAGTACAAAAAGCCAATGGCTCCTCTATCACTTGTAACGTTCACTAAACTTTATGAGTTGTACGAATGAACCAAGCTGTGATCATTCTATTAAACATGCTCATATGATTTGCATTGTATGATCTATGAGTGAGGCAAACATTGAGCAGCCTACAAAACGGTTTCGTATGATTTGCATTTTATGAACGCTGACTGATTCACCCACGTATTCGTAGACTTTTAACAGTCGAAACGTTTAAAACAATGCCAGAGTTTTGGCCAATAGCATTTTACAGCCATTGCTTGCCTTTATCTCAATCAAGTACAATAGTTCGTATATAGATCGTAGTTTAAGGGATGCAAAAAGAGTACGATTGCCAGTTGAGTGCGATAGGGAGTGATCCCAGTTAGATAGAGAATCCTTTGTTGAACGAGAGGCTCACCTTACCCTTGACCGAAATGGGCATAGCCGGATGGGTCAGTCTATAAATATATGTAGATATATGAATAAATTGTAATTGAGTTTGAAATCATGAAAACAATTAGTTGAACCAGAGTTCAAATCCTGATCAGACATGTCCGTCTGTCCGTCCGTATGAACACCTAGATCTCGGGGACTGTAAGAGCTAGAGAGACCCAATTTGGTATGTAGAATTTGGTATGTGGGCGTCAGATCAAGTTTGTTGTTAAATTTTTCGGTTCGAACCTGTGACCCAAAGTCTCCGTTTCTGTTTCGGCTTGCATTTTTACAAGTGCTTATTACATTTTTTGTTGGACTTCTATAAGTATAACTGTAAGTGTAAGTAGAACTATAGACCGTTGTCGTCGCCATTCGCCATCGGTAGTGGCCAAAAAGCAATTAGCAAAGTTTTGAGTAACCTTCACACCCAAACCTACCAGCCAGCACGAGGCCAACAGACTGCCCCTGCCCCTGTTTCTGTCACTCTGTATATAGACTACTTGGTACACATTTATATTGCTATTGCCCGCCAACGGGGCGGTGGTTACTGCTGAAATCTGTAGTGCTTGGCCATTTGGTTAGTGGAGCTCATCATCAATCTGCTGCAGTTGCTCCTAGCGCAGAGCAAGGACGTGAAATGCCACCATCAGGCAGTGAGGCACACCGCACGGCCACGTCTCCAACCAGACGACCAACCGACCAGCGTCGTCACTTCCAATTATTCATGGATAATCTAACCCAAAATGGGACGTTAATTACGGGCGCATGTCAAGGGCAAAGGATGCAAAGACAAGTCCCACCAACCAGCTCCAGGCACAGGACCAGGCCGTTTTAAGTGCATGCCCGTGTGTGTGTGCGTGGGTGTATGTGAAGTAAAGATGCGCCACGGTTCGTGACTGTTCGCTACTGTTCGTGTTGAACGCCACTTTTCAAATGACCAAAGATTGAATATGCAGCAGCGGTGTCGCCAATTGTCCAAGCATAAACATCACGTCGGAGAACTAGAACTACGGTTCTACTAAGAGACAGACGACTTGCTCATCTTACAGCCTTTCAAGGCACGGTCAACTGCTTACACAGCATCGTGCATCACATCGGGTTCACCAAAACCCCAGGCCTCGATCAGAATGAGACAACTGCAGAATCACCGTTTAAACTTATAGTCAGTGATCGCCTAAAACTTCAACCGCGATATCAACAACATTCAATTAGTCAGAGGAATGCTTTCCTCACTCTCGCCTCAAAGCAGCTACAACAATTTGCCGTACGGGTATGAGAGGTTAGGGAAGGCGAATTGGACAGTATTCTTGATCAGCATCAACAGCCGAGTCGATCTAGCCATATCCGTCTGTACTTCCTTATGAACATCTGCATCTCGGAGACTATAAGAGCTAGAGTTACCAAATTTGATTCCCCTTGTGGGGCGTCAGATCAAGTTTTTTCCAAAATTTTATGGGGTCGCTTGTTACATACATTTGCACGGGTACTGTATACCCGCTTACTCTACTAGAATACGATTATAATAATATATCAAAAAATGTTGTATACTTTCGAGTGTGTCGAATGACAAATAACTGCTGAGTACGAGTATCTTATAGTCGGAATATTGATTATTTTTTGTTTTCTCTCTCAATTTGGCACAGTTGTGATTGCAATTACTGTTATTCTCTCTCTCTCTCTTTCTCCAGGGTCTGTTTTTGCTTCTACCCATCCAGTCTTTTTTGCACACTACAAATAATTACTTAGTTTTTGTAGAACGTTGCGCGCAACACCCACACTCCATTTACGAATTTTGATTAATTGACCTGGAAGTGTTGCAAAAACTGCAGCAAAACTGTTTCTGACAACTACTGAGCCTGAAGGTGTTGGCTGATTCCATTCCCAAATGGCTTTAACAATTAGATGGCGAATAAAGCAGACTGTTAGTCCGCAACAAAATTTAGTCCAAAAATCATTGTTGGAAAATCCGATATGTCGATATTCCGACTATAGTAGCAGTAGCCCCAATGCTGCTGGATAACTTCCTGCACGCGCAACCCGAAAGTCAAATTCTAGAAACATTGGGCAACAAGTTAGGTACTCCAGAAATGTCGCTACCACAGCCGCTGTCGACGCTGCTGCCTCTGCCAACGTCGCCGTCAACTTACACAGCTTCCTTAGGGTTCTTGTTAGCTTAGTTTAGGCAGTCTTGAAATTGTAACCATCCCAAAAAGTCCAATTGGACTAATAAAGTTTTAATTTTTTTAAAATAACAATATAAAAGAATTTAACTGGCGCCCGAGCAGGGACCAGCGGAATAAACGCTAAAGCAAAACCGTCTTTAAGTTATCGGTTTGTGACGGGTTAAGTCCGACAGTTGCCAACCGTCCGCTGGCCAAGTGAACTATTGACAAGACTCCCTCGTGTTAATTCGCGTGTTAAAAACGTAAAGCGATATCATACTAAAGCGACTACTTCAAAGGTAGTATAACCAGTTCCCATCTTGCGATTCCCAAACTAGGGACCCTCCAAGATAGAAGGAAAGAACCAGCCACTGGTTTCCATCAATATTAATGTAATTGCTTCTAATATTAATTATAAAAAATGTTTACTTGAAATTTACAACCATAATAATAATTCAATAATTTAACATTTTCTGAACAAAAAATATTTCTGTGTCTACAATAAATTCTTATACCTTGATTCGAACAACCTTAACAACCTAATACGACCCCCTATTCTGAATCAAAAACACATAGCCAACGAACAACAACAGAGACAAGTAAATAGACAGTTAGAGCATCAACAGAATAGGAACATGGCAAATGTAGAGCAGACTACTGAACTGGTTGATTGCACAACATGTCCCAACAATAGTGCAAGCATTAAACAACCAAGAGCAGGAGTTTAATAAGGCAATAGATAATCGTGAAAACTTTTGCGGACTTGACAGAATTTCCGATGCACGCTTATGCAGGAGAAGCTGGGACACCAAGGTATTTTGGTATACTACATTCAGTCAGGAGCAAGATAATTGGCAATGCCGACGCTGCACTAGAATCATATAGTGTTCCATTAGATTGGAGAGCAATGGTCAAGTGTTTAACAATGCATTATGGAGACAAACATGATCTTGGTACATTAGAATATCAGATGACAATGTTAATGCAGGGTAGTAACCAGTCGGTGAAAGAATTCCATCAAGTGGTATACCAACATCTTTCTCTCCTTTTGAATAAAGTGGATTTGGGCATGGAGGCTCATCTGCTTCTAAAGAAGATATACCCCGTGGAAGCTCTAGACACTCTAACATACAGACTAACATACGACGTATGCCACTATGACAGAATATAGTCAAGGAATTGCAGATCATGAAGAACAGGAGACCCTAGACGAGACCTTTGATGAGTATGTTGACAGATACAACAAAGAAGAAACCGAACACTACGACTATTCTGCAATGAATTTCTTAGAATAGAGCATTTCTCGATGCCACATTAAAAATGGGACTTTAAAAATATTAATAGATACAGGCTCAAATAGGAATTATATTCAGCTCAAGTTTGTCACTCATCCAATAGATAATCAAACACCTTTTAACGCTGTGTTCGTGTCACTCACCATAAAATAGCTAATCTCTTCAACTACCCCGACTTAAACGTCAAGTTCTGCTTGTTGCCAACTTTAAAGTCATTTGATGCCATTCTGGGCAATGACAGCTTGAAAGATCTAATGACCACCAAAAACAGAATTAACGTACCCATTAAAGGATAGAAATTCGGGGCAGTAAATACCATAGTACCTAGAATTTAACATTTGACTCACAGTGACAGTTTAAATAGACTTCTCCGAACGTACCCAAACTTATTCGCAGAGCCAAATCAGAAACTGACCTACACAGCCAATGTGAAGGCAGAAATACGAACTTCATCAGACACACCAGTATACTCTAAATTTGATCAGTATTGAAAGTGCATGAAAGACGACAATTCACCTGTATGGATTGTACCAAAAAAAAAACAGATGCCTCAAAAGAAAAGTGTAGTAAAAGCGATTCCTTTATTTATTTGTATCTTCTTTTTATTATATTGGGAGCAGCGAATGTGCCGCTTCCAACGTTCAGTTGAACCTGCTCTTTTACATTTTTCCTTAGGTTCTAAGTCTCATCGCTGCACTGCCCACAGTTGGACAGCATAGAGACGGTTATGTGTATTCTATATATTATATGTATGTAATTATGCTCTCTTACGCTGGAGCGCTAGGGTATATGCAAGCACTCAGCGCGTCTAACAGAATGCTGCCGCTTGCACATTCTGTGAGCGCGCCGATCGACTCATATTTCGGCCACTTGGTTTATGACCGGGATTTTGTTTATATAAACACTGCAACAAAGTGTTACAGTGTGTTCACTTTAAGTACTCTTGGTACAGTAGATATTCAATATATAGGAATACTACATCTCCTTCCTTTTGAAAAATAACGTAATATTATGAAGTTATTTTATAAGTATACTTTCCTTTTTAATTAACAAAGGAAAATTTTCTTAAGAGAACAAATTTTTTTTTCTCTTTTTTTCTGTTTTTTACATATATTCCAAGAAAATGAAATTACAAATAATATTCGTATGTAAACTAGAATTTTTTTTTAATTAAAATTTAAAATTAAATACAGTTATGAAATAAACATTTTTAACCTATCCTTATGGACTGTTTGTTTTTTGTTTTTATTATTCGTTATTATAATGTTATTTCCATCTCCTATTTTCGTTACTTTATACGGACCAGTATATTTATAATCTAACTTATGACCTGTTTCATTTCTTAATAAGACTTTATCACCTACTGATATATCTATTTTCTGTTTATTTTCTGATCATATAGTATCTTATTATTTTTCCTATTTTCTTCTATCATTATTCTGGCTCTTTTGTATGCTACTTCTAGTCTATATTTACTTTCCTTAGCATAGTCATCTATATTATATATGGTTTCTATATTATCTATGCTATTAAATTGTTTTGGTAAATTATTTGTTTTACCAAATACTAATTCATATGGGCAGTAATTATGAGCCATTGAGGGGGTCGTGTTGAAACAGAAAACGAAATATTGAAGCCATACGTCCCAATCAGTTTTATCAACCGATATTCATTGAAAGTTCTATGACTACGTTCTATTGTTCCAACTGTCTGGTGGTGGTGTGCAGTAGATGTTATATTTTCAATTTTTAGGTTTTTGCACATATCATTTATAATTGAATTCTTATATTCTGTTCCCATGTCCGTAATGAACGTCTTTATTGGACCGTACTATGGAATAAATGATTCAAAAATTGCTTTAGCGACAGTGTTCGCGTTCTTATTTGGAACTGGTATGGCAACTAAATATTTAGTTAGGTCACATATTAAAGTGACTGCATATTCATTGTCATTTTCTGATTTTGGTAGTGGACCAATAGTGTCCATATAGTAGTAGTAGTCCAATAGTAGTATGGCTCCTTTCTCTTTTTGTTTTTCTATAAGGGTCACCGGGTTGAGTAGCGCTACTCTTAATGTATTCAATATCTTATTGCCCAGTTGTTTGAAATTATCTATTGAAACATGTTCAAAGATATTTTCCCGCGGTGCCATTTTGAGTTGGCTGGTTTTGTTTATACCGGCTTGCGGTTCAAGCCTTTGGAAAAATTGACCTAAGTCTAGGATTCCAGTAATTTTTCTACCATGTTTAAATAAACATAGCGTATCTTTTACATGCAAGGTCACTACTTTGGGCTTAGAAGCTTTCTCTATAGATTGCGTAGGCAATTCTATTTCCTTGTTATCCGTGCGGATTTTCTGTCTATTTTGATATCTAGTAGTGATTTTCATTACATTTCCAGTAATGTTTTGTAGATCTTTAATGGTTATTCTTGATAACGCATCAGCTACATAATTGTCTTTTCCCTTTAAATCATACTCTTCTAATTCTAGAATCATACGTGTCGGTTTAGAACTCGGATTGATCATTAAAAATAAATATATTAATGGTCTGCTTGATTGCAAAGTGTTTTCCATGAATATATGGTCGGAAATATAATATTGCCCAGTGAATTGCAGCTAATTCCTGCTCAGTTGTACACTTATTAGTTTCTCCCTTAGTGAAAGCTCTTGATGCGCATGCAATGGGAAGTTGGAGTCCGTTATGGTTTTGAGTTAAAACCACTCCACACGCTTGCTTACTTGCATCAGTAATTATACAAAATTCTTTGCTGAAATCAGAATATTGTAGCAAAGGAGGTTCCATGTTTTGTTTTTAAATATTGGAATGCGTCTTGGCATTCTTCTGTCCATTCAAAAGCAACATTCTTTTTACATAATCTTGTTATGTACCGTGAATATTCGCCGAAATTTTTTATGAAACTTCTATAATAATTGCAAAATGCTATGAAACGTCTAGCGCTGTCCGCATTGTGCGGCGTAGGGTAATTCATAATGACATCATATTGTCCTCCGGAAGTATTCCTTTATCTGTGCAGAGACCGAGAAAAGTCACCTCATGCATACAAAATGAACATTTTTCTGGATGTAACTTTAGATTGTATTTCCTACAAACGTCTATTAAGTTTTTAAGCATATGTTTTTCTGAACAACCATATAAAGGAATGCTTGTGAAGGTTCTAATCCAGAGAATGCTATAGTCATCATTCTCTGAAATGAATTACGCGCTATTTTTAGTCCGAAAGGTAATCGCGTGAAGCGATACGAGCCATTGTTCGTTGAAAATGACGTTATAGCTCTTGAACTTCTTTCGAGTTCAATTTGATGAAATCCTGACATTAAGTCAAAATATTTTGCTCGTCCAAGTTGATCCAAAATATCATCAATTCTTGGGAGTTGAAATTTATCGGACAGTAATTTTTTATTAATTTGACGATAGTCAATCACTAATCGCCATTTCTTTTGTTCTGAACCTGGAGAGGGTTTTTTAGGGACAAGTAATAATGGGCTATTATATTCAGATACAGATGGTTCAACAATCCCGTCGGTGATCAATTTTCCTACTTGTTTCTGTATTTCGTTCACCTGACTGTGGGCTTCTGTAATTTTTTATATACACTGACTGGTTCATCATCTTTTAATCTCAGTTTTTGTTTATAAAATTTATTTGTGCTTATTGGTTCAGTGTCCAATCCGAATATATCATTATATTGGGTGCATAAGCTTCAAAGCTGTGATTTGAATTGTGGAGGAAAGTTTTTCGAAAGTTGAGATAATACAGATTTTTCTCTATTTTCTAGATTAGTTTTGACTATTTGTACTGACTACTTGATCTTTATTTGTTGTATTGAGTAGTCTTATAAAAGCGTTTTTAGATGTTGCTATGGTACTTGCTATGTAAATACCATGTTTAATTTCTTGATTTGGAATCAATACACTGTCTTCTTTTGAATTTAGTTGGATTTTTCCAATAACTTGGGATCTTGCTGGCAGAAGTGTTGAGTTGTTGCCAGAACTGTATGTTATTGGAACATAAATTGGAAATTTTAAGTTATTAGGTCTAATTATAAGCCAATCTTCAGATGGCTTGAAGTCTAATTGACAGTTGTATTTTTTAATAAAATCAATTCTTAATATGCCATCACAAGGAATAGCGAATTGTAAATCCACGATATGAAAATCGTGTTGGATTATGTACTTAGTGGTCTGCATCTCAATAGAAGTTAACGCCTTGGATTTGGTTACCTCTTGACTTATTCCTTTTATGTCCATAATATAATTATCTCGTATGTCATGAAAGACATCAGAATTTTCTTTAACTATTGAAATGTCTGCACCTGTGTCTACTAAAAAGACAAGTTCTTTTCCTGTAGCCCATGGTTGAATGATACAAATATATTCTGACTGAGATTAATGGTATTAATGGAACCCTTGCATTTTCTACTGTTGAGTATCTAAAGGGTTTTGCAAGTTTTCCGATGTATTATGGGTTACTCTGACATTACTTGGGTTATTATAGTTGTGGCCTCGACTCGAGTTGCCACGGCCTCTTGAGTTTCCTCTATATTGGCCTCGTCCATTATTGTATTGGGTACTATTGTTGTAATTATTGTTGCGACTGCGAAAGTTACCTCTATGGTTTCCACGTCCGCGGTTTCCGCCGCGCTGTGGGTAAGTTTTGTAATATAGGACAGTGTTTGGCTGGCTATCAGCTTGCAGGATAAGTTTTACCTTATCGATTGTGCAATTTTTAGTCATTGCTTTGACTGCATTCTGAGTGGAATAACTTCTGGCTAACTCTAGGGGTAAGCCGTCTGTTATATATGCACCTTCTAACGTTTTTGTCAACTGCTCGACCTCTAGTCGGTACTGGTTAGCAGTTTTATTGCGTTGCTGTAGGTTCATCAGTTTTGCTGACAATACTTCTACAGTTTCACCTTTGACGTTGCTTTTTAGTCTGGAAATGACTTCAGTTATTGTTGTTTCATTTCCGACTAGATTTCTGGCGAAACCTTTTAGCCTTGATTTTATTATAAGAACTGCTAATTGTTCGTGTTCGCCTTTTATTAATTCTAATATTTGTAATGCATCAATAAAACTTGTTAAGTTTTCAGCTTTACCATCAAAAACTGGTATAAGCTTGGATGCCGTATTAATAAAATCAATATTAGTTTGCGCCATTGTGATATTGCTGCTTAATTTATTCTCTATTATGCCTGAACAAGTATCAGAATCTGCAGAATTATCCAGATCTGACATCAAAACAGCTGGAATGGTAAGATTATTTTGAATCTTGCTCTTCTATTTTAGGTTTGTCTTCGCCAGCTCTTCTGACTCTATTTGGTCAGTGTCAGTTTGTTCTGTTGATTCCGG
>JBAMBM010000058.1:0-139851 GCA_037043425.1 Hirtodrosophila duncani | reverse complement strand
TGCAATATTGTAACTTTTAGGGTTACCCTGCTCAAGGTCGTGAGTAAGCGAAAAAATATTTGGGGTTTTGTATTTTTCAGCAGCGGTTGAAACACTATAGAACTCCGTCGGAAGCCGTGATTTCGAACGCATCTCCTTATGTCAATCTACCTAATCATTTCAAAACTGGAACTCATCGTGAATTCCAATTGTGAAACAACTGAAAATGCGATAGTCAGCATAAGACTGTTTTGTTTTCTGTGTCTCTGTGTTGCCATCTGTTGTTGGTGGCTAATTGTCTTCATAATTACATACTCTTAGGATGTTGCATTTCACAAATATTTGGCAGGCCCACGCCATTTACATTTGATATTTATTTGTTTTGGAATCATTACACCATTCCCAACAAATTATGATGGTATATTAATTTTATCATGAAGTTTGCAGCGCACAGAAGCAATCGTTTCCGACATATTATATATATACATCGATGTTGCTCAACTCGATTTTTTCCCGATGCTTCCGATGTTCGATGTTTTTTAACATATGATTTAGCATCACGGATAGACAAACAAAATTTGACCGCACAAGACTGTCTGTTTCATGACAAACTGAGAGCTATCATGGTAAAGCGCAAGAGTCTTGTGTAATTTTTTCTGAGCAGCAATATGAGCACAACACAGGAATGCCCTACATGTGCCTCACATGATAGAAAGCATTAAAGCAGTCTTCTATTGAAAGTGTACTTTTAAGGACCTCAAAAGCACCTTGCCAGCACTAACCACACCCACCACCTTTATAATCTTTTGGAAAGCAACAAATCATAGAAGATCCGGAATAGTCGAGTGGAAAAGCCTACTGGGCTTTAATGCGATATTCATAAAACATTTTACATCTTTACAGGTTTCTAATAATGAACATTTGCAGAAATGTATACAAAAAATCTATGCGTTCTTGCAACATCCGAAAGCGAGCGCATGTTCAGCAAAGCCGGACTAATAGCCAGCAAAAAGAATAGCTGGTTTAAATCGAAGCAATAGGACATGAATAAAAATTAATGGATCTCACATTAATTATGAATGCATATATACAATAGTTGTAGTTAATCAAATGTTTTTGATGTGACCTTGAGCCGGCTAACTACATCTATAATATAGTACATACTAGATTATCTGACTGGAAAAGAATTTCTTTTGTTAATTTGTATTTATAATTTGTTTATTTTATACCCTTATTTATTTTATAAGATACAATTTTCGACGTTTACTTTTACATTATGACCAAAATTCATTTGGTTCGGATTACTACATCATCTAGCTCCCATATAACTTACCGACTCGGAATGAACTCTTAGTAGAGGAAAACAGTTATTTTTTATTCAAATTGAACCAAATTTGGTTATGGCAAATTTAAAAGCCTCTACGTCTGCTGACCAAAATGTATCCACATGGGATCACTATATGGCTCCCATATTACTAACCGATTCGCAATTAACTCTTATATACCGAATTTTTGTTTTTATCCGAATTAAACCAAATTTGCAAAGTAGCTTAAAACTGAGAGACTAGTTCGCAAAGAAACAGACAGACAGAGGGACGCGGCTGTATCGACTCAGCTTGTCATGCTGATAAAAAATATTAATAATTTATAGGGTCGGAGATGCTTAATTCTATGCGTTACAAACATCGTGACAAAATTATAATACCCTCTGCAAGAGTATAATAATGCGGACTCACTCGCCCACTTTCAATGAATGTAAAGACGAACAATGAGCAAATTAACACTATCTACTTGCTAGGTTTCCAGAATATAGCTTTAATATTTTTATACTCGTACTCTAGTAAAGTAACTGAGTATGCTTTATTTGTGCACATGTACGTAACAGGCAAAAAGAAGCGTTTCCGATCCCATAGAGAATATATATTCTTGATCAGGAGCAACAGACGAGTTGATCTAGCCATGTTCGTCTGTCCGTCTGTATGAATACCTAGATCTCGGAGCTGGAATAAGCAAATTCCAAGGCTCCTCCTTCGTCAAAGTTTTTCTTTTAAATTTAGCCACGCCCATCCCGAACGTCAAATCGACAAAAAAAAACCTTATAACTCCCACAATTGTTCACACATTTAGTTAAAATGCCTATATAATTAGAATTGTATGTGGATTGATACAAATATCGGTGAATGATAGATTTAGCTATATAGAAGTATTTAAATAATAGGTACGCAAGTCGATAAAGGTTATACAATTTTCACTATCTGATAGATGATTGTTTCACTCCACAGAACAAGGAAAGATAAGATTAACATAAAGAGGAGGAAATGCCATTGCTGTGGTTCGCGATTTATTCAAGTCGTCTAGAAATGAATTAAGCATATAAAAATTTGGCTGCTCCCGCAGCCTTCGTCTACGAGATCCCATTTGAGATTTCCCATTGTGGCAGCGCACAAGTTGCACGTAGTCTGGTTAGCTGGATAATCTTTGCTGGGCGAGGCCAGCACCGAATAGTATCGAATATGCTCGTCTCCGAACGGTGGTACTTGCTAGCTATATTCTCCAGATTCAGATTATCATCTAGCACCAGAACCTTGCAGGTTTGTGACATATGATGGTGAATGAGCCAATCCTCGTGCAGATCGGGCACGTTGCATCAAAAAAACCGCCTGCACGTGTATGGACTGTTCGATGAACCTGCCCCATTCCTGCCGAGAAACGCGGTGCATGTTCTCCACGAAACAGTATAGTGAGCAGTATATGGAACGTTCCATGATTCTTAATTTCTTATCCGTGGGCGTGGTGTGCGCCTGCATCATGCTCAGCGTGTCATACGACTGGACCGGCATGGCCCACTTTTTCGGATCTTTGTACATCAGAGCAAGCAAATTCACGCCGTTCACGAATCGCCTCGTCCTTCTATTTCTCAAAGTGATTGAGAAACGTCGTTGCCACTGCTCTTGTTTTGACCTTGTTCTGAACAGACTGCGGCGGAGCTAATTATTGTAGATAACCCGCGTTCTAAGCAATTTAATAATACAATACAAATTTCGGGCGGGTTTTAACCAAGATTGGCGCGTCTACTCGCGTGCTTAGAGTCAGATATAACAAGATGCGTTTGGTAGCGACAACCACCACTATTAAATGGTCAACATTTGCCGCCGAAAAAGAAATACAAGCCCGATTAGGATTTGATTCATCGATTTGGATTAAAAACAAAAATGTTTTATTCATTCCCATAATATTAATTGTATGAGGGCTATATGATATAGTGGCCCGATACTAATTAAATTTGGTCAGGTGATGGTGAGGCTTCTAGGACACATAATCCATAAATTTGGAATAATTCCAATGAAACACAAAAAAGCTGTGAAATAAAAAAATCAACTGTCTATACAAAAAATAAAAGAATGTGTTGCAAACTTTTGAGACTGTAGAATATTAATGAATGCTAAGTTTAGTAAGCTAACGTGGCTCATTAAGAATAAGTAGACTACTGAGCGCAAAAAAAAACTTAAACAATGGAATAAGAAATGTTGTAGAAGAAGGCTACCGCAGTCCGATTGAACGATGACATCGTTAAGCCTAACGAAATCAGTCTTTCTAAAGGGATATGCCCCAGGAATAGAAATATCTTTAGTAACGTGTAATGGGTAATGAAACTGGTCGCCAAGAAGCAAAAGCGGACTGATTCTTGAGGCCACTGAAATGAAAGAGTCAGAAACAAATATAAAATCAAGTTGGTGATTCAATGAGTTAACTTGAGATACGGAGTAGGCCGTCAACGAAGTCGTGTTGCCTTGAAGGTATCAACCGCCTGCGTCCATCACAGAGGACCACGAGACATCACTGATGATGAAATCACCATAAACCAACAATTGATCAGTATCAGAAAGCATTAACGCGATCGATTGAATAGCATTAAGATGATCCAAGTAAACAGAAATATCCGAGAGTGTACAGACAGTGTAAGAGCCAGTGATAAAGGCAGTAAAATATTTAAGAGATACTTTAGTACTCATTAATTCAATTACGTTAAAAAACTTAAGCAGAATTGGTTCAGACAGAAAGCAATCAGTACGCAACCACAATGGCCTGAGACGCGATCAAATCTATTAATTATTAGGAAAAATTGCAGAGCCTATAATATCAGGAATTAACTAATTTTAGTAAATACTAAACTGTGAAAATCAAAAGATAGGCTATCAGTGTAAAGTTTAGGAATTTTAAATTTAATGCCTCTAACATTTTGGTAGGCAAGAAAAAAAGATGAAATTAGTTTTTTGGCTCTACATTAAAGGGTAGAGATTGTGCGGCAGCAGGGATTCTAATTGGTAAAGGAGCTTAAAGCCAGAACTAGAAATCGGATACCGATTAGACTCTCTGCTACCGAACAACCCGTACCTTATAATATAGTTCCAGAAACTAATTACAGCTTTGTTTCTTGCCTACCAAAATGTAAGAGGCGTTAAATCTAAACTCCCCAAATTTACACTGAATATCTTTTGATTTTCACATTTTAATATTTACACGGATTAAGCTTAATATTTTGCACTCTGCAATTATACCGTCTATAGATTTGATCGTCCCTCCCGCCAGGGTGTTTTTATTGCTCCCTCCTACATTCATCCACGTTCCGATATTGCTGTTTACTGGGACCATCTTAATGCTATTCAATCGATGCTTTCTGATACTGATCAATTGTTTCAAAATCAGTGATGTCTTGCCCTCCCCTGTGATCGACTCAGCCGGTTTGATACCTTCAAGGCAACTCGTATTTGTTGACGGCCAACTTGAATTGTCCTTATCTCAAGTTGATTTAACAATGTAACAAGCTCATTGAATCGCCAACTTGATTTGATATTTGCTTCTAACACTTCCATTTCAGTGGTCTCTAGAGTCAATCCGCCTTTGCTTCCTGAAGACCCGTGGCATCCATCACTACACGTTACTATGCATATTCATATTCCTGCAGTATCTGCATCTTTCAACTTGTCAGCTAGAATATGTTCATTTAGAAAGGCTGATTCCGTTTGCCTTAACGATGTCATCCTTCAATCAGACTTTTCATACTTGTACAAATATGGACAGTGCGGTAGACTTCTTTTTCAAAATTCTTTATTCCATTATTAAGGATTTGGTTCCGTTCAGTAATCCTTTTAGACTTAATAAGCCCCTTTGGCTTACTCCACAGCTGTCTAATTGAAAAAATATGAAGTCTGGACTCCTTAAAAACACGCAACTCGGCTTCAGCAGGTCGACACAACTCACATGTGAACTTCAGACATTGATTACACGGTCACTGATATTGGCACATTTGTAATGAATGATGTTACGACAAAGCTAAAATAAAGCATAGGTTTGAAGAATTAGCCAAGGGCAACTTTTTTTGTAGCAGTCAGTCAGTGAAATTGAGAGCACAAAATGATTAAGCAATATGAATGATAAATTTCTCACTGGGTGGCTTTTAGCAGACGAACGGAATTTGTAACTCCAAAATAGCAAACAACTCAATTAGCGATAGCTAAACAAGCCCAAATATTACAGCGCAAACAGCACAGCACATGCGATCATCGTAAAAGAAAATAGGCAATTGGTGGCTATATATGTGTATGCTTATGGCTTGGCTTACGATTTTATTTGCACAATAAAAAAATAAATTAATGAAATTAAGCTCAATAAAAGAAAACTAGGACATAACTTAAAAATTGATACACGAACGCCAAGTCAGAAAATTGTGAGAGATTTTCATCGGTTTATGGTCTCCGATATTTGTTTATACAGACGTACAGGCGGACACGGCTGATGCTGATCAAGAATATACATATATACTTTATGTGGTCGGAAATGCTTAATTTTTCCTGTTACTTATTTACTCTACTAGAGTACGAGTATAATTACAAATAACATACATACATTGATTTGCACGACGTCTGTTCTGTCAGTCGCGGAGTTTAAAACTAAACGATTGTTGAGTCAGTGTCTGTATATATGTGCGCAGTTCTCAGTATCCGTCTTTTAGTTGAGTATAATGTTTCCCATGTAAATCAATGTATACATGTTACGCACTTTTCTTTTCTTAATAATTCTTAGTAATTGTGAAAAATCCTAAGAAATTTATAATTGGGGTTTTTAGTGATGGACTGGGTTGTCAGTGGTGGGACGTTTGAAAAATGGTGGTGTTTTTGAATATGGAAAAATGTTGCCGCTCAGAAACAACAGAGCAGCCGCATGTAGTAGCTGCCACTTGCTTATGATCTTAAATGATGCTATGAATGTTTCTCTGAGCCAGAGTTGAAATTAGTCAGTCTGCCTCTGCTGCTGGTGCGGTTCTAATAAAGATTGTTTTAAACATCAAAATGTTGACTTTACAAATTCGTTTGATTTAAATGTTAACAACTTTTCTGAAAAAATGAATGCGATTCAAATGCGGTATTGTGCCGTTTGGGCAACCGGGACTTATTTGCTAACCAATGATCACAAGGAAAAAGCATTTAATCCATTGTATGGAAATGCTGAAGCCTGAATAATTTTGATCAAATGCCGGTAAAGCGAAGCAGAAGCCTTCGACCAATCTATAGGAGAAATACGAAGAGAATGAATGGGTGAATTCTATTAGAGAGATAGGTGGACACTGATAAAAAATTGTCGTATTGAACTAAACACAAACCATTACTAACCGGTGAATGGTTCTAGTTTTATAGAAAAAACAACAGTACTAAAAATAAGCATGCCGTAATCAATGTGGATCAGTTTTGCTTTAAATATGCAGTGATATCTGCCGTTAATAATTCAAGTGAGAATAATGTAATGTATCGTTTATGGAGTCCCCAACATTAGAAGCTAGATTTTTTCAATAACGAAGAGCATTTTGACTGGATTGGTGGAAGAGCTGTTGTTGGATTTCCGTAAAGAATTAATAAATTCGGTAACTTCTTGTCGATTGCTGTTACATAGTGGGGATCTGCTCAAGTTTGGATGTCGTAAAACATAAACATAAAACTTGATCTTTAACCAATATAAGTATATATTCATTTCCTCACTCCTTTAACCTCAAGCTTGCTAAATAAAAACATTTTTTAATAAAGATTTTTCCGACCCCACAAGGTATATATATTCTTGATCAGCACGACAAGCCGAGTCGATCTACATATGTATGTCTGTCTACATTTTGTATGAGACCCTCACAAAAAAAAGTAAGAAGTATAAGATACCCATATTCTATATTTTATTTTCAACATACTGGAAAGCATGGACCACTTTTTGATTTTTTTTGTGGTTGGGTGCTCTCATACAAAGTTTTTTTTTAACGTTTTGTCTACAATTATTATCCGATCTGAATGAAATTTGGCGAATCGGTAGACTATGTTCTAATACATATATAAACTGAGTTTCAACGAAATACGTTAAGATTTGTGGAATATATAAAGTTATTATCGATTTTCGGATGCCGGAGGGGGCGTGATCTATTAGATCTTATAGTCTCCGCAATATAGTTATTTTTGTGGATAACGTTTTTATCGAATTGCGGGTGTGGGAGGGGCGTGGGTAAATTTTAAATTAAACTTGATCAGATGCCCCAAAAGGGGAGTCCATATAAAAAATTTGGTAACTCTAGCTCTTATAATTTCGGAGATCAAGGTGTTCATACGGTCGGACAAACGGCCATGGCTACATGGACTCATTAAAACATACTTTGATTTTTCTGTATCTTTGTGACCTGCCATATATTATATTATAGCTAATTGTTGTAATAAACCGCCGTGAATACCCTTTTGAATGAACCGATACATGTCAAGATCAGTTATTAACTCAAGTTCAACTTTGATGTACTTGAGCTACTGTCCGTTTGAAAAATTTCATATCCGATTTATTAAATTTCGGATCTTATAATAATTTTACACAAAATTGTAAAAAAACATTTTGTGAGACCAACCCATCCTCACAGAAAATAACAAGTGTGAACGCTATAGTCGATATACTGACTATAAGATATTCGTATATTTATTCAAGTAGTTTAAAATTATTGTCATTTATTGAGATATAAGTAATTAAGTTCTTAAAATTATATATTCCTGACAGAGGCTGCAACGACACGCCCACAGTACGAACACCGGAACCGGAGACTCCGAAAAAGCACTCGCAAAATCGTATTAAAATTATTTAACACTATTCACAATCTAACTAGATACCCTGAAATTTCGCAGTGCAAACACTGTTGTTTTCATATAAGTATTAAATAAATTGATACACTTGCATAAGCCTATTTCACAATTTTCGATTTGACCTGACCTTCTTTGTGTCCACGAAAGCACCAAGCAATATCAGTCATGTAAATAATTAAAAACCAAATTTGGTTAGATTTAGCTGAAAACAAAAATTATTTTAATAACGTCTATATGAGACTGCGTAAAATTTTGTCTGTGAATGTGGAACCTCATAAAATAGATAAAAAACCAAATGGTTTGATTGGGATAAACCAAACATTTGGTGTTCATTCAGAAGGATCGGTTATATGGAGCCTTTATAATAAGTGGTTTGATCTGAATAAAGTTTAGTCTGTGAATGTGGAGCCTCCTAAAATGGATACAAACCAAATTTGGCTCGATGTTGAGGAAAAACCAACGGTTCTATGGAGCCTACCTATGCCCGAATTTGCTTCAAAAATGTTTTATTCATTCCGAAAAAATCAATTCCATGGGGGCTATATGATATAGTGGCCCGACACTAATGAAATTTGGTCAGTTGATGTAGATGCCTCTAGGACACATAATTCCCAAATTTGATTTAATTCCAATGAAAAACAAAACAGCTATTAAATAAAAACACTAATATGGGCGATAGTTTTTATAAAGACCACCTATAAAAGTGGGCGTGGCAAAATAAAATAAACTTGATCTGGGTAAATATTTATGGCAAATAAAAATTTAAATTGTAATTTTCTATCTCTTGTAGTTTCCAAGATCTTAATTTTTATACATCCGGGTGCTCTTATACAAAATGTTTTTCTACGATTTTGTCTACAGCCTGGCGTGCTGATCAAGAATATATATACTTTGTGGTTTTTTTAAATGCTTCTTTCTGCCATTTCACAAGCTTAATATACAAGTGTACTATAGGTACAAATCAAAACGTGCAGCATGCTTTTGAGTGTCTCAAATATTAAATAAATGCCGAGTACGGGTATCTTATAGTCGACTATAGCGTTAATACTTGTTTTTCTTAATAGTTATAGTTCTGTAAGGGTATATAAGCTTCGGGTACCCGAAGTTAGCTTTCCACTCTTGTTGTATTTATCTACGCTACGCCTCCCCTTGTACATCTATGTTAATTGTTGTGGATGTAGTCTTAAATGTGTTATTGCGTCTGTCTTGAGACGAAGTTTGTCGCGTTGTCGCTGAGCACAACTTGTTGATTGCCTCGGCGACCAAGGAACCTTTTGAATAGCCAATAGAAAGGTATTAGTTGAAAATAGGTATTACTTCCAAATGAAATGCCTTGCAAGCAATACAAACAAATGTTACAAGGGTAGAGAGCTCGCATACGATGTGCTGGCAAATTTCCCATAATTTGTTTCATCAAACGAGGTTTGGTTTTAAATCAACCGATGCAAGATCGCACTGCCTGACGACCAACCTCTTCAGCGTTTACTAAAAGCTCTCGCAGAATGCCCATGTGTGCTCAAGGGCTAGCAGGAGAATACATTTGGTGGAAGTACCGGACATAGCTTCAAACAAGTTTTGAGTAGTAGGGGAACTTAGCATCAATCGAAATAGTAGCGTTTACAAGTAGCCCACCTATTAGTATCAACGAAAACCAACACAAAGACCCAGTGTAGTGGTGACTGAATGGATTCAAGCTGGTCTCTAAACTCGGAAGCTTGAATAATTTCAAGTATCTTCTCAAATGTTTTTTTTCACTCTAATGATGTTGGG
The DNA here is from genome assembly GCA_037043425.1 of Hirtodrosophila duncani. NCBI lineage: Eukaryota > Metazoa > Arthropoda > Insecta > Diptera > Drosophilidae > Hirtodrosophila > Hirtodrosophila duncani. The sequence goes on along the minus strand of JBAMBM010000058.1, from coordinate 129,946 downwards.
ACTTTGTTGAATGTGTCATGCCTTAAAACACCCTTAGCAGTCTCTCATCCGATGAATAGCGTTCCATGCTGTCCAAAAGAGAGGACTTCTGTACCTCTACAATAGCTGCCAGTGCACCAGCTGATTTTCGCACCTTTAATGTATGCATCTCCTTAGATAGAGTAAAATTTTTATTAACGGGCCAGGCACTTTGAGAGCCTTTCAAAAATGAAGGACAGTTGAACCAATTTGATTGGGATAACTCTTGAAAGTTAAGAAACAAATATCTGCTTGGTTTTGCTCCGTCGGCCACTCAATTTGACACAAATGTCGACAACAACGAAGGGTGTGACTTAATCAAGTGAAGTGTCTGATTGGTCTAAGTAATTGGCGACTTCATGCAAGTAGGTGAGCGGCACAAACTGAAGCCTAGAAAGAGTTTTCGTCTTCAGTGGCTCTTGTTTGCATTTGGAAGTCAACAACGAAATGTGATAACCTTCTGCATTCTGGCTGGGAATGTACACGCAAGCGCCATACGCTCGTATTGAGGCGTCGGCAAAGGTATGTATCTCGCTTGGTGACATTGGGTCTGTGAGTACGAACCGTGGCTCTTTGATTTAATGCAGCTGATCTAGGGTATACTTCAGCCCAAGCGTTTTTCAAACTCATTGGGACATATTTAAGATCCGAAGATCTTCAGCGCATGCAACACCAGTCAACATGTCATCGACATAGAAATCAGCAGCTTTTTGGTGAGATGATTCAATCACCTAATGGCGAGAAATCGAGTAACGATGTTTAAACTGAAAATCTTCAAATAGTCAGGCGGGTCTTTTCTCCACACTGCGAGCTGAAAATCTCGATCTGCTTCATGTACCATCACTTGGCGATAAATCATTTTGACATCGACTGTTAGGGTATATTTGTGCATCCAGAAGCGAAGCAGAGTAGAATACAGCTCCTTTTGAATATTCAACCCGTCATTTAATGCAACCTGTGTCGTCGTCCGGCAAGAGGTGTTGAAAATCACACGCAACTTCGTGGATGTACTTTGAGGTCGCAAGTGACACTGGTGCGGAATGAAGTAGAGGGATGCCTGAAATTCGATTGTCTGTTTCACGCATATGTCCTAACGAAAGCTATTCTTCTAAGTAATGATACTTTTACGAACCTTCTCTCTGGCATTAACACCGCCGACTGACAACGTCAACGATGTGCCAAGCCATTGAGGATCTGACTTAAAATGCAGCCTCACCTCGAAACGTCCTGACCGCAAAACTTGTATATTTAAAAAAAATGTTGTTCACAACTTTCTTGCTCTTGTGTCGGGAGTTTGATGTCTGAGAGCAATTCTTCTATTGATTAAAGCTTCGGGAAGGATTTGTCAATCGAGGTCAACAGTTTGACGCGCACATCCGACCGGTGTCCGTCTTATAAGTGTCTTTTGAAGAATTGGGCAATCAGGGCCTTGTTTAATCTGACCGACAGAGAAGAGCTCAAAATATATCTCAACTCCAATTTGCATGTAGATTTTTGCGACGTGTGAACTGCCAATTGCAGGTTCTTTTGGATTTTCCAGCAACTGATGCGATTGGTGCCCAGAAATTTATTTAAGGACCCATAAATCGACGGGGAACTCACTGCAGTTAACTCGCGACTTTACCACGGTGTGTACCTTTTTCTTGACTTGAGATTTGGATTCACCAATTCGGAGTAAGCTGATACTGGATGCTTCTCTACGCAATTGCAACCTTTGAGCAAAATCTTAGGTCACAACATTTTTTTGGGAACCGGAATCGGGCAAAGCTCGAGCCAAAATAAAATCAGAATATCTGTGTGGTGGGAGTGATTGCACACACTACACCTGTTACTCTTACATTTAGTAACACTGTGAAGACAGTTGATACATAAGGGATGTGCCATTGCATACTCAAACAGACGCTGTACTGATACTGCAGCGTATGCAGATAGAATGGTCTTCACCGTTACAATAAACGCATTTTGGTATCTTCGGAACACTTTACGACTTTGGCACAGAACATGCACGTGAGCTTCGATTGTTGTGTTTTTGGTAGAAACTGCTTTCGAATAGGACTTTGCGCATCATCTACCGATAGGTGTTGATATATTCGATGGAGAGCTGATTCACACTCATTCTACATTGGAATACATTATCGTTTGGTTACTGGGTCAACTTTGTTCAAAACGAGGTGGCTGAGAATGGCATCTACAGTTTTTCGATCATCCCCGATCGAGAGCAGCGATTCATAAACAGCAGATTCAGTATCAATCCGATGACCTATCAAAGTAGCTGCCGGGTGTAATATCTTAGACAAACTAAATGGAAATTCCATGAAAATTAGACAATCGTTATTAAAAACTCTTTTTAGTGCTGCCAGTGCCTTTTCTTAGTTGCCCCGAGGGAACATCTATATTGTGTCTAAAGCTTCGCCAATCATTATTAAACGATTGAACTTCTCGATGTTTGGAATGGTGAGATCATTATGAATAAGTGCTTCAAACAAACTCGGAAAATTTTTAAGCTGAGTCGATATAGGCATGTCTGTCGTCTATCCGTCCCTATGTCTGTCCATCTCTTTCTAAGAGCACTAGTCTCTCAGTTTTAAAACAATCGAGTTGCAATTTATACAATAGACTTCTGTCTTCTGTAAGCTGCTCATAAGTCAAACTCGTGCAGATCGGAGCACTATCTCACTAAACCAAATTGGGAACGTGTCAGTCTTAGAAGCTTCCACGAATTTCAAAGGAATCTACCAGGGTAGGTAAGCTTCGATTACCCGAAGATAGCCTTCCTTCCTTTCTAATTTCTAACATTAGGCGTGCTTTTGTATGTACAGATAAAACTTCTATCTCTCCACGATATTCGTCGTCAGAATCTAGAGTTTCGATACGTGTTTTATATTTCAAAGAATTTTCGCGCGCGTCACTTGACAACAGCTATAATGAAGCGCGCAGACGAAAAATACAATAAGCAACAACAACACTGCTTCAGCTACAATAGGCACAGCGCAACGAAAATAAAAAAAAAACGGCGATGTTTGGCTTTGCGACTGTTATTAATATGTATTAATGCCCGCCAAGCCAGCTGGCAACTGTAAGCATATACAGTTGATGCGAGCGAAAGGGGGATGGGGGCGACCAAAGTGAACAGATAATTGATTCGAAATAATGGCAATGCATCACAAAAGGTAATGCAAAATATACAGTGAATATACACAAATGCATATATGTATGTATGTGGATGCGGTCTACTATTTACATATGTGCCAAGAATTTAAAGTGTCACTCTCAACAATAATAGCGACGACAATACCTAAGAATAATTGACTTTCGGAATTTGAATTCAGCAAAGTTTCAAATGTATTAAATGTTCGCGACCGACGCATTTTGTCTGTTAGCCGTGTTAAAGGGTTGGTCACACATACAGGAACCCGCGCACTTTGTTTATTGTCACTGTTCTATGTACTGTGGCGAAACGGGGCGAATTCGCGTGAGAGAAAGTCTTCATTGCGCTCCCGTATCGCCCTATCCTAACTTACACTATACCTCATGAAATTCAATTTATGTATAAACTAAATTTAATTATGAAACGCCCCAACACGCCCATGAATAGTTATATCAATGTATTTTTTTGAGAAGTGACGTAAATTTGTTTCTAATTTTCCATGAAATCAAAATGATAAGACAACTCCAAAAAAGATAATGATTTTCTTAATTTAAAATTGTTTAGTTTCAAAGCTAACCGGTATATTAATTAACTTTCAGGAAACGTGGAGCTCTTAAAGTCGGTTAGGTCTTTATGTAGTAATGTTCAGAACTACAAGCTCACCTCTAAAAAAAACAGCTTTAAACAATTCAGAACTGTATAGGTGATACTCCGACTACAATATACTCATACGAAGCATTTATTTAATATTCGATACACACAAAAGTATGCAACACTTTCTGATTTTTTCTTTTCTTGTGAGGTGGTGCGAGGGTTTTTTTACGATTTCCTCTACAATTATTATTATCGTAACGAAATTCGGCAAATACTTTTATAAGCGGAGTTGCGGAGTGAAACTTTTACTCCTGCCAGCATCCTCAGCATCTTCTGTAATTGTAATTCGACGATTCTCAAAAACAAATTTCTTCACAGCTTCGACAACAGAAGATGTTGCTGCGCTGGGGCGTCCAAAACTAGTTTGGTCATCGTCGTATTCTAGGCCATTTTGCAGTGAGTATTATAGTTATGTCATGGTATTTGTAACGCATAGAAGGAAGCATATCCGATCCATATATATATCCTTGATCAACATGACAAGCCGAGTTGATATAGCCAAGTCCGTATGTCAGTAAGTCTATCCGTCTGTTTCTATGCGAACTAGTCTCTAAGTCTTAAAGCTATCGACTTGTAATTTTTGCAATAGACTGCCTTCTGCCGTAAGCTGCTCTTATCTAAAAACCAAGATCGGACCACTATATCACTAAGCCCCATATAACTGACCGATTTGGAATGAACTCTTAGTATACACAACATCTTATCATCCGCATTAAACCGAACTAAAATTGAAAGATGTCAGTTTCAGATGCCTTCACGAGGAAACAAAATTTTATTCCTATCGGATTACTATATCATACAGCTCCCATATAACCGACCGATTCGGAATGAAGTCTTATTACAGAAAAATTGATTTATTTCCAAATTAAACCAAATTTGATAAATTTCAGTATTAGACGCCTCTCCGTCTGCTGACAAAAGTTGTTCTGGATTGGACCACTATATCGTATAGCTGCTATATAACCAACCGATTCGGAATGCAGTTTTGGATTGATTTCAATGAATCAATGAATGAACTATTTATTCTGAGAAACTCGGTTGTCCAATTTGAATAAACATTTGTCTGCGATTTTGGGGCTCTTAAAAATGTGAAACAAATTTTGTTCGATTGGAATAAAATACAAACATTTTGTGATCATTTTCCAAAAGCGGTTCTATTCAGGCTTTATGATTTAGTTAAAATTTAATAAACAGACGTGGAACCTCTTACCATGAATACAAACTAAATTTAGTTCGATTGGAATGAAATACCAACATTTTTTGTTCATTCCAAAATCAAGAATATATATACTTTATGGGGTCGCAAACGTTTTCTTCTACCTGTTACATCCATTGCAACAAACTTAATATAAGTATTCTTGTAATATAGGTACAGAGTATGAAACGTATTACTAAACTAGTAAAAACTAGTAAATTTTCCGACTATAAGATACTCGTATTCAGCATTTATTAAATATTCGACACACTCAAAAGTATGAAATCTTACAGTCTCCGAGATCTAGGTGTTCATACGGACGGACAGACGGACGGATGGACGGACAGACGGACATGGTTAGATGCTGCTCGGCAATTTTTTAGAAATCATTTTTAAGCTGAAAGTATTTAATTAGAGATGGGATCGGGAATAAATTTATCCCGGTAAATTTCGATCCCGAAATGTATTTTCCCGTTTCTACCCGACCTCAAACAAAAATTGTGCTTCCTATTTCGTCCGAACCCCGCGGGTCTCGAATCCCGGCAGAAATTTTAAGTTGCAAATTAATACTATAATAAACCTCAGTTGCCCTTAGTTCCGGTTGAAATTTATACTGCACACGTGGTGGCTTCTGAGACTGACACGTACCAAAATTGGTTTAATTCGGATTAAAACAAAAAAACTATCCGGGATACTATATGGAAGCTATATGATTTTATGGTCACCAGACATGGAGACTATTAAAACTGGCACATACCAAATTTGGTTCCATTCAGATAAAAAACTACACATTTTGGTGTACTAAGAGTTCTTCCGAATCCGTTACATGGGAGCTTTATAATATGGTGTTCCTACCTGGAACAACTTTATTCACCAGGCGTGGAGGCTTTTAAGCTATATTATATCCCATCCGGGTCATGTTTAGTCAGCAGACGTAGAGGATTGTAAACCTGGCATGTATCATATTTGATTGTATTTTGGTATATTAAGATTTCATTCGGAATCGGTTGGTACACTCTGCAAGGTTATGAAAATCTTACCATAATAATTATACCCTTGCAGACTGTAATTTTGTCCATCTGTCTATCTGTCCGTCTGTCTATGCGAACTAGTCCCTCGTAAAGATCGGACCACTATATCATGTAGCTCACATGTAACCGATCGATTCGGAATTAACTCTTAGTACAGCATAATTGGTTGTTTCATATCTAAATTGAACCAAATTTGGTAACCGTTTTTAATGCCCTACGTCTGCTGACCAAAGTTGATCCAAATCGGATCACTATTAAATATAACTTCTATATAACTGACCGCTTCGGAATGAGCTCTTAGTACACCGGATTTTTATCCCAATTGGATCTAATTTGGAAAGTGTCAGTCGGAGAAATCTCGAATTTCAGCCGAATCTGCCATTGTATGTAAGCTTCGGATGCCCGAAGTTGGCCTTCCTTTCCTTTTTTTATAATAGAAAATCGTCGAGCACAACAAAATAAGTCTCACCTTCTTAGCTGCCAAAAAACTAAGTAGGCTACTTCCATCAAACTCTGAACATATATTTATACTGTGAATATATATTCATATGTCACGAATACATGTTCACAGTTTGATGTAAGTGGCCTACTTAGCATCAACATAATAACAAAAGAATCTTGATAATCGATTTGCAAGCTTCATGACAAAATTAATATATATTCATCCTTTTTGTGAATGGTATATAAGTAATGATTTATTAAATACTGGCGTTATGATATTAATCATTTATTACATGTAAGTGAATATTGAGCAATTAATGTCGTCAGGACAGAACATTAGACGTCTCTGCCTTTCGACGAACCACTAAAGACTAAACTTAAACTTCCTAAAGATAAGCTCTCCGCTGTCGGCAACGACGCCCGTCGCTACCCCGCAAAAGTGCGATCGGCATCTCTCGGAAGACGAAACTGCTTATTTTACGATAATGCAGAGCTCGCTCCATCGAGTGACTTATTTCGTTAACCCTTGTTAACTACTCCCTCCTTCAAAACTTGACCGTCCTCGGTCAAGCCCGTGCTCTTCAGCATCTGCTGAACCGCGATGGTGTTTCCCTTCTGCTGCCTAATCCGCAACTACCAAGAAACGCCGATTAGAGCAGCGCACACGACGGCAGCCAGTATGGAACCGATCGTAAGGTGTGACTGGACTTTGGTCAGGTGTTGCAGATTTTCCTCTATTAAATTCTGAAGGTACGGCAGGCTTAACAGAGCTTGGTGGCTGGTGACGTTAATCTTCGAAGAAGTCGCCACGCCCGGGATCCTCTTCGGCGCATTTTTGGAGTTGGTGTAATTTTTCCCGTTGATGTGAGCAGCCTGGTCAACCTGGTCTTGTGCGCAGCTGGTGCCTCCTTGCAGAAGGGTAATGAGGCGGCGATGACTTTGTTGGCGCATTCTGCTAAGATGCTCTGGGGTAACCGGATCGCTATTCCTTTGTGTGCGACTGGGAAGATAGTTATCTTTTTGCAAATGAACTTAGGTCTAGGTATTTCGATTACAAAAATTATGAATTCCTTATTAGCTAGTGCCCTCACATTGGCAGCGCCCAATAGTTGGGTAACGCTGATATCTGTGGAACCTTTCTTCAAAATCGCCCCTAAGTCATCATCGATGATAGCTGGACTTACAATATTTACTCTAGCCAAAATGGTGGCGATCATTAGGTTTTGCAATTCGAGCGTCAAGATTCTGTTTCTGGTTAAAAGGATCTTATAAAGGTGGGAAGTATTGATTTCTTCCTTTCTGTTTACTTTTAATAACTGGTTGACGGTATCGGTGAGGGCGTTGATCTGTGTTTGTGTTCTCGAATTTGTGATTATCTGTCAGTTTTAAGTCGGTCAAAGCTGTCAACGGTATGATTGCTAGGATGCAGAAATATCGAACTGATATCCTATTAGAAATGAGGGACACAGCCACTTACTAACTATGTTATACAGTTTCCCTTACTTAACTATGAATTTCCCTTATTTATCCGAACTTAGTGCTATAAAATCTGTTTCCTAAACATAATTCCCTACCTACCTCAAATTGTCTTTGTGGACCACCCTCCCTTTAATAAGAACGGTGGTTCCTAGATCTGCTTCTACCCTTTGCTCAGCACAGAGGGGAGCTAGTTTATTTCCTAACCTCCTGTTGGCTTTCACTAGGACCTGTTCTCCTACATCAAAGGTCCTATTTTGTCTGTTTGGGTTGTTCCTATCAAGTTGTTCTTGTTGGGCCTTTGCCCGTTTCAACATTATCACTTCCAAAAAATTGACAGTATCACTGTCGTATCCCGCATTATTTTCCTCATCGATCTCCGCCGCTGTCTCCGATGCTAACTGTTCGTACCGTTGTTCGTACTGGTCCTCCTGAGCGAGGTGATTAACCCTCTGTCTGCGCTGGTCGGAGAGTCTCTGGGAACCGGCCGGCCTCTTGAACGCACCTTGTTGGTGCCCGTTAGTAAGGCTTGTCATAGCCAAATTGGATCCCTGCCGTTTTTGAAAGTTAGTTGGCTGACGGAACTTAGAAGAGGATGGGTCAACATCCATCATCTCCACCTTATCTTGGCAACGGTGGCCATCTGTTTGGTGATTGTCCTGATTGCTCGTGTAAAATGGGTTTTTTGATTGCCTTCTATAGTGGTCGGGCTCGTTCTGCCCCCCCTGTCTGTATCTGGTTTGGTTCTGGCCCTTATTTTCTAATGCCCTTGCGTAATTTGCCGCAAAATCATGCCTATCGTGGTTGGCCTCAATTTCTTGCGCCATTGCCAGAGCTGATGGCAAGTCTTTAGGCTGCGCCGCAAACAGTATGTCTGTGACGCCTCTTCTTAGACCTGAAATGAAGACACGGAGTGCGTCGGCCCTATACTTTTCATTAATAAATTGCGCTTGAGCGGCGTCTTGTGACATGATCGTTTTGTTTGTGAGAAGGGTGAGTTTCTTCTCAACCTCTTCATAGAACTGTGTGATGGACATGCCACCCTGCCGGAGAGTGGCAAGCTCTTGTTCTAGCAAGTGCAGTGGACGTTTGTCAGAATATGTGAAATCGAGGCGATTGATGATTGCCTCAAAGTTCAGCACTGTGTTGAACGACGACAAGAGCGAGTCAGCGGAGCCTCTAATCTTATTTCTGATTATGAGGACCGCTTGGTAATGCTTTGAACTGCCTACAAATCCCTCGTATAGTTTATAGGCAGCTTTTGCTGCTTGGCGCCAGGAGACGTATTGCTCATGGGCCCCATGGAACTCTGGCAGCGTTTTTACCGCATCCAGAGTCTCATCGCAAGGTATCTCTCGATTTAAGGTAATTGGCTCGTAGGCCTTGGCCTCTGGGGCCTGAACTCTAGCAGCCTGCAGCTGGTCAGTTACCACTCGCAAACGCTCCTCAAAGTCAGCTTTTTGCGATGCCAGTGCAGAGCTGACCGCCGCAGCTATGATAGCTTGGATCTGTGCTGCATCCATTCCTTCTACTCTTCAATCTCAGAGTCTTAGCTGAGTTCGTTGAGCAATTTTACTAAGTAGCTGATGTTGTTATGAATGGGCATATGCGAATTATCTCTTATTCGTCCCCCCACGTTTCGTTTGTTTTTGTCGTCGGTCAGTCCCAGCTACGCCGAGCCGCTGTTATCAGTTATTCTATTTGAGAGTTAAATTCAAGTTCCCTCAAACACAGACTTCTTTTGGTTTTGCCCGCCGACAACAATGCATTCGTGGTGTTATGCTTCCTACTCACGCTTATCGCAACAGATAAGGCAGGTAGAAAGAAAATACAGATCTAAGAAACATAGACGCCCGAGTGTTTTTTTTGTATATGAATGTTGTTTTGTTTTCTATGCTATACTTTTTTGCTTTTGTTTTTTTTTTAATGACACTTGGGCGATATTTGAAAAAAAGTTTCACTTACATGTTCTTCTTTTATTGGCTATGTTGATATATCCCCCCTTGGCGATGTTCTTCTTTAGCTGCTCTCCAGTTGTGTTGGTGCTAATTCCTCTCTATCGTCGCCGCTGCCCAAAGCCGTCCGCTTTGGTGTACAATTTTGGGGTCAAATAATTGCCTTTTATTTATACTCGGTGGCTACGAGCTTCTTAGTGCAGTCGAACGCTCCCCCGCAAATTGATTTTGGGGTGCTTGGTGGTGTGAGTGCAGCGATCTATTTTTAGATCTGCCGCGAGCGCAGTTTATGATTGTAACTGCCTAACCTTGGAGCCGGCGTTGTCTCCGCGCTCTTTTGTTAGTGTGGCTTTATTCCTCTTCTTTTTTCTTATCGCTTAGCGGGCGTTGTCTCCGCGCTAATTGATTTTATTTAATTAATCTCGGGTGTTGTCCGATCGTGTTGGGCGCCAGTAATGATTTAATATGTTGTGGCGTTATGATATTAATCATTTATTTCATGTAAGTGAATATTGAGGAATTAATGTCGTCAGGACAGAACATTAGACGTCTCTGCCTTTCGACGAACCACTAAAGACTAAACTTAAACTTCCTAAAGATAAGCTCTCCGCTGTCGGCAACGACGCCCGTCGCTACCCCGCAAAAGTGCGATCGGCATCTCTCGGAAGACGAAACTGCTTATTTTACGATAATGCAGAGCTCGCTCCATCGAGTGACTTATTTCGTTAACCCTTGTTAACTTATATATAAATGTCTGTTTGTGGTGTTGTTTTCTTTTTAAACTATTTTAACTGTTTCCCAATCGCTAAGAAATTTTGACTGTATACTGATACTAACTTTAGCTCCTATAGTATTTGAGATCTAGCTGTTCATAAATACAGTCGAACGGCAAGGTCTGTAGATCCTAATCAATAATATAGTCGGAAAGGCTTCCATTTGCCCGTTACATACGTACATTTGCATGAAAACACTCTACTGAATGTACTGTATACTTCAAAAGTAAATGTATAATTGAAGGTTTTAGTAATATGTAGGAATCGCATTAAAAGTTTTTCCTTTATATGATTCAAGTTTAATGCAATGCGAGTACATACCTCTTTTCTTAACTGCAGTATATCAACACCACAAGTTGAGTTTAAGCCTTTACAGTATTCACTTTTCATATAAAAGTTGTTTGGGTTCACAAAAAGGTAATCGTATATAGTTCTAATATACGTATAAGAAGGAGTACTATTAGTAGGAAATCTTTGCTTTACAGCCTCTGAAAAATCCTTTGATATTCTATTCTTCGATAAGCAAATACTGATGGATGGAAAAGTATTAATCCAATGAATATAAGTTGTCGTAACTCCAATACTAGTAGAATCCGTGTGAAATCGTGTCATTAAGAGAATAAATATTGTGGTCATATTCCAACCAGACAGAATTATTACACATATCCAAAATAATCTGTAAAGAAAACGTATTTGAAAATGGTTGTATTCTTTTTATTATTAAGGAACGACTAATCATACCTTTTATTTTTTACACTTTGCTGTAAAAAATTAATTAGCTTTTTTTTAAAAGGGCTTGCTGTCATTTTTGTACTTTGACTATGCTTAGCAGTTTTAGTTAATCAATATTATATTACCACGTCACAAAAGAATATTCGAGGGCCGCTCTTTGTGTGTCAGAAAACTCCAGAGCAGGTCATATGCTTGGTAAATAAGATACTATTAAAGATGATTTTTGTTATTGCTATTGCTTTGTAAATTATGGTGTGGCATTTAGTCTTAATTAGTTTACGATTCTATTATAAAAGTATATAAACTACTAATTTAACTACATTGTAGTAGAGTAAACGAGTATTTTGTATTAGTACAAATGTATGTATCAGGGAAAAGGAATCGTCTCCGACCCCATAAGGTATATATATTCATGATCAGCATCAACAGCCGAGACGATCTAGCCATGTCCGTCTGTCCGTAAGAACACCTAGATCTCTGAGACTATAACATTAAATTTTGTATGAAGGCTCCGCTAGTGTACACGTAGATCAAGTTCAAAAACCTTATATCTGCCACAATTTTTGATACATTTACATCAAACTCAGTTTTTATATGTATAAGCATATAATCTACCGATATAAAAATTTCATTACGATGAGATAATATTTTTAGACAAGGAAAAAAAATTGTTTTTTTGTCTATCACGGCAAAAAAAATTAGAAAGCTATAGTCGATATTCCTATATAAGATACTCGTACTCAGCATTTATTCGTTTGCTCTGGCAAAGCAAACGAGGGGGAGGAGCAAAATTTTGAAGCAAACTTGATCTGACGCCCTTATAGCCATAGTCTCCGAGATCTAGGCGTTCATACGGACGGACAGACGGACATGGCTAGATCGACTCGGCTGTTGATGCTGATCAAGAATATATTTACTTTATTTGGTGTTAGACGCTTCGTTCTGCCTGTTACATACATTTACATGAATACAATATACCCGTTAGAGCTGCTGCTGCAGTCTCGTTAGAGCTCAGCAAACTCAAGCGTTAGCCATGATGCTCATTTGAGGTGTAGTGAATATGAATATGAATAAAGTGTAGTTTGATATAAATTGTCAGTCAGGTCATCTAATGCAGAAGGTCCCATAATGTGGCGGACACAATAATTTCGGCAAATGTAGTTTGTAAATTTTTCGTGTGCATTTTATTTAGGTCGAGCCCAGTGTGCAAAGATCACCAAATCCAAAGCTCGAGTCAAAAGCTCAGTCCGATAAGGTGCATTGAACAATTAAAAACTTACACACAACAATCATCTAACCAAAAATCTCAACAACCACCAAATATATTAAAATTATAAAAGTAAAATAAATGGTGAATGAAGTGTTGAAAGAGACAAATAATTATGAATCAAATAAAGATGTGGACCATAACATCGTTGGAAGGCCTTTCACAGTTAGAGATAACTGTACCACAGATGGGCATACTAATGCCGTTTATATGTCTGTTTGTTGTGCGTTAGTGGCTGCCAAGTTTTCACTAATTTGTCAATATTAACAAGTATTTTTCTTTTAGCACATTAAAACACTTTTCCTTAATCTATTATGCATTTCAAAATATAACAAAATTTAATTTTCCATATACTAGGCTAGCTATTTTGAACTTTTTAATAAATAAATGAAATTCTAGCTATTGGTTGATCGGCTATTGTTCGAGTTTGAGCAAACATCCATATGATGAGTTCTGAGCTTTTGGTTTTGTTACATAAAGAGCATTAAGTTAAACATAATTATGATCCGCAACGATAATTGCTGAATCAAAAATAGCATAATAATGAGTATATATTTGAGTAATTTCTGAGTAAGTCATGAATTATTTTAACATATAAGCGTAAGTTTCATATTTGCTGGAGACATGGGCACTTGAAATAGCAATTTGTTCTTATGGAGATCTTCAGTTGTTGCTGTTGCTTGAAGGTCATAGGTCCGGTTGGCTAACATCATAGACCACGCCAATGGTTGCGACTTCAATCATATAAAAGCTACATTACTTTTCGTAAATTTGAATATTTAGAGTTTGGGCCGTTTTGTTAATAGGTATTTTAGATTTGGGAGTTAAGTTCCACTTTTAGTTTCAGTAGGGATCCTTAGTATTATTATGTATTTGGGAGTTGAAAGGATAGCACAACCGACGCCACCCCGAAAGAGCTGCGGAAGCAGAGGGTCCCACTCGCTATTATCATTTGACCCGGAGGCCGATGTTAAGTATACCCACTATGGGAGTTGTTTCGGTCCTTCTGCATGCGGACTGAGTCCAGCTACACACTACGCATGCACACTTTGTACAAAACAGAGGCGGTTACTTAATTTTTGGCGCCCAAAACGTGAGGCCACTAGTTGGTTATATAATTTTTGGCGCCCAAAACATGAGTCCAGCTATACACTACGCATGCACACTTTGTACAAAACAGGTGCGGTTACAAATCCGATTTGCCAAAGATAAGACAAAATTGTAAAAAACAAGCATTATAAGAGCACCCCATACTCGTACTCAGACCACTTTTTTGTGAACACCATCGATTTGTTGAGTCTTTAATAAATTAACTTTTAATTCAATTCCATTAAGTTAACATAGCATACCCAAAAGTTGCTTGTAACAGCCTGCAGCATGTTTCCAAGACAATTTGGCTAGCAGCATTTTGTGACAAAATTCTTTATAACAATTTGGTGTACACAAGTTTACAAATCAGAAGAAATCTGACTCTCACTTTCACATAGCAATGATAATGATATTGATATGCCCATGTGTGCACGAAATGTATCTATGTATTAATATGTGTATGAGTCTGCTTATTTATATATGTTTGATTGCATGCATTTATATATAGGTTTTTTAGACAGCGCTTTTAGCAAATTTGTCTACATTTCTTATCCGATCTTAATAAGCTTCGGAAGATCGGAAGCGTATAAGTTTATACATAAGTTTGTACATGATTATCATATATGTCAAAAGTTGTGTTTATCGATATGCGAGAGCGGAAGGGGGAAGTGGCGAAATTTTAAAACAAACTTGATCTGCGCGCTCATCAGCGGAGTCTACATACCAGCGACATACCAGCTTTGTCATAGCATCCATCGTTGACCTCTTTCTTCAGAAGCCGTGTTGTAGAAGAGGCATCCTAATTTCTACATTATCCTGCAGGCGAGCGAGAACGCTTCCTTCGAGTACCTTTCCGATTGTGTCAAGCATGCACAGCGGTCTGTATGCCGTTAGATTCTCTGCATCTGCAGCCATCTTGCCGGGAATATTCCTTTTGATAGACATGTGTCATAGAGGCGCACAAATGGAAGAGTGGAGGAGTGCTAGCAACGACGCTTAACATGTTTACTTCTAAGGATAATATTTGAAAGAGCCTATAATCAAATTTTTTCTCAAAATAAGGTAAGTCTTAATTTGACCATTGACGGAAGAGAGTCGAAAAGGGCTTACTTAACACAAGTAAGAACGCTATATTCGATATTCCGACTATGAGATATTCGTACCCAGTATTTATTCAATATTTTACACACCCAAAGGTATGCAACACTTTTTCTTTTTTTTTTGGGGGGTGGGGTGTTTTAATTCAAAATATATTTCACGATGTTGAATACAATTATTATCCAATCTTAACAAAACTCGGCTAATAGGTAGATTATGTGCTTATACATATGCAAATCTAGTTTCAACTAAGTGCGTTAAGAATTTGCGGTTTGAGGGAGCAGGATTGGGCGTGGCACAAATTAGAAACAAACTGGACGTGACGCCCTACAAGGGGAGTCTACATGCCAAATTGGGTTCCTCTAGCTTTGACAGTCTCCGAGATCAAGGTGTTCATACAGACGGATAGACTTACACATCTAGGCCGACTCGGCTGATGATGCTGATCAAAAACTTTTTGCGTGTTACATACATTTGCACGAATACAATATACTCGTGTACTCTACCAGAGCATGAGTATTAAAACACTATTTTCTTAATTAACAAATGTATTCAGGCAAAACTAATGAATTCAGTTTCGAGTGCATATAGAAAATAAATAAATAAATAAATTTATTAATTAGTTTTTCAAAGGGTTTTTTTTTTTTTTTAACCGGCTATGTAATGGTCAAGTAATGGTCAAAATAGCAAGCGATAACAAAATTTATAAAAAAATATATCTTAAAAATTCCTTAAAAGAAGTGTTACAATAGCTATAAGAAATATGCAAAAAAAAACCAAATTTTGTTACCTAGTGTTGTTAAAGGTAGTTTTATAAGCAAAATGAGACAGACCAATTTCATAGGTTGTATACCCTTTACTTATTATTGAAGGATATATTTCATATGTTGCAGTGAATGTAAGAGGCAGATGGAAGCGTTTCCGACCCCCTATGAACGCCGGTCCGTCCGTAGGAATGTATGAAAATGTAGATCTTCGAAACTATAAGAGATAGACTTAAGACTTTAACTTTTATTCTCTGTCCCTTATAGACGCCAGCGAAAGTTCAAGGGCTAAATATATCAAAAGGGCGTGGCATACATCGTTTGGAAAAAGGGACCTGACACGTCTGCCCTATATAAGTTATAATAAAAATTCGTCATATTGAGCCTATAGGACCAACACAGTGGAATTGTACAGTATAGGAATATCGACCAGGTCAATGTCGAGGGCTTTATATTGCTTTAGAAAAATAGGGTTGTCAGCGACCTCTTATATGAACAACATAGAAAATGTGCTATACATATTAAATTGGGTTATCGATATATTAAGTTATCGATATATGCATACCTATATATTGAGTAATCGATATTTTGAGTTATTTCTACATGTATTTGTATATAATAAGTTTACGATATATGTATATTGATGTATTAATATTGATATTTGCGTCCATGTATATGTTATCGATCTGTTGTGTTATCGATATACAATATATGTTTATCGGTATATAGATGTATCGATTTATGCATATCTATAAATGTTTACTGATATATTAAGTAGTTGATTTATTTATATCGATATATTGAGTTATAGATAAATGTAACTCGATATATTAAGATATTTTTTTGAATATATGTACAGACGAATATACTGATATCGGTATATACAGATACATTTTATCGGCGTTCCACCGCCACTCCAATAAAACTTCTAGAATGCCACAAAATCTTCTAGTTTGTAAAGCAAGACAGCAACATATTGAAGATCGGAAAAACCATAGATCAACACTAGAAGGCGTAGCGACGAACGCCGGGTTAGTCAGTTAAAAACAAGTAAGAACTCTATAGTCGAATTCCGACTATAAGATACTCCTACTCAGACAACTTGTTGTGAACAAAACCGATTAGCAAATGTTTAATTTAATGAACTGTTATTGCAATTACATTTACTTAACATCAACTACATAAACTATCCAATAGCCCCGCGTATTTAGAGCGCTGTTGAAATAGAGTCTGCTATATCCCTTAATCTACCAAAGTGTGGAGAATGAGGTAGATGAATCGAGAGTCAATTGTATCAGCCAAGCAAGTTACGCTCGTTATAGTGGATGATAATAACAGGAGTAATGGGGTGCATTTTGGGCAGAATGATTGGATGACCAGCTCAAAGTCTAAAGTAGTGTTCTTTAAACGTCCGCCAACACGCAAGAGTCCATTCGGGTCCAAAAAAGATGAGAGATATAAGTGAACTGAACGATTTTATCCTTTTTTTATGCCATTCACAAAATGGTATATTCATTTTGTTATAAGGTTTGCAAAGGCATAGAAAGAAGCGTTTCCGACAATATAAAGTACATACATTCTTCATCAGCACGACTGGGGGAGTCGGTATAGCCATATCCGTCCGTCCGTGTGTCTGCACACTGGTAAATTTCGTTTCATCCAGATCGGTCAACTATATCATGTAGCTCACATATAACCGATTTTTCATTAATGAACCCTTAGTAGCAATGACATGAATATGAGAAAAAATACCAACTTACCACTTCACTAACACCAATACCTGTTAAACATTTCTCGCTTAGAGCTAGTTTAACTTTTCCGAGTTTCAAGAATACTTTTTCGGACTAAACATAAGTCTGCTCCTGCGGTGCCGCAGGGTAGCCACCTCAGTCCCCTTCTCTTCTTCTTGTTTATCAAAGATCTGAATCAGGTGTTATCCCATTACTTACTTATGTACGCCGACGACGCTAGACTTTGTTTGTCCTTCAACGACTCTTCCTCCCACTTTAGGCTGCAAGATAACCTTGATTCTGTCCAATCGTAGAGTCAACTTTAACTTACTAAATCTCAGCTGTTTTAAATCCAAAGTTATGTCGTTTTATCGTATCACACCGCTTAAGACATCTTACCTTCTTAACGATATGCCCCTTGATGGGATCGACTTAGTTGATGACTTGGGTGTTCTTTTATACCCTAAATTAAAATTCGATTTACGCATTTCAATTACCGTCAATAAGGCTGTGGGTGCTCTGGCTTTTATCAAGATGGTCGAAGGAATTTGATGATCTTTATACAACTAACCTGCTGTATACTTCTCTGGTCCGACCTATTTTGGAGTACGCATCGTGTGTCTGGTGTCCACAATACAGGAATCACCATGACCGCATTGAGTCTGTTCAAAAGAAATTTTTACTGTTTACTCTCGGTGAGTTGAATTGGGTATCCAATAGCCCCCTCTCTTCATATTCAAGTAGGCTTCTGCTAATAAACCTTCCATCTCTTGAAAATTTAGAATTATTCTGAATGTTATCTGTATAAATAAGCTGATTAATGGTGATATAGACTCGCCGTCTTTAAATAACCAAATTAGTCTTTGTGTTTCTTGTAGCACCACTAGAAATTATGCTCCTATCTATCTTCAGCACTGTTATTTACTGTTTATTTCGTGTCCTTTGTTGTAACTATAATAATCTCTTCGCGATTCGTGGCGGAAGCTTCTAGCCTGGGCTTCGCGCGTAACAAGCCCTTTGGGCTTGGTATCGTGGGTCCACTTGAACGTGCAGCGCATTGTATGTCAACGTCCCCATATAGGAAAAAAAACTATATGACGAAAACTTAGCAATGTGTTCAAAGAAATACTCTTGTCAGCTGTATTCCATAGCGGATGTGACCGGGAAGGACTTTTATGATATGAATAGTATCCCTCGGCCTTCCCCTGAAAATGTTTACTATATTTTACTATATTCATAGCGATCACTTCAAAAGTTTGGGCGTTAATAAAAGGCAGGTTATAGATAAACATATAGTCAAACACGAATTTATTCATTAACAAATAAAATATAAAATAAATTTATAAATTTAAATTATTTATTGCTTTCAATTAAATCCAAGTGATAATTTGCGATTTCATTCTCAATAAAAATATTTAGATCTTTCTAGTCTTCACTTTATGCATTTGGTTATTAATAATGCTTCTTATAGCGAAGTCCAACTCTGAAAAAAGTTTTTTAAATAAATATTAATTATCGCACTTTATTTAGATTTAGTAGGTAGGATATATACATTGTTATTATATAATAGCTTTTCTATGTGGGTAAATTGTTTTTAACTTTTGCAAGCTTGACCAGTGAGTAAAGAACGATAATTGTTCCGAGGGCTATTTGTCTATCTACCTATGTATATACAAATTAAAGTTCTTCCAGTCCGGTTGTGGCTGAAGATTATGTTGAGAGGTAAACTATACCTCTTATTGCTGGCCTCGGGCTGAGACAATAAAACAAATTATTTAACTGCCAAGTGTTAGAGACGCGACGTGCATTTTTAAACCAAACTAACATAAGATTTCTTAGGAGCTCAATTCAAGATAAGACAAATTGCAAGCATATTAACATGTTAAGCTAAGCGCGATAACGAAATCTGCATAACAAAGGCATGCGCTTATCGATGTTGGCGGCTGCAGCGGGAATTCTGATAAGACGTTGTCGCTTTCGGGAGTGTCGGGGTGAAGCTTTATTTTAGCGACTTATTGGAAGAGCGCTGTATTCGGAACTGATTTCTTAATACAAAGCATATTTCACTTAAGCTAAGCCAAAGCTCGCATCACGCCATAATGTCATGATCGGCAAGCCGACTCAGCAAAATCCTCGGCAATAACGGAAGCTCTTGTAGCAAAACAAAAGTGTCCGGTTACCGCCGCTGACCATTGCAGCTATAGCGCGCTGATACAAAGTATGCAGCTTTAACTTATGATATATACTTATGAAATATCCTATATTGAGTGTTATCTGTTAACTACTCCCCCTTCAAGTATAAGGCCGTCCTCGGCCGACCCAATCCCGGCGACGACTTCTCGTAACTGCTTCGCAGACTTCTGTGCGTCGATGATCCGCCAAAGAGTGAGGGCAATGCAGATTAAAGCACAGTATATGGCTTCAATGATGAATGCCACACGATAAGCTTGATCAGTTCCGGCGTCTTCCTTGAATTGCTGTATCGCCTCCAAATTACGTTCATTCAAACGATGAAGGTAAGGGAGGCTGAGGACATCTTGGCTGGCAGTGATGTCCAGCAACGGAGAATTGGCAATAACCGGGACTCTACTGCGTACGTTGTTGTGATTGTAAAACAGAGTCCCGTTAATTGCGACTCGGTCTCCGAACGTGATGAGATGCGTGCCTTGTACCTGGATCTCAGTGCCGTTGTCCACCTGAATAATTGCGGACCCGTCGTTGAGGATGATGATTCCGTCATCTACATGGGTGATTATCGCAGTGTGCCGTGCCACCTTCATGGAGCTCTTTGGCACATGGACTTCTCTAATGCCAGACGACAAAATGTGGCTCCAGGTGAAGCGGCGCAACTCTGCAGTGTGTGGGTTTCTCCATCGCATTCGGCTATGACGTTGTCAAACAATCGCAATATGAATGACAGGATAAATCGTGATTTTTCTGCAAGCTTTTTTAATCTTTGGGAATTTAATTATAAAATGTATAGTGTTAATGGATTGAAGAACTTTTACGGACGCAACGGACATAAGAAATCCTATGGGAGTGTTGGTGGGTTCCTCTAGCCAAATTGATTTCAAATCTGAGTGGTCCAAAATGTTTGGGCTAAAATGTTAGCCTCCGCAGGAGTAATAGCAAGCACTAAATTTTGCAACTCCATCACAGTAATGTTTTAAATAAAAGGCTAGTGTCCACTTGTGAGTTTTGGTTATCTTGAGAATTTTATTGACAGTAACTGTTAACTGCTTAAGCTGGTCTTGAACTCTAGTGTTTATTTCTATTTGTCTATTGTTGGCATTTTAGCAACTTTCCGGTTTTCTTTTTAAGGAGATATGCCCACCACCAAAAATGTTTTATAAAAACTATGCCAGGTGGCTAATACTAAATTGAAAAACTATATCTAATTTATACGAGTTTGCCTAGTGGCTTAAAAAAGGTGTAACGAAAAAATGAAAAAAAAAAACAAGGGAGTCACCTTAGGTTGTCCTTGTGGACCACCCTCCCTCTAATGAGGACCTCGGCCCCCAGGTCTGCATCCACGGCCTTCTCATCACATAAAGGTGTGAGTTTGTTTCCGAGCCGTCGGTTGGACTTGACCAAAACTTTGTCACCAACGTCGAAGACCCTATTCTGCCGATTTGCGATCTCTAGCTCTGAGCGTTTCTGATCTTTTCTTGTATCTTCTCTTGGGGCTCATCTGGGTGCGCCTGAACTACATCAACTGGTCTCTGGTCGAGCAGCAAAATAACTTCTACGGTGTCACTTATGCCTTTATCGATCTTTAGGCATCTGGCTAGCTCTAACAGAGTGCTGTGAAAGCGCTCAACCTGTCCATTCGAGATGCTATGCAATGGTGGTGCATTTGAAATGCTGGCCCCATAGTTGTTTGCAAGCATAGTCACGATTGTCTCTGAATTCAATGACGGTTAATTGTCACAGTAAATAGATCTGGCTTTTGGAAAAAAATTCATTAGTTGCATTAAGGCTGGCTTCAGATCCACAATGGTTCTTGAAGGGACCGGTTGGACAATAGCAAACTTAGAGAACTTGTCGATGCAAGTGAGAAAAAATGTCCTATCAGTGGAGAAAATGTCTATGTGTAACATCTCTGCTACACGTGAGGGGATCGGTGTCTCCCCAAGCTCTTGTTTTTTGGGGTGTCTATCATATTTAGCCCTAGCACATGCTTTGCAATTTTGTACTATTTCATTGGCTATTTTTGCCATCTTTGCAAAGTAGTACTCGGAGAGTACCTGCTTGATATTTTCCTGTGCAGACCTATGGGCCCTATTATGCTCGGCTGTGAGGATTTCCCTTCTTTCTCTAATCGCAAATACGTCCACTACGCGATTTTTGCAGTGCCCGAACTTTGTGGCCGGGTAGCTTCGAACCAATGCATCTTGTATCATTGCAAGCGTGTGTAAATTACAGTGGAGAGCATTTACGCATTTGGGTGAAACTACATCTTCGAGCTCGTCTAGGAGCGATTCAATGCAAGTATAGCTGATCAAGTAGCGTTTCTTATTTCCAAATAGAATAAAACTCTGTTTTAAGGGGAAACGCGCCTCTTCTAGCACTATTTGGTTTTGAAAACAGTTCAAGGGTTTGTCTGTTGTCTCAATGGTGTTGGTGAGAGATACCTCACTGTGGATCGTTGCTGCGCAGGACTCAACTTCTTGTTCATTTACAGCATTGAGATGCTGTCTTGACAAGGCATCCGCAACCAGATTGTCCTTGCCAGGTTTATAGAAGGTATGTGCATTAGACTCGTCAATGCGCGCTTTTCACCTTTTGATCTTCGCGTTTGGATTGGATTCCGAAACTGCGAAGGTCAAGGGTTGATGATCAGTGAAGATATTAATGTCTTTCACCCCATACAAATAGTGCCTTAACTTGGAAAGTGACCATACGGTGAACAATAACTCTCTCTCATCCGTTGCATAGTTAACCTCGGTGTCCTTCAATGTTCTAGAAATCATTGTTATAGGACGACCCTCTTGACACAAAAGTGCACCTATGCCGTGAGCCGAAGCATCGGTCGTTAGATCGAATGGCTTCTTAAAATCGGGGTACCTGAGCATTACATTCTCGGATAACAAAATATCGCGCCACTTCTGAAACGTCCTTTGCTGCACTTCAGAGAATTTAACCTTTTTATTTCTAGACCTATGTTCACTGACTGTTCCATTCTCACCCTTCGTGCTTCGTGTAAGCTTTTTAGGACCCAATCCACGTGTTTAATGTGGGATTCCTCATCTTCTGAAAAGATGATTACGTCATCGACATAAACATAGCAAAATTTGCCAATCTGCTCTCGGAGTATGTCGTCGATGGTTCTTTGGAAGATGCTTGCAGCATTCTTTAATACAAAGGGGAGTCCTTTGAACTCGTATTTCCCCCCGTTCACTGAGAAAGAGGTTTTTCACGGTCGCGTTCAGCGAGTATGATCTGGTGATAACCAGACTTGAGGTCTAATGTTGAAAAGAATTTGGCTCTCCCCAAATTCCTCAATATCATTGATATATTTGGCATAGGGTATTTGTCAGGCACGGTTGTTTCGCTAAGTTTACGAAAGCCCATTACCAATCTCATTTTCCTATTGCCTGCTTCATCAGTGCCCTTCTTGTCTACAACCCAAATTGGGTTATTGTAGGGAGCGACGGACTTTTGAATTATATCATTTTTTAGCAGATCTTTGAATTCTTTATTAACGAAATCAGCTGCTCCCATTGGATATGGGTAAAGCTTGGCAACTTCTAGCTAATGGGGATGCCTCTGCACAGTCTACATTTGTGAAATTTACATTTTTGGAAGGAGATTCTTTCGACCTTCGTACCCCACTTAAGTTGTCCTCAAGCTAGACAACTGCCTGCTTTAGCAGGTCAAGGCCTACGATCCCATCAAAAGCTGACAAGTCCGGCAGAATGAAAAAGGTTGCCTTCAACCCAAACATTGAAACAAAGCATTTGTGTGTAATTTGTGTCTCTCCGTGAATGGAATGAATTTTGAACCTCAGCTGATTTCTCTGACCGCCTGTGCGGTCAGATGCGGAGTGCTTAATATTCGTGTAAGCAGGGGCTTGTGTGGGCTGCAAGACCCTTGAGAAGGAAGGATCGACCACCATGGGCACCTGTGCCTCATTATTATTGTGCTGCCTGCTGCTTCGCTGGTCAGTCTGCACTGGGGCATTGCTTTGCTTGCTAAAGTGCGGATTCTTTGGACCGCTAGCTTGTGTTTCGGCTTGTTGCGAATGCCTCCCCTGTTAGTGACCCTGCGCTTTTGCATGCGGCTTGCGCTCTTTGTCTTCTCAACTTCTTGCGCGAGAGCTAGCGCTGAAGGCAAATATCTGGGCTTTGCTGCAAAGAGCACATCTGTAAGACTACGCTTGAGACCCGATATGAATACACGCAACGCATCGTCGCGGAATTTTTCACATAGGCCCTTTGCTAAAGCTGGCTCATATGGCATGTTAACTTTGTTAGTAAGAAGAGTGAGTTTCTTCTCTACCTCATCGTAATATTGAAGCAGGGACAGGCCACCTTGCCTCAAGGTACCTAATTCCTGTTCAATCACATGAATTGGTCTCTTGTCAGTGTATGTGAAATCTAGGCGATTTATTATCGCATCAAAATTCAATACAGTACCAAATGAGGCCAGCACTGAGTCTGCGGGGCCCCTAATCTTGCTTCTTATGATGATAACATAAGATTCCTGTACTCCTGCAAACTCAGGTAAGCACTTGACGGCATCTAGCGGCTCGTCACAGCGAATGTCGTTTCTAATTCCTATAGCAGCATATGCTACTACTTGTGGGGTGGCAACGTTTGCTGCTGTTATTTGTTAAGCTAACTCATTAATTCTTTGAGTCAATGCTTGCTCCCTCTGCTGGTTTGCAACGGCCTGTTCGGCTAAAGCATTGCTGATACCCGTCCTTACTACTTCCCTAAGCTGATCTGGATCCATATTACCCCAGTGGCCGCGAAAACCACGAGAACTGTATGTATTGTTATAGCACAATTTTAGACACATAGAAAGTAACACAAAGTAATTTTATTAACGATCTGGATGATAAATTGTTTCAACTCAAATTCTCAAAGCAGTCACTCTCACGTGTTTCAGAAACTTTTTTTTATATGATCTGTTGGAATATAAAATACACACTAGTACTAACTAATTTTTCTAAACAAAAATTTTTGAGTTCGACGAAAAATTTTGGCTATATGACTCAACCAACACAAAAAAATTTTTTTTATAAAACTGGTCACTCGCAGCTCCCGCGCTGCTGTCTTAATTGTTGTTGGTTGTTGCAGCTCCTGTGCTGCTGTTTTAATTGTTGGTGGTTGTGGAGTCCGACCACTAGTTGGGCGCCAATTAAAGTTCTTCCAGTCCGGTTGTGGCTGCAGATTCTGTTGAGAGGTAAACTATACCTCTTATTGCTGGCCTCGTGCTCAGACAATAAAACAAATTATTTAACGGCCAAGTGTTAGGACGCGACGTGCATTTTTGAACCAAACAAACATAAGATTTCTTAGGAGCTCAATTCAAGATAAGACAACTTGCAAGCATAACATCATGTTAAGTTAAGCGCGATAACGAAATCTGCATAACATAGGCCTGCGCTTATCGCCGTTGGCGGCTGCAGCGGGAATTCTGATAAGACGTTGTCGCTTTCGGGAGTGTCGGAGTGAATCTCTATTTTAGCGACTTATTGGAAGATCGCTGTATTCGGAACTGATTTCTTAATACAAAGCATATTTCACTTAAGCTAAGCCAAAGCTCGGCAATAACGGAAACTCTTGTAGCAAAACAAAAGTGTCCGGTTACCGCCGCTGACCATTGCAGCTATAGCGCGCTGATACAAAGTATGCAGCGCCGCAATTGCGAGGGCTGTTCTTTAACTTCTGATATAAACTTATGAAATATCCTATATTGAGTGTCATCTGTTAACTTACAACTCTAAAGCATACTCTTGATCGATTGCACAGCCGTGCCGGCGGTGTCATGGTGTGGGGAGCTATTTCTTACTTGGCACCATAGAACTGCAATTTCTAACCAGCCGTATGAATGCCATTGCGTACAAAGAAGTACTGAAACCGGCTTTTCCTGCAATCAAGGATATATTTGGAACCTTGGAATGGAAGTCTAAGCACGATAATGCACCAATTCACACAGCCAGGATCGTAAAGTCCTGAATTGAGGGTCAGAACGTTGAATTGCTGACTTAGCCGCCTTACTCACCCGAACTCAACATTATAGAAAATGTTTGGGGATGGTTGGCACGCAAAGTGTACGAGTCTGACAGACAATATTCAACTGAAGCTCAACTCATTGAAGGAATGAAGAGGTCCTGGGAGGCTATTTCACTCAATTACATAAAAAAATTATATGACTCCTTACCCAAGCGGATGTACGAAGTCATACTAAACCGTGGAGGCTCAACCCATTATTAAATTTTGTTAAAAAAAAAATGAAAATATTGAAATTAATACTAAAAAATAATTTGAATAAAATTTGTATCCATTGTTTTTTGTTATTTAAAATTTTCAAGTGACTGTGTTATGTTATCTATTATATATCTAATATGTTATCTATTATTAAATCTCGTGTAGAATTTAATATTTTTTATATGACAAAAAAATTCATCTCAAAAGCTTTATTCGTTTTCCTTATATTAAGCTCCTAAGACGCGGAGCATAGGGTGTGCTAATCGGTTGTCGGCCAGTGTATATAATATATATATGACTCATTAGGCATCAACGCGCAGGTCAATCGGAAATAGATGGGACGTTGAGGCTTTCACACAATGTACATTTTATGACTTAAGCTCACACTAAAAAACTCGAGATCATTGCTTGTATGGAGGCAAGCAGCGCACTGTATTTTATTTGTATCTAAGATATTTCACCGATCGTCATGATATTTATAAAGTATACTAATATGGGCCTGGAGAATGTCAATACTATATATCATTTTGGAAAAATGGGCGAACCTCAGTGGGCCCAGCTGAATTCCAATGTATGGCAAGGTCTATAAAGCTATTGAATTTATGAACCATCATAATATAAAGGAAGAGTCGCAGGAGTCAAGAAATCCAAGCTCACTGCAATTTGCACACTTAGGTTATCGAGCGGATTCGGAATAGTTCGAAATATAGATATATGACGTCAGAGAGAGGGAGACAGAGAGAGGCGAACACTCATTACGCCAGCCAGTCCTCACAGATTACAGAATTCATAGGAGGCGTAGTTGAGATCCTCGATATCTATTTCCCTTTGGTAAACAGCATGGTTGTATATTACCGTTTTTGTAAGATCACCTTTACAGGGAGAAGCCCGAAGCATCCATGGAAATGGCACTATGAAGTTATTAGTTATTATAGAATAGGTTGCATTAGATCTGTAGTATCGCAACAGTTTTAAAGAAACTCCCCCACAGTTGTATATTATGTAAATTCTATAAATAGTAGGTGTAGGGGTAAAATAGCTTTAACGATATATAATATATATACGCACATTGAAGTGCATAAGTTTTTTTTATAACAAGACATTCGTTAGGTATATAGTGGTGTTGAGTATAATTAAAGTTATTAAAAAGTAGTAAAGAACACATAGTTTTAAGTTAGTTGGGGAATAGTGAAAAGGCCCTCAGATGCAAACCACAATCCGACCATGGACGCGCAATAACCCCCAGATGGCGTCTCGAAGACGACTCATGCGATCACAACAGATGGCGCTACGCAAGCAAAGAAAGTTTAAGACGTGCTTCAGGTACAATTTCAAACAGAAACGTACGCAAGCCCGCTCGCTCTCAGCACAGCGACTGTGAGCGCGCATATACGCACGCCCACGAACAACCTCAGCACCAGCCGAAGCATACACCCACACACACGGACCGAGAGAGAGAGCCTGAGCTTGGGAAACACGCAGACGCTTCCACAGCAGCACAGGGGAAAAAGCTCGTTGGCTAGAGCTAGCAAAGAGCCTGGAGGAGTTGATCCAGTCTTAGTCTTCGGAGCTTGATTTCGATGAGCTTCACACTACCCGACAGAGAGAGCCCCATGTCGCCCAACCCGTATTACGCGCTTCCGGCGTACAGTACCATATCCGCAGGGAGCGCCGGTCGCCGCCACTATATTAGCAAATCACAGCGGGCTGTACACCGCACTGGAAAGCAGTGGAATCCGAATAAAGGATAAGTGTGCCAAAGGGCAAATTCTCCGAAGCAGATGCTGCGGTAGGGACACAAATAGATTGGAATAGGGCTATATTATATTCCTAAATAAAAAAAAAGTGTTTACATTGAGACGACTACTACAGTTTAGTTTTATAGGGTGTGTCAAAACATTGGAAAACATTTCCAGAAATGCCCTCGAAACTCTGAGGATTCAGCAAATGTCTTTTATTACCAAGTAACATATATTTGCAAGCATGTTAAACTTAAGCACGTTGACAGCTCCAAGTACAATGTGTGATTATTAATTAAGTACTTAACTATTTGCGGTGACTTTTAACGCGTTGCTGACGATGATACTGACTAACTAAAAAAACGCAATCGGCTCACTCATAACCAATGCCTTCTGGTTGCAAACGGATAGTGTCGAAACTATGACCACTTCGTGTTTGACGCTGCCTTTCGTATCCTACATGTATGTGTGTGTGGGTGCGAGTGGGTGCATTTAAGTATGTTTGTGTAAAAACTAATCATCGTTTTAATAGGAGAAAAAAAATATGAAATCTGATCATAATTATACTCGTACTCTATTAGAGTAAGCGAGTATATAGTATTCGTGCAAATGTATGTAACGGGCACAAGGAAGCTTTTCCGACCCCATAAAGTATGTATGCTCTTGTCCAGCAAAAACGGCCGATCTAGCCATGTCTGTCAGTCTGTACGAACACCTACATCTCGAAGACTATAAGAGTCATCAAATTTGGTATGTAGACGTCAGATCAAGTTTGTTTTAAAAATTTGCCAATCCCGCCCCCGCAAACAGCAAGTTTGTTTTATAAATTTGTCAAGCCACCTCCCACCTCCCGCATCCGCCATTCGATCAAAACCTTATATCTCCCACAACTTTTAACGCTTTTATGTATGTATAATTTAATGAGATAATTTTTGTAGACAAAAACGTAAAAACATTTTGTATGAGAGAGAGAGAGAGCACAGCACCTAAAAAAAAAAAAACAAGTGAAAACACAACAGTCGAGCGTGCTCGACAGTTAATTACCCTAATAAGCCGCTATCAAAAACAGCTCTTGATCAACTTAGGAAAAAGTCAGACTTGGGGCCTCTTAAAACTGATAAAAACTAAATTTTTCTCTATTTGGATGAAGAAGAAATTTGAATGAAAACCATATTCCGAAAAAACCATATTCATCTAAATGCGTTAAAATTTGTGAAAGATAGAATGTTTTTCGGTTTACGGGCACGTAGCAAAATTTAAAAAAAAAAACTTGCTCTGACGCCCTACAAGGGGAGTATACATACCAAATCGGGTCTCTCTAGCTCTTACAGTCTCCGAGATCTAGGTGTTCATACCTCTCACACTCTGTTGTTCTTTCCCCTATTTTGTGTCACTCTATCATAGTCAGTGAAATCATAAAATACGATCGCCGTGCTCGCAACCGCGCTCTCTTCCTTCTACAAGCAAGTTATCCTGCTGTTTGCTGAATTCTTCTATGAAACATTTCTTTTCTCTATTTTTTCTCGTCTGCCTCAGTTTGCTGTTATTGTTAATAACGTTCCCATTGCTAAAATTTTGCAAGATCGTCGACTGAGGTTTGATTTGCTGCGGCGCATTTTCTTCATAAAAAACTCGTAGAAAACTATATGACGTAAACTAAGCAATGTTCACAAAAACAATACTCTAGTCAGCTGTATTAACTCGCGGATCTGACTGGAAACGAGTTTTATGATACGAAAAGTATACCACGGCCTTCCCCTGAAAGTTTTTACTATATTGTGAAAATTACATAGCAAACACTTCAACACCTTCGGGCATTAATAAAAGACAGGTAATAGATAAACATGAATTTATTCATTAGAACAAAATATAAAATAAATTTATAAATAAAGGTTTTGAGTAGTATTATTATTACATTTGAATTATTTATTGCTTTCAATTAAATCTAAGTGATAATTTGCGATTTCATTCTCAATAAAAATATTTAGATCTTGCGACTTTCTAGTCTTTGCTTTATGCATTTGGTTATTAAAATAACGCTTTTTATAGCGAAGTCCAACTCTGAAAAAAAGTTTTAAAAAAATATTAATTAATCACACTCTATTTAGATTTAGAAGGTAGAATATATATACACTTTTATTACAATAGCTTTTCTATGTAGATAAATTGTTTTTATTTTTGCAAGAATAACCAGTGAGTGAAGAGCAATTTGTTCCGCGGGCAATTTGTCTATCTACCTATATATATAGTAGTTAACAAAAAATATGTATCTTTATTTAGTTCCATTCCATGCACAATGTATCTTAAGTAACTGATTTGCGGACTTATACGTTTACATCTTAGTAGTAAAACAACAAATATTTTTTCCTAACAAAATACCATTATAAAAATACCATTATAATATATAAACCAAATGGGGTTCCAAGACCTAGCAGAGCAACTAATCAACCAAGCCTTATCACAAATTCGACAAGTGCCAATGTTCGAAGGACCTACTGACGGCCTAAGTTCATTCATAAGAACGATTGAGTACATATTACAACTATACCCAACAAATGATGTGAGACAGAGAGTGTTCTATTCGGAGCAATTGAGCTGCAAGTGGTTGCACCAGCCCAACGGATTTCGGAACTAGCCCAAGACAACACTTGGATGGAGCTTAAACAAGCTTTAATCAGCGAACACAATACAAAGACCTGTCTAGAGGAACTATTAAGACGATTGTATAACACGAATTATACGGGCAATCGTCGTCAGTTTATTAAAGAATTCGAAAACAAATCGTATATAATTAATAATGAGTTAACATTAAAAATAACAACATTAGCAATAAATTTATATAAAATACAATTTTTAAGCCAGTTCGAATTAGTAAGTCATACAGAGCAGACGTGCCTACGCTTATCGTGTAATACTTCTAAAAAGAACAGCACAAAACAAAATTCCAAAAACTTACAAAAACAAAACGCAGTGTAATCTAAATTTAGAACAGACAACAGTTAACTATCCAACGGCAAGAAACAACAACAACTAAATAACATCACAAAAAGACATACAATGCGGGATCTGCCAGACCTGCGCAGCAGGTCTAATACCCTACAATTCAAAATAGATAAATCAAAATCCCTAACTAATCAATGTGTCGGACCTAAATACTTAATTATGAAACGCACTGATGACAATAAAACGCTAGCAAATTATTCACCTTTCCAAATTAAAAAAACCATTGATAACTTGTGCGGTGGTGAAGTGGAAGAGTGCAAGCTTTTAGCAAGCGGAGCTTACGAAATAAAAACAAAAACAATGCATCAAGCCTCCAAACTCATTCAGTTAATAGCACTTGACAACCAAACCAATGTAGAACTCTCAGAACATAACACACGCAACTTCTCCAAAGGTGTTATATACTGCAACAACCTGCGCGAAATCGAAGAAAGTGTAATTCTCCAAGAACTCAAAGAAAACAACGTTATAGAAGTTAAAAAAATACTCAAAAAACAACAAGACAAACTCCAAGAAACCGGCTTAATAATTCTCACTTTCGCAACAATCAACTTACCAGCAGACATCAAAATTGGTTACCAGAAAGTAAACATACGCCCGTATATACCACTGCCACTCCGATGCCGCAACTGTGGCAGAATTGGACACCCTACCAAGTTCTGCAAGAGCGAAAAAATGTGCCTAGACTGCGGAATTGTCGACCACAAAAAAAACAGAAGAGGAGAAATGCACCAACAACAAAACCTGTATTAACTGTAAGGAAAGCAAATTACTAACCTATCATCACAGTATTTTCGACCGCAACTGCCCTACCTTTATCAAAAACAAAGAAATACAAGCCATCCGCACCATCGAGAAGATATCGTTGAAAGAAGCACACCAATTGTACAATGAAAGGCACAAACTACAACAAGCCACTTACGCAGCAACAACTCAACTGAGAAGCCAACAACACCAACCTCCAAGCTTGGACCAGCATCGCAACCCAACTGACACCACCAGGAAACTAGTACAATATGAAGACTCCAGCACAAGCCACTCACCGTCAACGTCAACAAAAACAAATACCTACCTACCCGCCCCATCTCAACTCGACTCTCAATTAATTAATGAAACTAAGATTAGAATATTCGGAAAAAACAACAATTCAAAATTAACAACCCCACTTAAATCTAAAAACTTAAAAAAACAAAAAATCGCACACAATTATAGCAACCAAAAAGATGAATCAGAAATGAACATAGAAGACGATTCAACATAGCAATCCTGATATAATCACACAGCAGGGAGCCGGGGCGCGAGTCTCCGATGGGCATGTGGGCTACATTATTAGCTTCCACGCGCATTGGCGAAGCCCCCCGGCCTCATGCACTAGTCGCACGACAAGCCGCGACACCCCATAACTGCCGAACAGCTATGAGATGTCACGGCCAAAACACATCATATCTGATCTCACTGATTCCTCAAAAGCCTGAAAGTAAAAATAACCCCCCCCCCACAATTTAATAATGATTACCATAGTCCAATGGAACTGCCACGGCTATCTTAACAACTATGATCAGGTACAATTATTAATTAAAAAGTTTTCCCCACAAATCTTAAGCCTACAAGAAACCCACTTCCACAATAATTCACAAATTCCTATCCCAATAAACTACACTTGCTACAGCAAAAATTCATCCACGGCATCAGCCGGAGGCGTGACACTGCTAATCCACAACTCTTTAGAACACAGAGAAGTGCCCCTTAACCAAGTTTTTGACTCTGTCGAAGTAGAAATTCAATCAAAAATCCCCTTCAACGTCATTTCATCCTACACACCCCCCCAAAAAGCATTTAACACCTCCCATCTAGACCCCTTCCTAACAAACGCAAGGCCTAAAATAATAACCGGAGACTTCAACAGCTGGCACCAAATGTGGGGCTCATTAACTGACAACAAGAGAGGCAAAACGTTAGCTAAATTCATAACCGCTTCCAACCTTATCCTTCTCAACGATGGCAAAAATACATTCCGAGGTTCATAACTGACAAAGCAGACTGGACTCTATTCTCAAAACACACACAGCAATTAACTGAAAAATTAGTAGATAGTAACAACATAAATAAAGAAACAGCCACCATACAGAAAATCATTCGCACTGCAGCTCACTTTGCAATCCCCCAATCATCCCCACACAAACACCCAAAAAACGTTCCCTGGTGGAACAATCAGCTCCATATACTTAGAATAAATAAAATATTGTCATGGAGAAAACTAAAAAAGAACATTAACACAGAAAACATAATTAGATACAAAACAGACAACGCCTTATTCCGACGCACACTAAAAATAGCTAAAAAAGAAAGCACCAACACATTCACCTCACAAATAAATCCACAAACTCCTGCGCAAAAAATATGGCACAACATTCGACGCTTTTGCGGCCTCAATCCGTCCAAGAGCATCCACTGCATATACTACCCAATATCATCCCAACACTCAACCGACACAGCCGAAATCGCAAACATTCTCTGCAAAAATTGGTCAGACACAGCTAATGACTCCAACTTCCCACCACCCTGCTCAGCCGCTAAACAATCAGCAATAGCGGCAAATCCTACCGCCACCTTCAATAAAAAAGCATTAGCTATCGAAGGCGATATTTCAACGCTAGAATTCAATGCAGCAATATACTCCCTAAGTGGCAAAACACCCGGACTAGATAGAATCAATTATGCAATGATAAAGAACGTAGACAATAGTACAAAGACTCGCATAATACACCTACAAAACGCTATCCTTAACAACTACATCCCTCAAGTGTACAAGACTAGTATTATAATCCCAATCCTCAAACCATCCTCCCCCAAAACTGAAGTAAACTCATACCGACCTATATCACTAAACCCCTGCCTATCAAAAGTATTGGACAAAATAATTGCAAAGAGACTGTGGTGGTTTGTTACCAACAACAAACTCATACACAACGGTCAAGTTGGTTTCAAGAAGGGCAAATCAACTATAGATAGTCTACTTTTCGTAGACCATCTCATAGTTAGGACGCTCTCAAAAAGAAGCCACACATCAATAATTTCACTGGACTTCGCCAAAGCTTTCGACAGAATAGGATTACACACCATACTCGAACAACTAAAAATATGGCAAATCGGACCCAAAATATACAACTACGTTAAAAACTTCATGACTAACAGAAAAATTATAACTAAAATAGGACAAAATTACTCAACAGCGCAACCACTACACAATGGCATTCCACAAGGCTCTCCCCTCTCTGTAATTCTCTTCATAATAGCATACAACAAACTGACCTCAACCATATCCTTGCATAAGAACATCCAAGTTAGCGCATATGCTGATGACTTCAACCTAATCCTTAAAATCCCTAACTCCAAAAACCAAGACATCGATCTAACCCTACTGTTTTCCCAAATATCAAAATGGTGCGAATACTCCGGAGCCCAGTAATCAACAACAAAATGTAAACACCTCCATATCTGTCGCAAACACAACTGCTCTTGCAACGTCCGTACTGGCAACCTCCAGCTAACAAACGTTAGCAGCATAAAACTCCTTGGTATCAGTTTTAACAACAGATATAACTGGAAGGATCACGTAAAATACTTAAGAACTTCACTAGACAAAAAACTTAACATCATAAAATGCCTTTCCAACTCCAAATTCAATTGCCACACATCTTCTTTAATAAACGTCACCAATGCTATTATAATCTCAAAGATCGATTACTGCCTCCCCTTGTTTGGCTCAGCGCCCCAGAGTACCACCCGAACCCTCAACTCAATTACGAATTCCGCAATAAGACTAGCACTCGGTGCTTTCAGAACCACTCCAGTCAATAACATGCTATATGAGACACAAATACCTCATATACATATAAGAAACCAAATCGCAACAGCTAAACTCTGCAAATCAATAGTAAATTCACACAACTCACCTATCTTTAACATAATTAAAAACTACAAGACTCGAAAGAAATTAAAATACGAATCTACAATAGACAGAATCATCAGCACTGCAAAAAACCTCGGTATTCCGCACACACAGTATCCCCGAAACCCCATAATACATACCCCCCATGGCACCTACACAAAACCTCAATCGACTCCTCCCTCAGTGAGTACCCAAAAACCTCAACCCAACCTCCTACATACAGAAAACTGTTTCTAGAAATCCTCGACAAGAACAAAAAATTCAAAAATATCTTCAC
This sequence comes from Hirtodrosophila duncani, assembly GCA_037043425.1. Lineage (NCBI taxonomy): Eukaryota > Metazoa > Arthropoda > Insecta > Diptera > Drosophilidae > Hirtodrosophila > Hirtodrosophila duncani. Next base: position 95,166 of record JBAMBM010000058.1, on the reverse strand, counting down.
AGATGGCTCACAAATAAACAACATTACAGCATATGCAATAACCGACGATCACAATATAATTACGACAGGCATAATATCCTTCTTCTCAACTGTTTTCTCAGCTGAAGCCATTGCAATTACAGAAGCCCTCAATATTTTCAAAAACAAACCTGGCAAATACGCCATATATACTGACTCACTTTCAACTATAGACGCTATAAAAAATACCAGCAACTCCGACTACTACCCATCCATCATCCGAAACACCCACACCAAACACCACCCAAAATTCAAAATCATTTGGATTCCCGGCCATGTAGGCATCGGGGGTAATGAATTAGCTGACAGCGCCGCAAAAAATGCTACCAAATCCCCACTCATCCTTACCCCAAACTACAACTTCCAAGACATTAAAAAATACCTAAAAAACACTCTCAATACAGAAACAAAAAATACTCTACACAAAACATCCGATTGGTATCAATCGATGCATCTAAATAAGACCAACACCTCAAACTTAGATCTCAATAACAAAATGTCAAGATACGACCAAATTAAAATCACAAGGCTCAGGACTTGGCCATACCAGCCTGACACACCAACACTACCTCAACCCGTTATCTGACAATATATGTCCATTCTGCAGAAGCACAATAGTATCTATTGCCCATATCCTAAAAGAATGCCCATCTTTCAAAACTTCGTATGCTCAAATATTTAAAAATAAAGACCCCACACAACTGTTATCCCAACCCACACCAAAAAATGTTACAATTATTTTAAAGTATCTTAGAGAAACAAGTATTATAAATAAAATCTAGACATATCAAAGAGTCGAAGGCCTCAGCAGCCAGTACTCTATAATTAAGTTAATAGTTATAATTTAACATTATAAGTTAACTGTATATAAATAAATAAATAAAAATAACAATTATTAATACCAACATGTACACAAACGCAATAAGAAATACAATCAAAGGTGTAATAAACAGACAGTTGCCAGATAGACAGATATTAGCAACACACGACATTACACGTGTTCAAAAACTAAAACAGGCAATAATCAATAAGCAATAAGGAAATTCGGTAGCCGTACAACTCTTCTTTTTTGGTAATTCAAAAAAAATTAACTGGATGCATACAAAAGTATTGAGTAGTTGCAGATTATAGATACCTAAATGAAGTTGCAATTGCTGACAAGTTCGCATTACCAATCACGGATAAAATATTAGATTAGCTAGGCAGATGTCAATATTTCACAACTCTAGAGTTAGCTAAAGGCTACTATCAAATCCAAATGGATTCAGAGTCAACATCAAAAACTGCATTTCAAATAAGCACGGGCATTACGAATGTACTTGTATGCCATTCAGACTTAAAAATGCAACCGAAACGTTTCAATGCTGCATGAACAAGCTATCAAGCTACCTTGATGATATAATAATTTGTTCCACTTCATTGGAAGAACATATAACATTAAGGGAAGCCAATTTAAAGTTTCAATTAAATAAATGTGAATTTATGAAACGGGATTTTTAGGTCATGTTATTACCACAGCTGGCATAAAAGCAAATCCTGGTAAAATCAGAGCCACAATCAAGTATCCAATTCCAAAAACGTCAAAAGAAATCAAATCCTTTTTAGGTTTATGCGGTTACTATAGCCAGGTTATTCCAAAATTTGCTACTGCAGCAGAACCCATGACAGTACAATTAAAAAAATAATCCAAAATTCATATTAACGAAAGTAAATATGTAGAGGCATTTGAACAGTCAAAAATGTTGATCACATCTGATCATACCCAGATTTTAATAAACCTTTTTGTCTGACTGCAGACGCAAGTAATACAGCTTTAATCTTAGCTTGTATCTGCTTCATATAGATTATTTGATATTAAGTTATGCAGGTTAGGGTTCCATTTAGTTTAGCACTTATTTTTAACACACTTATACTGATCCTGCCAGCTGTGCCAGTAACAACAAAATATATCCTTTATTGCCATTAAATGCACAATATATCTTAAGTAACTGATTTGCGGATTTACACGTTTACAACTTAGTAATAGCCGGGAGCGACACAGTGTCAACAATTGATCAGAATAGACTCTCAAGCACAGGGGCTGTGACAGCGCACATTTCGACGCGCCGAACATCCTCAGCACCTGCCGAAACATATACCAGCAACCAAAAGGATTTCGCTCTCAGTACAGCGACACCAGCAAACAAGCGTCAGCCGAAACATACCACCCCCACACAGACAAATCGAGAGAGGGGGCCTGAGCTTCAGAAACACGAAGATGCTTCTGGAAGCAGCACAGATACAAGAGCTTCACCACAGCGGGCTGTACACCGCCCGGAAGCTATGAAAACCGAATTAGGGATAAGCGTGCCAAAGGGCAAATTCTCAGAAGCTGGAGCGGCGGTAAAGAAAAAAGTAGATTAGGAAAGGACTATATTATAACTTAAATAAAGCAAAAGTATTTATATTGAGCCGACTACTACAGCTTAGCTTTATAGGGTGTACCAAAACGTTGGGATACATTTCCAGAAACGCCCACGGAGCTCTGAGGATTCATTTTGTCTTCCCCAGGCAAATAGCTCGCCTCCTACGACCTACTGGGTGGCCCCAGAGAAATTTGAGAGCACAGGGGTGGTTCAAACGGTTCACCTTTTTATCGCAAAGACCCGATGAACATGTACCCTGCTTCGTTTCCTCTGAATATACTCTGAGAGGAAAAAGGCGGACACACGATGGTGGTTTGACAATTTCGCCTTGTTACCGAAAGGATAAGCTGCTCAAAATTCTCTGCATTGGTGTTCCCTGGTAATCTGGGTGAGGTAATCAGGACCAAATATCTGACAGCTCGGTAGGTAGAAATAACATTTCCTGGTCTTTTGTCATCGACACTCTTTCGCTTTCCTGGCACTTATCAATTTTCTGTAAGTAGCCCTGGTCAGAGAGATCTGTACACCAGCCTGAGGTACCTTCGCGCGACCTGCTCAGCATTTCCATTCCAAAACGCCTCAAGCGCTGGCTTTGCAAATATCCACCCCCAATCGATCATCTATCAGCTGTGTTGAAAAGGAGAATCCCACAAGGTGAGGTGCTTCTACTATCTTTTCCAACTAGCTAGTATGCCACTGCCAGTACCAGGAATTGGACTCAAATCTAATGCAGATTTTTTTTACCTTTCTAGAGACATAAATAAGCGAACGTCCATTTTCTCCAACTTGGAGAGATTCCTGCCCAGGAAGCCGAGTTCCAAACTAGTCAAGCTCAGGTCAGAGAGCGCTATGTAACTTTTGTTCCCGGAGGGCCCGCACTTCCAACGAAGTTTCTTAGGGCCGGGTAAATTTCTCAGCTAGGCAGGGCGGGGCCACTTACAGAATAATTGGCAACAACCCTACGATGCTTCTTGTGTATGCTATCATAGGCAGCCAAACAGCAAAGAACTCCACCGTAGTGTGAGGAACCCTAGTCTCTCCCAGTTCTGTACTATATATATCTATTTCCATATATTATTTTTACCATAAGCATTAAGTTACTTTGGGCTACCTATTCATTTGAGTTATCGCAATCTATACCGTATTCTTAAGTCATAAATATCTGTGTTACATTTTTATATCCACATTATATTATTACTATTATTACTCTATATATTAAGTTGCCTTTGACTATATTTTCATTTCATTCATTATAGGATTCCTCTCATATCCTATATTCTGTTTCATACATATCTGTATTATATTTACAGTTGGTAGCACTAATTATTAGTTTATTAGAATTTGGACATCAGCATATGTTTGCTCTGAAGCGTTTAATTAATTCAGTAGCTAGGCAAGATAAATGGATGTAACTTCAGTCTACCCATTCACAGACCAGACCTGCAAAGCCCAGCAACAGAGCTAGCTATAGCCCAGGAACAAGAATAATTTGCAATACAGAGCAACCCACCTTACCAACATAGTCCGGCAACGACTTAAATAGCTTCGATCCAAAGATAGAGCGGATCGCTATCGGCTACCCGAGTGGCGGGCATAAAAATACACATCGGGAAACAAAGTGGGCTGGGTATTTGTTGTACCTGAAAACGTAGTAATTACATAGGTAAAGAGTAGACAGAGGAGGACGAAATATTACCCATAGAAAATTACAATCAAATGTTGGTGTTTTTCTTTACCCTGCCTGCCTGCTGTAGCTAAATAAGCATTTAGACCTTGCCCCTTTTGTGTTTAGAAGCAATGTCTCTGCATCCATTGCACCAAAAACGATAATTATTTGATTTTAACGATGCTCATTTTTATTCTAATAGTAACTTCGAAGATAAACAATTAATTTTTACTTATGAATAAAAATATGTGGTTTAATACGAGATATTATAAATACACTAATGTGAATATAAAAAAATATTGAAGAAAAACTTATCACTACGACGATAACTAACAAGAATTAATATACTTATCTTCAAATGAAACTAGCTTGACTCCATACTTCAATCGAAAATGTTCGCCTGGCAAGGAATTCAATAATAATAAAAAGAAAAACCATAATTTGCATGTATGCAACTAATCGTAGCAATAAGAAATGCATTCTTAAAAGCATTGGCTGTACATGTATTTGTTTGATTGTAGCTTTGGAGAGACATATATATATATATATATATGCATGAGTTTATTAATTTATTTTCATTTATCGACAATATTTCAATTTATCGACAATAAATTAATGATTACATTATTTGCAATGTTTGAAGCTCCGGCCCGATGGGATAATTTTTATTGCTATGGCCCTACTCACAGCACTCAAGTGGCCAGCGATATCGATATTGAGATTCTTAATTAAGATAAATGGATTATAATGGACAGATCATTAATGCGACTGCAATTAAGGAGATGGGACCAATCTAATTTTTGAATTAGGGAGCTCAGTAAAGTGAAGTCTGTCGAAAGTAGCGACATCTTTGGGAAGAGGTAGAGCTAGATACATTAATGGGAAAATGATAAAGATAACAGATCGGCACGTGTAACCGTAAAAAGTTTATTAACAGTATCACAACAGTATCATTAACAAACACCAGGTCTGCCATACAATTCGAGCAATTAAGAACACTATTTTTTTCTATATATACTAAGATCCCATGGGAAGTCCAAAAATGGATGACCACTCTACGTGCGGAATATAGTTCCTTTATTAAGAAGAGAATTTACTTTTTGGATTGCCTGAACATGAGAAAGATATATGGATGACTTTGTCCGAAAAAGCAAGTAACATATAGGAAGCAGTATTGTAGTGACACTCACACAGCATTGAATTCAGTTCCTGGTTCAAGCAATATTCGAATTTGTTCGGATATCAAATATAAGGAGGCAGATATAAGAACTCCTCAGCCACGGGAAAGTATAGGGCCACTTCGATCAAGCCTGTAGGTCATGTATCTGTCAACGAGAGAGCTGTTAACTGAAGACATAAACCATGTCTCAAATGTAATACTAGCAGCGTACAGTTTACACAGCTTAGTATGTCCAAGGAAACTTCGAACATTTTTTGATAGGTAATTGTTAGCGTGTCAAATAGTTTTGTGAAACTGATGACTGAGGTATTGCAGCAGTAGTCAAGTTATTTGCCCTTTTTTAAAAAGAACGCTTCTCCTTTGGTGTAAATTCGTGCACAATTGTGGGCGGATTTCAGTTTAAAGATTGAAGAGCTTGTTCAAAAGGGGTAGGAGGCAGCCACTATTTACATGAAACAATCTCTCGCGAGTGCTTAAAGTTGAATTTATATACACCAACATCATTCGGCAATGTGGGACCTAAGAATATCTTCGTTTACATTTGCAGTTAGGCGGGACAGAAATATAGATTTTCTGTGAGGAACGGCCAATAGCATAGCAGGCTCAGATGTGCGATTAAGTGCAGTAGGAGCAACAGCCGTGAGCAAAATAATAAAAGCAGCGACACCAGGTGTAACGGCAGCAACAGCAATAGCATCGCCATTGGCGGCAGTATCCTCAGTAGCAGCAGCATTTTTAAAGATCTTTGAGAACTCAGAGAGTAGGCATATAAGTCTGTATGAAATCAGCTCACTTGGGTCTATGCAAGGTTAAGTAATCGTGCTAATCATTGCGCACTTTCATAGTGCAGAAGAGTGTCAAAAGTTTATAATGGCATTTACAAATACAGTTAACAGTATTACCGCATTGTTTGGAAAGCCTTTTATACATGCATTATTAATACTATCTAGGCCAGGAGTCTTGTTCGAGTTGAGCTTTCTGATTATTGACTGCACCTCCTCCACTTGAATAGGTCTCACTTGCTCAGAAGCATGAGGCGAAGACGTTATTTATCTGCTTATTTTCTGTAGTTCTTGTGGTAAAATAGATCTTTGCGTGGGAAGCGTCGCTTAAGCTGCTCAGTAAATGCTTCTGCCCCATCCAAATGTGATTTGACCTACTCGCCATTTTCTTTTCTAACAGGCAGCATCCTAATTGGTTGATTTTTTGCTGTCTTCTTTAGTCTCCATAAACAATGAAGGACAGTGCCATTTTTTCAACGTCCTCCAGCATCTCATCAAAATGGGCCTGTTTCCCCTGGCTCAGAACTTTCTTCAGTTTATTGGTTACTGTATTGTACCATACTTTGACTATTGGGCTATGATATCTAGCATGCCCCGTTTTTAGCAGTCTTTTAGCATATGTAAGCTTCCTGACTCTCTCGCTAAGAGGCGGTCTTGTGGAAGCGTTAGACGACATTCACTGATTTTCATCAGCCGCAAGCTGTGCAGCATGGTGAATCTTGTTCGTGGCATCTTCAATGTCTTCGACAGAGTTGTGCTCGATGTTGACCTCGATTAGTTGATGAAGAGTAGCGTTAAAATTCACCGCACAACTCCGACGCGGCATCAGCTTCTCGGAATTGATAATTTGTGGTTGCTCACTAATCTCTATTTTACTGGGAAGATGATCCGAGGAATGCTCAAAATACAGCTTATTTTCTTATCTTATCTTCAAGAGGTCGCGCCGGATCCCTGGATAGACGGCATAGTCTATTTCAGACGGTGTCCTTCTGACGTCATTTGGGAAGTGAGTTGATTCACCACTGGCAAGAACATTATAGTCAGACTTATAGATTAGATCCGTTAGTATTCTTCCTCTTGGACCTGCCCTTTTATTGCCCCACAATTAGTGTTTTGCCTTCCAGACAAAGGCAATGATATAATACGAACCAAGATACGAGGTTGTTAGCAGTTCGACTGTGATGTTTGATGCTCTTGTTTGAGTGCCCTGGCTACACCTCCATTTCGCATATTGTGTCCATAGTCTGAAAGTCAATATGTTTTTTTTTATGTGTTTTAGATATCAACAAAATGCCATAGTTATCGTTAGCGGCACTGGTTCAAGGATTTCTTTTTTGTTTGAGATTCGTGCTGCATTCCATGCTGCTATTTATACTCGTACTCTAGTAGAGTAAACGAGTATATTGTATTCGCGCAAATGTATGAAACAGGCAGGAGGAAGCGTCTAAGACCCCATCATCAGCCGAGTCGACCCAGCCGTCTAGCCGTCCGTCTGTCCATTTGTATGAACACCAAGATCTTGTAGCTGCTTGAAATTTCCGGGGCACGCTGTCTTCTACTATTAATATGCCTTGCAAACTTAATGGATTCTTGCAGGCGCGTTCCTGGAGCGACTTTTCTTTGCTTAGGTCTTGGCTGATGTCTAAGCGGCTTGGAGAGCCGGATAGGCCTCTTTGACTCATTCTGCTTGTGTTGTTACTTTCGTAGACGTTGGTGCACATATCGTTACCCTATATATCGATATACATGTATCGATAACTTAATATATCGCTATACATGTATCGATGACTGAATATATCGTTAATCCAAACCTATATGTAGCTGGACCTTTCATGAAAATCGGTCCAATAGGTGCAAACGACTTTTTATTATCGCTCTTATGAGGGGGCGGTGACACTTGCGTGGTCGATTTTGCTATATAAGAAAATTTCATACCGATGGGTAAGAGAGTTTAGACGCCTACAATGGACAGAAAAACAAACATTAATTTTTATATATGTAATTAAACATACATATATAAGCACAGACGTACACACATTATTACATGCACACATATCATGCATATATGCCATATCATTGCTATCACACCTTAGCTGTTTTCAACAGCTGTTATCCTTTTAAATATTTCTAGTAGCCGACCGCTTACGTCACGAAGTCTTATGCTATCTCTGTCTTGAGATCGTCAGCTCTCGCCACAGAACAAGAACAACAAGAGCACAACGGCTAAACACTTTAATTGATATGTGTATGTCTGTGTGTGCTGCTTCTACTAAAATATACACGTGCCACTCGCTAAGCCACCTGTACATACATACATGTGATTGGCTTTGAGTGCCTCAATAAACGAAAGTCTTAAGCGAAATGACTAAATGCTTTGGATAGTTATATAAAACGTTTTATTTTAATTCCTTTCAATTTTACAAACATTGCTTAAAATTTAGTTAAAATCTCATAATTGCAAAAAATCAACAAGGCCATAAATATGAAACACAAATTTAATACAAATGCAACATTCCAATTTATCAAGTAGCAGTTCTCGTATTATTTTAGAGCAGTGCATGCTCTGTGTATTGTGTATTTGTGTATTGTTTTTTCTTCCGTTTTGCCATGCCCACTTTGTTTCTATTATGTATTCTCTGGAGTCTCTCATACGTATGAAGCGGAATGCGCCAGCCAACAATGTTTACTTTGACAATCGCAAGCATACACACTCGCTTACTCGGTTAATGGATCGATATATTGATAAAGTAAAGCGCGGAACTAAAGAAAGTTGTTATACTCCATTCATGGGGTATTAGCCATGGGGAGATACATTGAAAATTATCACAGAGATACATTGAACATTATCACAGAATGGGCAGGTAGGTCTGCTTGTGCTAGTAGCAATATATTAATTTCTATAAGAATAATTACTTTTTGTCAGGCCCCACTGAGCGCTTAGTGTGTAAGCTGCCATAACGAAATCCACCGATTCCAAAGTTCTGCAAAGCTGTTCAGCAATGTGGTCATGGTTTCCCATGAAGGAATTCAATTGATAAGCCTCAGATCGTTCATTTGTTCCTCCCACATTGTCTGTGATACTGGATCCAGCTATTGAAGGAGTACTTGTGCGATGATGCAGCCAGCTATCTGAACACTGTCACCCAAGCTCGTCAGGGTGCGCAAGTGAACGTTGAATTTGTCGATAGCTCGCGAAACTGGAACGCTGATCTATTTTCCACCCTCTTCAACCCCAATATCTCATTGACGTGTGCCTGACGAATTAACAGTCGGTTATCAAACCGTTTTGCAGCAAATCAAGGGCAATTTGATAATTATTGATTTTGATTTCTAACAAAAGTATTGTATCCAGCCCAGCGCCTGGTGCCTGGTTATTGTCAACCTGATCAAATGATTGTTTAAATTCTTCAATTTGTTCAAACTGACTAATTAATATGCTTTCATCAAGTGGTTAACAAGGCGCGGTAGATAAGTGGTTTTTGATTCCTCCAACTTTTTTTAAAAGGAGGATGACTTCGATTTGAGAAAGGTGACCCAGTGCTCAGGAATTACAAGCTCACAATTATCGTTTGAACTTGCCAGCAATGGTTAACCGAAAGTCAATACATGAAAAAAATACACGGTACACGAAATTGCTGTAGAAGCTTAAGAATGTGTGTGTGTACGCTATTGTGCGGTCGCGATGCGCTTATAAGCGCTTATATGCCTAGACAAAAATTCGAACGGCGAAAGAAACCGATAAGCAAATCAACCGCAAGTAAAAACAACGGTACAACAAAGTGGGCAGATGCAACAACCTATTAAATAAAAAAGTTGTATATGTTGGGCTTTACTAGCATAAAAGGCATAGAACCAATATCAAATGTTAACGCTAATAATAAAAGCAACACCATGCACAACAAATGGTTCACTACCACTAAGGCTGACAAATATATTTGCTTATCAGTTCGAATTAGTAAGTCATACAGAGCAGACGTGCCCACGCTTATCGTGTAATACTTCTAAAAAGAACAGCACAAAACAAAATTCCAAAAACTTACAAAAACAAAACGCAGTGTAATCTAATTATAGAACAGACAACAGTTAACCATCCAACGGCAAGAAACAACAACAACTAAATAAAACAACAAAAAGTCATACAATGCGGGATCCGCCAGACCTGCACAGCAGGTCTAATACCCTACAATTCAAAATAGAAAAATCAAAATCCCTAACTAATCAATGTGTCGGACCTAAATACTTAATTATGAAACGCACTGATGACTATAAAACGCTAGCAAATTATTCACCTTTCCAAATTAAAAAAACCATTGATAACTTGTGCGGTGGTGAAGTGGAAGAGTGCAAGCTTTTCGCAAGCGGAGCATACGAAATAAAAACAAAAACAATGCATCAAGCCTCTAAACTCATTCAGTTAATAGCACTAGACAACCAAACCAATGTAGAAGTCTCAGAACATAACACACGCAACGTCACCAAAGGTGTTATATACTGCAACAACCTGCGCGAAATCGAAGAAAGCGTAATTCTCCAAGAACTCCAAGACGGCAACGTTATAGACGATAAAAAAAATACTTAAAAAACAACAAGACAAACTTCAAGAAACCGGCTTAATAATTCTCACTTTCGCAACAATCAACTTACCAGCAGATATTAAAATTGGTTACCAGAAAGTAAACATACGCCCGTATATACCACTGCCACTCCGATGCCGCAATTGTGGCAGAATTGGACACCCTACTGGGCTCTATTCTCAAAACACACACAGCAATTAACTGGAAAATTATTAGTCAGTAACAACATAAATAAAGAAACAGCCACCATACAGAAAATCATTCGCACTGCAGCTCACTTTGCAATCCCCCAATCATCCCCACACAAACACCCAAAAAACGTTCCCTGGTGGAACAATCAGCTCCATTTACTTAGAATAAATAAAATATTGTCATGGAGAAAACTAAAAAAGAACATTAACACAGAAAACATAATTAGATACAAACGAGACACCGCCTTATTCCGACGCACACTAAAAATAGCTAAAAAAGAAAGCACCAACACATTCACCTCACAAATAAATCCACAAACCCCTGCGCAAAAACTATGGCATAACATTCGACGCTTTTGTGGCCTTAATCTGTCCAAGAGTATCCACTGCATATACAGCCCAAAATCATCCCAACACTCAACCGACACATCCGAAATCGCAAACATTCTCTGCAAAAATTGGTCAGACACAGCTAATGACTCCAACTTCCCAGCACTCTGCTAAGCCGCTAAACAAGCAGCAATAGCGGCAAATCCTACCCCCACCTACAACCAAAAAGCATTAGCTATCGAAGGCGATATTTCAACGCTTGAATTCAATGCAGCAATATACTCCCTAACTGGCAAAACACCCGGACTAAATAGAATCAATTATGCAATGATAAAGAACGTAGACAATAGTACAAAAACTAGCATAATACACCTACAAAACGCTATCCTTAACAACTACATCCCACAAGTATACAAGACTAGTATTATAATCCCAATTCTCAAACCATCCCCCCCAAAAACCGAAGTAAACTCATACCGACCTATATCACTAAACCCCTGCCTATCAAAAGTATTGGACAAAATAATTGCAAAGAGACTGTGGTGGTTTGTTACCAACAACAAACTCATACACAACAGTCAAGTTGGTTTCAAGAAAGGCAAATCAACTATAGATAGTCTACTTCTCGTAGACCATCCCATAGTTAGAACGCTCTCAAAAAGAAGCCACACATCAATAATTTCACTGGACTTCGCCAAAGCTCTCGACAGAATAGGATTGCACACCATACTCGAACAACTAAAAAAACAACTAAATCGGACCCAAAATATACAGCTACGTTAAAAACTTCATGACTAACAGAAAAATTACAGCTAAAATAGGACAAAATTACTCAATAGCGCAACCACTATACAATGGCATTCCACAAGGCTCCCCCCTTTCTGTAATTGTCTTCATCATAGCATACAACAAATTGACCTCAACCATATCCTTTACATAAAAACATTCAAGTGAGCGCATATGCTGATGACTTCAACCTAATCCTTAAAATCCCTAACTCCAAAAACCAAGACATCGATCTAACCCTACTGTTTTCCCAAATATCAGAATGGTGCGAATACTTCGGAGCCCAGTTATCAACAACAAAATGTAAACACCTGCATATTTGCCGCAAACACAACTGCTCTTGCAACGTCCGTACTGGCAACCTTCAGCTAACAAACGTTAACAGCATAAAACTCCTTGGTATCATATTTAACAACAGATAAAACTGGCTCTCGTAAAATCCTTAAGAACTTCGCTAGACAAAAAACTTAACATTTTAAAATGCCTTTCCAACTCCAAATTCAATTGCCACACATCTTCTTTAATCAACGTCACCAATGCTATAATAATCTCAAAGATCGATTACTGCCTCCCCATGTTTGGCTCAGCGCCCCAGAGTACCACCCGACCCCTCAATTCAATTAACAATTCCGCAATAAGACTAGCACTTGGTGCTTTCAGAACTACTCCAGTCAATAACATGCTATATGAGACACAAATACCTCATATACATATAAGAAACCAAATCGCAACAGCTAAACTCTGCAAATCAATAATAAATTCACACAACTCACCTATCTTTAACATAATTAAAAACTACAAAACTCGAAAGAAATTAAAATACGAATCTACAATAGACAGAATCATCAGCACTGCAAAAAACCTCGGTATTCCACACACACAGTATTCCCGGAACCCCATAATACATACCACCCCATGGCACCTACAGAAAATCTCAATCGACTCCTCCCTCAGAGAGTACCCAAAAACCTCAACCCAACCTCAGAAAACTGTTTCTAGAAATCCTTTACAAGAACAAAAAATTCAAAAACATCTTCACAGATGGCTCACAAATAAACAACATTACAGCATATTCAATAACCGACGATCACAATATAATTAAAACAGGCATAATACCCTTCTTCTCAACTGTTTTCTCAGCTGAAGCCATTTCAATTACAGAAGCCCTCAATATTTTCAAAAACAAACCTGGCAAAAAATACCAGCAACTCCGACTACTACCCATCCATCATCCGAAACACCCTCACCAAACACCACCCAAAATTCAAAATCAGAAACAAAAAATACTATGCACAAAAAATCCGATTGGTATCAATCGATGCATCTAAATATGACCAACACCTCAAACTTTGATCACAATGACAAAATGTCAAGATACGACCAAATTAAAATTACAAGGCTCAGACTTGGCCATACCAACCTGACACACCAACACTACCTCAACCTGTCATCAGACAATACATGTCCATTCTGCAGAAGCGCAATAGTATCTATTGCCCATATCCTAATAGAATGTCCATCTTTCAAAACATCGTACGCTCAAATATTTAAAAATAAAGACCCCATACAACTGTTATCTCAACCCACACCAAAAAATGCTACAATTATTTTAAAGTTCCTTAGACAAACAAATATTATAAATAAAATCTAGACATATCAAAGAGTCGAAGGCCTCAGCAGCCAGTACTCTATAATTAAGTTAATAGTTATAATTTAACATTATAAGTTAACTGTATATAAATAAATAAATATTTGCTTATACTGTTTTAAATTTTATTAATTATTTAAATAATTGTTTATCGCGTCGGGGTCACCAAATGTTGACTCTTTCAGTTTTTTCAGCAACTACATTTTTTTTTTTTTTTTAATTTTTTAAATTTATATAAATTTAAAAATAACGCGTCGAATGAATTTCAATTATGTATAAGTATTTATTATAAAGTGCATCGGTTTCGCACCGAATATCAAAAGCAACTAACTCCAGAGCCACAGCGCAAATATAACCAAAGGGCTCCAGTTGATCTATGTACTTATAAGCTACAAGCGGCAAATACAGTGAGCGTAAAAAATTTAGAGATGCTGAGAGAAAGAAAATACACTAGCAATAGCGTATGTTTACAAATTAAGAGCATTAGACTAGCAGCATAACAATGAAAACCAAATGCTTTTGATTTAATTTAAAGCTGCGCTGCCATGTAGGACTACCTTACTAAATATGTGATTGTATGTGACGAAACATACTCCTCTTTGAAAACTTGGCTTTCAAAAATATCCTTAATGGAATATTTCCTTTGATCGAGCCGGTTGCACTCTTCAAGACACCTACTCGGGCGTCTGTCCATCTGACCGTCTGTCCCTCCGTCCATATAAACACCTAGATCTCGGAGACTATAAGAGCTAGAGAGACCCAATTTGGTATGTAGACTCCCCTTGTGGGGTGTCAGATCAAGTTTGTTTTTAAATTTTGCCACGCCCCCTCCCGCCCCCCCACACAAGGTCACTACGCTTTTCAACAAGGCCAAGCGCTCCAGAGATTGGGCATTAGACAATCCAAAGTGAGTCGAGGAGATAGCATTTTGAAGGGGTGCAATCGCTGCACCATGCCGCACGCCTTCAGAAACTAATTGCAAAGGATTTGTTTAACGGAATTGGAATACTGAAGGGAACAGATATAACCTTCACAGAGAGCCGAAAAGAGACTTTGGAGCATATGCTCCTCGTCCACTTCCCCATCTCAACATCTGTTTCCGAATTTTTCGATTCGCATTTTGGTTCTCATTTTGGTTCACGGTGCTTGTAGCCTGCCAGGTGTCATAGGGTGACAAGGTCAGGTGACAAGGTCAGGTGACAAGGGCAAGGTCCGCTAGGCGTTCTTCTGGAGGTGATGGAATTTTTACGGCTATCCTCCAGAGCTCTCTCTCTGCTTTATTATTATTAAGAAGAATTTGCTGTCTAAAATTTGATCTTTTAACCGTGTTTCAGTAAAGAATAAAATGTGAAAATTGAAAGAAAGGCTATCAGTGAAGAGCCTAGAGCCTCAAAAAGCTGTTATTGATCCCTTCTCGAAGAGATACAAACTGGACTTTGGTGCAATATGTATAAGAAACACAGTAATTAGACAACAAAACAAAAGACTGAACTGGGACTTGATGCAACGTGTCAAAAGGCAGTAAGGAGAGCCTAGTGGTCGTGCCCGACGGCATTGCAGCCGTACAGTGCAGTAGAGTTAGCACCTCTGCTCCTCTTTTCTCAGAAAGCAGCCGCTGCGCGCTGCGTGTTCAGTTAACTTATATGCAACCGAGTGAAAATGGTCACGCCAGCATAAATAAAAATATTCCTGCCATGGAGATCTGCTCCAGAACAGATCATATGGCCACGAAATTCTCTTTTGACAGAAAATTCAGAGCCCTCATGCCTCCTAGCCTGCATGACTAGGAAAATGGCTGCCTTCTGGCCTAGAATGAATTACGCATGTCATTTTTTTGGCCAATGGCCAAAAAGGGCGACCCCTTGAATAGTCAAGATAGTCAAGATCCGATCCCTGGCTTCATGGGGACTCTTATTCAGGCTTATCAGAAACTGCCCCATAGTCATTCAGGAACTCGCTGTGAGCAACAAAGTCACACTTTGTTTTGTTCTTGGGCACAGGTGCATTGAAGGCAACGAATCTGCAGATTAACTTGAGTGAAATGGCTCCTCCAACCCCAGTAGTGGGGCCAAAATCATTCTGTTGTATCAGTATGGCGTCGATTAAGCTATTACTCACAGTACACTTCCGGGCTTTGAAAAGTAAAACACTGGGAGAACCTTCCGCCATGTCTACGAATCGTGGTGGGATACTTGGCAGGTCATAACTGGCTTAAGTAGCACCTCCAAAAGATGGGGCTATCGTATGAAACTGAGTGTATACTTTGTCACACATTCTGCTCGACTGCCCTGCCGTGGCTAGGCCAAGCTTCACGCACTTTCGAATGGCTATACTAAAGTGCCAGCGCCTCCCTCTCACTTTGAGGTGGACTCAGAGACTAATCCGCTTGGACCTCTCTCTCTCACTCACTCTTTTTGGGTTTCTCTAAAAAAATATTAATGTAAACATATACATGAGCTGTGGGGTACTGAGATTCTTCACATCATAAAAAATAACAGACAGTCCGTCTGTGGCTAGATGAACTCTGCTTGTCATTCTGATCAAGAATATATATTCTTTATGGCGTCGAAACGCATCCTTCTGCCTGTTATATACATTGCAACAACTTTAGTATACCGTTATACCATAGGTACAGGGTATAAAAACCACTGTGTACATACGTATTATACGTCGGGCACTATGTACGTATATCACGCCATCATTTTGGCTTGCGCCGCTGGTGTTGGCGCTGGCGTCTAAAGGCTCAAACTTTTGACGTCAGGAGATCAACAGCCGTCGCGGCTTCGATTCCCGCGCTTGGGCTGGGTGTTCCGTGTTGTATATATATATATATGTATGTGTTGTGATTGTTTGTGCTCGTCCTCGTCCCTGTCAATTGTGTGTACCAGGACTCTGAACTCCCCTCAACCCCTCATCCCTTCACCAACTCACCCCCTCACCTACTTATCACCCCTCCTCAACAACTCGACACAAGTTAATGTACTGTAATTGCTATTGTAAATGCCATACAATATACTGATTGTCCACATAATAGGACAGATTGTATATAAAGATAATGATATAAATTTAAAAAAAACAAAAAAAAAACCTTTGGCTTGCATCCAAGAATAGACTTGCGCTTTACATTGAGTTTCCCTGTACTGGAAAAGTAGCTCCTTGTATTCCATCTCGTCGCCAACTGTCGTATATATGGGTTATAAATACTGCATTATAATTAACTATTAATGTATAACATAGCTGACGCGCATTGTCTCCATTGGTAACAATAGGTAACAGCCAAATCGTATATTTCATTGGAGCTACATTTTTTTAAAGGTATACCTATAAATATGACGAAAATGCATAGAAAACATTATAGTGACACTTTTTTTTTAAGCATTGTTAAAAATCTAGTAATTTTTAAGCCTTTTGGAGATGAACTTGTAGTTTTGCACATTACTCAAGAATGGCACTCGATATTTAAAAAAACTCTTCCTGAAAAAAATATATACACCTATTTATGATTAATGCAAATTCTTATAAATAAATCATTATTGTGAATTAAAAATTTTTTTTTTATTTTCCATTTACTTTAAAATTCAAAGAAAATTATAAAAAGAAAATTGGAAAATCCTCCAGGTGCTTACACTTGAATTGCTGCATAGCAATGTTGCCTTTTCGGATTGAGTTACAAAACTTGTATGCAATTTGGTATTATTTGCATGTGAGCTCATGACATCAATAACGAAAAATGTGTGTATGTAGCTTTAAAATTATTTTTCGCCGTTTCTTCATAAATTGCAGAACTAATGATATAAACTTAAAAGGGTGTACAAATTAAGTGAGTAATATTATAGTAGTGATTACTAGCTTTCATAAAGCGTAAAGATTTTTGAAATCGGTGGTGAAACTTTTGAGTAATTATCAAAAATCCTCACCTCACCTCTGAAAAAATCATTAAACAAATTAGCTGATTTTAAATGTTGTTTACAAAAAAAAATTCTTACCATAGAAAGAAATGCTAGGGCTCTATATGTATCAAAATAAGTTGTGTTGGTGACAAATGTAAGGTGGCCGTTACTTAGCGTTATCAATTTCGTATCTAGCTTGAAAATGTTGCTATTTTGAAGTCTCTTGAATGATTTACACTTTTACTTTTACCTTAACGACGCAGTTAAAATACGCAAAACAAAAAAACATTTTCTTAATACAAAATTATAGAGTTGCCAAACTAATGATTTCAATAAAAAATGTAGTATGAATAATAATTAGATACGTTAATTAGCATTTCAACAGCGCTTTTCTCGAGTAATGAGCAAAATTGCAAGCGTACTTCTGAAAAAACTAAAAAATACTATATATTTAAAAATTCTTCAAAAACTAGTCTCACCGTAGAAAAATGTTTTCCGATTTGTCTAATCTGGAGCCCCACACCTATAAATAAAAGTAAGTTTCATAAAATATACAAAAAGAGAAAACACATTTTGTTGCCTAGCGTTCTCTCAGATAGTGCTGTCGATAACTAAACGATAGTTAAATACTAACTGAGTAGTTCTGATATATTGGTATTTATCAATATTAAGCTTATTCAATACATAAAAATAAAACTGTGTAGTATATACATTTGCAAGC
The DNA here is from genome assembly GCA_037043425.1 of Hirtodrosophila duncani. NCBI lineage: Eukaryota > Metazoa > Arthropoda > Insecta > Diptera > Drosophilidae > Hirtodrosophila > Hirtodrosophila duncani. The sequence goes on along the minus strand of JBAMBM010000058.1, from coordinate 76,975 downwards.
TTTGGCTACCCAAGAGTACACATCCACTCTTATTTTCATTATCACTATGGTCTTAGAAAAGCTCAAAAAATAAAAACACTTTACCAAGAAATTATGATAAATAATCATAAGTAGCTTACATTCTTATGGAAGGTATATCACTAGCACTTCTGGCCTTATCTGAGGACTTTGCTCTTAAATAACGATGTTTAATGTCAACTCCACAGTGTTCATCCTGAAACAAAAATGAGAAATATAATTACTCTTTCGGTTTCAACAGATTCGATGTTTATATGAGCAAATACCCATATGTACATTTTGAGATCAATATATTTAGAGATCAATAGTGCCCACTCCGCCTTTGGGTAGTTCTGTTATCAGTTAAAGTCAGTCAGTAAGTTTTGTAATCAGTTTTACTCTTAGACAAATAAAAACGCTATCGGAAATGAGTGTGTGAGTTTTGCATTATGTGGACGCGTTTGCGTAATACCTTACCCGCAGGCGCGTCATCGAGATCATCACCCTGGGACTGTGCACGATTCTGTTTATGCCAGAAATTTTTGCGTCTTAAAACAGCGGTGGACCGACAGGTAGAAGAGCGAAGATCAACAAGAAATACGTTAAATTTCGAAATACCTCATTTTCACTTTCATTATAAGTAGTAAGTCCTTGTGCGAATTGTATGAGGTTTGGCTCTCTTTATATATATATATTTATGTTGCTAAGGTGCTATTTATGCAATGAATCAAACACTTCTTAAATAAAAAAAATAAAATAACAAAAAATGGTAAGTAGCAAAAACAACTAAAGCGAAACAGCTGTTAGTGATAGCCAAACTTAGGAGAGCGGTCGAAGCGTTGGATAACTTCTTACACACGCCTGAATCTTAGATCCAAATCTTAGAACTAAAGTTCAATCACGCACAAAACGGTGTAGCAACGTTTACCATAGAAGAACTTGACGATGATTTTGTAAAGCATACTTTTAGGCCTAAAATTGGAAATTCACTTTAAGTCCGTAAGAAGATTTCCACCGGCTGACACCAAAGGACAGCAAAATCTCCTCGATTCTGAAACTCCCACTGTTCACTCTCTAAATCAGATACTGGTGAGATCATGGAAGATGTACAAGAAGTCAGATTGCAAATGGGTGATGTAGCACAGAAAGCGTGAAGCTGAAAAGAAATTACTCTATGAAGACTGGAATTAACGATTCAATGTAAGACTAGTGATACATACAGGAAAGTGATAAAAACATTAGATGACAGTAATATTCAATGCCACACCTGACAACTAACAGAAAAAAAATCCCATAAAAATGTTATTAGAGGCCTCCACCACTCCACTTCACTTGACTTTACCGAGAAGGAACTTGCCGACCGAGGACATGTTTGTGAATGGCATTGTGAGCAAGGAAGATAAGTTTGTGGACCTCTTTTTCGTGGATCTTGAGGATCAAAGGAAAATAAATTATGTGTCTTTTAAAGAGAATAGGGCCTCAATATTAAAAGAGAGGTACCTCATAAGCAAAAGGATAAGGTGTCAAAAACACTAACATACGAAAAATTACTGCCGAAGAGCCTGGAAAGGATGTTCGAGATGGAAAGATTTGCCAGCGCCAGATTGTCCCATCATTTTGGGATTAGAAAAAGCCACGGCACCCCTGAGTACCTCTACAGCATGGTAAACGTTATCCTCAAAGCATTTGATACAAAGGAATACTGCGCCGCAATATATTTGGATGTGCTCAGGCATTTGAAAGAGTGTGGCACACTGGGCTTAAGTATAAGCTAAAGTTACCGCCTTCTCTCCAGCTACCTGTACTCCAAAACATTTACAGTTGGCTGTATGGACTCGACAATAAGAAGCATCCAATATATACACGGCGGATATTATCAGCCTGGTCTCGAATGAGAGGTTGAATACGGATCCGGGTGAGATGATGCTGGCTACGTGCGCTGAAGCTACGGAAATTATGTCATAGCATAAGACCCTGACGATGCGGTAAAAAACTGGAAGAAATGGCAGATGCAGTGGCTACGAGGGCCAAAAGGTGGTGTAAAACCATCAGCGCGGAGAAATCTGCTGAAATGCTACATACACTTTGCAAGAAACTATGCAGAACCCCAACCATATTATGCACCCCGATCACTCTCGACGGATCGCACTGCTTCTTTTTAGTCCACCTTGACAAGAAGCTCACTTATAGGCAGCATATGTCAGCGATTACATTCAAGATAAAGGCTTGGCTTTCTTCCAAACGAGAGGAGAAAATTAGCTCTGCGCCTGCCTTAGATACGCCCTACCAATATGAGGATCCTTTTCCAAAACCCAGGTTAGAAGAATACGGTCTCTTCAAAATAAGATACTCCGTGAAATTTGTGGTGCCCCGTGGTATGTCAGACAAGTGGGAGATGAGCTCAAATCAACAGCTACAAAACAATTAGACAGGCTTGAGGAGCACATTAATCCTTTTGCTAGGGCTTTTCTCTACCCCTTGAGAAGAAGAAATTTAAAGGTACCCGAGGGTGAATATTGATGTCAAATGTAATTAGCCTTCTTTTCTTGAATACTCATTTTCACCCATAAAGGGTTTCAAAACACATATTTACAGTTTGCTAAACAAACAGAATATATGATACAAATAAAAGACGCCAGTTCTAAAAAAAAAAAACACAGAAATCATCGAAGCTTGAAGATGAAAATGCAGCTTTGAAGCAAGAAGTCGAGCAACTAACAAGTAAGAATGCTATAGGCGATATTCCGACTATATGATACTCGTACTCATCGAATATTAAACAAATGCTGAGTACGAGTATCTTATAGTCTTAATTCTTATTTGTCATACTCGTATTGTAGTAGAGTAAAACGAGTATATTTTATTCGTGCAAATGTATGTAACAGGATTTGGTTAGCACTACCTTATTGTAAGAGCATAAGTAACAGATATTGAAATGTTTTTAAAAATAAGGATACCATTACTACTATTATAGCTCCCACATAACTATCCGATTCAGAAAAAGCTCTTAGTACCAAAAATTAACAAAAGCTGGTATGTGTTTAGCAGCATGACATGAATTTGATAAAGATCGGACAAGTAAATTACATATGTGATCTATGTTTATTTAAACGACCGTTTTGCAATAAACTCTATTATGAAAACATTTTTTTGTTTCCTTTTGGAATCGAACCAAATTACTATTATGGCTTGCATAAGTTTTAGGCAGACCAAATTTGTTCTGGATCGGGAAACTATCTTATATAGCTCTTATATGACCAAATTCATATTCGGTTAGAACAATAACAAAATTACAAGCTTTAAAATGGCGGCCACTGCACTTAGAGCTCCTACCAGTTCTTTCGGCATTTACCTGATTCAAATATCGTAACAAACGCTGCAATAAGTGTCCACCAAGCCATACGATATCTAACGAGAAAGGCTACTGCTGCCCAGCTTTCACTTTCAAGAGCTTTTTGTTATGCACTATTGTTGCCAAAAAAAAAAAGAAGAAGGCTTGCTCTCTTACTATGTTATCTGTTAGACCTCTAATTCGAATAAGTTCAACCCAATGATATATAAAAAACCGAGACACTTTCCTCTCGAAAATTTGCCACTAAAAAACATGAAATAGACTGGCACAACAATGGCGTTGGCAGCTTAGCGGCAGAGCATGCCAAAGTATTTCTTCGTTTTTGATGGGCGACGTCTTTGGTTTGTTGGTGTGTGTGTGTGTGTGCACAAGCAAACAGCTACCCATAATTGGTTTTTGTACTCAATCTATCCAATCAATAACTTAGATATGCAGGGGCAGCTGGCGACATGCAATTTCTATACAATAGGTAACAATTAATAACACATAATTTTTTGACTTTAAATATTTATTTATTTATGAAAATAAAATTGGAAAAACTTAAGCTTAAAATAAAATGAAATGAATGAAAATAAAACCAAGTAAGAAAGCTATAATCGCTATTCCGACTATTACATACTCTTACTCAGCATTTATTCAATATTCGACACACTCAAAGGTATGAAAATAAGTTTTTTTTTTGCGGGTGGGGTGTTCTCATACAAAATGTTTTTTTTTTACGATTTTGTCAACAATTATTATCCGATCTTAACAAAATCGGCAGATTATGTGCTTATATATATACAAACCGATTATCAACTAAATGCATTAAAATTTGTAGAAGATATAAAGTTTTGCGGTTTGCGGGGGCGGGAGGGTGCCTAGCAAAATTTAAAAATGAACTTGATCTGAGTCCCTAAAAGGGGAGTCTACATACAAAATTGGGTCTCTCGAGCGCTTACAGTCTCCGAGATCTAGGTGTTCATACGGACGAACAGAGCGACAGACGGTCATGGCTATAGCGACTCGGCTGTAAATTGATTGTAATTGATTACAGATTGTAAATTGATGTGCTAGTAATCTTCAATGAGTTTTTATTGCTGCATTGCTTTACAAAATACCAGAAGATTCTGTGGTATTCTAGAAGTTTTTTTTTGATCACTTCTCAGTTAAAGAATTATATCAAGTGACTTAAATTCTTCGGCAACTATGACATATGCCACTTCATTTAATGTTGCTGCATTAAATTGGCATTCATGTTGCCTGACAGTCCTTTTATTTATATGCTTTAAAAATAACAGTATTGTAAGCATCAGCTGGCATTTATTCAAGAGTAGTTTTGAAAAGACGTCCTAACAAGTTATGTTGATCAAAAGCTCTTTCCATTGCAGCGACAATATCATGATCAACAACGTTGATTTACTTTTTTTCTGAATATATTATAACTTAATGACCTTAGCAATGACTATATAACTATGACTATTTACATTTTTTATTTTCAAAGGTTTAAGTCAATTCTAATATCTAAGGGGTCCAATCTATTCAGTCTTCGCCTATTTGCATTTGTGGCTAAGTTTGTTGCAAGTTGGTTAGGGTTAGGGTCTGCAGAAAGCTTGACCGTGTATCTTGAGCTGTGTTGTCCATTTAGCTATGCTATGGTAGGGATGTTGCGATCTTTACGCAGGACTACGCTTCTCACAAGCCGGTAATATGGGTCTACGCAGCAGAGTGGCATTGCGTTCTGAGTAGCGGCAGTTTGTTAGCTCTCCTCAGCATCCCGTCCAGTTTTCATACTCGTTCTCTAGTAGAGTAAACGGGTATATTGTATTCGTGCAAATGTATGTAACAGGCAAAGGGAGCGTCTAAGACCCCATAAAATATAAATATTCTTGATCAGCATGTACAGCCGAGTCGATCTAGCCATATCTGTCTGTACGTCCGCCCTCCCTTGTAGGGCGCCAGATCAAGTTTGTTTTTAAAGCGATCAAAGGACTGCTTGACATCTATGAAGATTGCAGAACAATATTCCATATCCTCGAAAGCACCCAAAATGTGATGGGCAACGCGGTGTATTTGTTCCATGCTGGCTCCTAAATACAAATTGGTGGTCTGGTATTGAACCTTTTTAATTTATCTCCACAGGTACTCCTCGCAAAAGTATTCTTCAAATACCTTGGATAGTACTGACAGCAAACTAGTTGGTCTATACGAGGCAACCGTCGCAATTCTGCTTTCACAGAGATAGGTTGCAGCGCACTTGCGTCAAATTGTTTTTTCTACTCTGCTTTAAGCGCTTATTCGCTTGTGTGCTAAAAATAGCACCTATCGCAATACTCGGACCCTACTTCGCGGTGTCCGTAAAAACAAAAAACATTAAACGAAGTGTTTTGTGAATGCCCCAAAAATGGACGGTGACTCATGACTCCATCCCCAACTAAGTGATAAGCTGTCTCCGAATAAAAAAATGAGGAATACCGCTGGTACATCTGCAAGGTTTCGGCCAGTCTACCCAAAGATCTGCATAAATCAATTAGAATCTTCAACTACAATACTAACTTGATCGCAACATCTACAAGCACTATTACTACGAGTACATAAACTTTTTCGAAACATAAACAGCACACACCACAACTGGCAGCATGTATTCCTTACAAAACAATACTGAGGTTCTCAGCTCTAGCTTAGCCAAAAAGTTTAACCCAAGCAAAAGATTGCACGTTCAGATGCCGGTGCTCACTCTTCGTAAAAAGCAAAAAAGAGCTGATAAAGTCTCAAAAGAAATCCAGAAATATACACACACAGTTACTTACAAAAATCACCCAAACAAAGGCCGTCAAAACAATACACTTGCTACCAATTCTTTGGTAGCACTTCAAAATAATCGCTACGCAGCGCTATCTGAAGAAGCTGATTCTGTAATGGAATTGGACGAAGATGATTAACATGAGCAAATAGAAGCCAACAAACAAAGTGCAGCTGGCAATGAGCAGCAGAAAAGCATAATGCCTAAGCCCCCAGCTATCTGCGTGCCGCAATTAAACTAAATGGGTAAACTCTAAGAGGCACTCAATTCTGTAATTACAGCAGACGAGTATTAGATTCCTACATAGAGGTTTGGAATTTCGCGTATATATACAAAAGATTCTAAAGTATTCCGAGAAGTTGTTGATACACTGACCAAACAAAATTGTGAATTTTGGCACAATCAGTTCAGATTAGTTATACGAGATATTCATCCAAATGTACCAAAACAATTAATTGAGCGTACGTTTACTGATAAGGGCTAAATAAAAATGCAAAAAACTTAGCTTAAAATAAAATGAAATAAATGAAAATAAAACAAGTAAGAGCGTTAGAGTCGATATTGCGACTATTAGATATTCGTATTCAGCATTTCGTCAATATTCGACACACTCAAAATAATGAAAACAATTTTTTTTCCGTGTGGGGTGTTCACATACAAAATGTTTTTTTTTTTACGATTTTGTGTACATTATCCGATCTTAACAAAATCGGTATATTATACATATACAAACCGAATATCAACTAAATACGTTAAAATTTGTAGAAGACATAAAGTTTTGAGGTTTGCGGTGGCGAGAGGGTGGCAAAATCTAAAAACAAACTTGATCTGACTCCCCACAAGAGAGTCTACATACCAACTTGGGTCTCTCGAGCGCTTACATTTCCGAGGTCTAGGTGTCCATACGGACGGACAGACGAACATGGCTAGATCGACTCGGCTGTTGAGAGACGCTTCCTTCTGCCTGTTACATACATTTGCACAAATACAGTATACTCGTTTACTCTGCTAGAGTACGAGTATAAAAACAAATACTTTTTCTCATTCCGGAACTGGATAAAACTCGAACTTATAGAACATGCATACAAAAGAAGCATCTATTAAAAATGTCAGGTGTCTATTCAGATGTGAGGTTTGTATTTTCAATCATTACGTCTCATCAGAAACAAAAAATATATAAATATCTCCCAATCATTGATAAACTTCTTTAACTTTTAATCAATCGTTTTGGAACTGTTTGACTTTGAATTAAGAAATTGGTGATTTTTTTCTTTACGATTTTTCGACTTTAAAATTTAAGGAAAATTAGATAAAAGACATGTAAGAACGCTATATATCGACTATATCGTACTCAGACCACTTTTTGTGGACGAAACCGATTTGAAAGTTTTTTACTTAATATAATTATATTTACTTAACATCAACTACATAGAGTAACAAGCAAAGCTCGGCCGAAAGCACCAATAAATATGCACCGGAGAGCAAGCGGCAGCGTGAACAAGGTGGACCCCAAAGCCGAAGAGGCAGCCCACATTTGATGGTGCGGGGTGGATGAATGGGGTCAAAATCATCAAATGTAAGAACAACCCAACACTGAAATGGCTGCAGAGTAGTGTGTCGTACCTGGGTAAAGGACAGTGATCCCGTCGAAACCAAAGGCGAAGGTACTCTTCCCCATTGCACTCCAGGGAGACGAGGCGCTTCAGCTAATACAGAGGCAGAATCCTTACGTTCCGACAGCCCTCTGGAAGGTCCTGCATCCCGTCCCCACAGGTGAGGGACACAGCATGATCCTTCAGATCAAAAGGTTCGGGAAGATGGCGTGGTGCATAGGGAGCGTGTACCTTCTCCGCAGAAACCGTCACTCCGAGGATAAGGGCGCGCAGACATTGGGCTGGAAACCATGCTTGAAGGCGCCTAGGGACTATCGATCGACGACACGCAAGACGAGGAAGAGGAGGACGGCCACCGGAAAATCCCTTGACAGCAGTTGCATATTGCCATGGCGCAACTATCAGCCAAGCATAGCCCATGGATAGCGTCAGGCAACTCAGTTTCTGGTCTCAGGTCAGCAAACTTTGGTGTCTTCCACACACCAGCGGTAAGCAGGATAACAGCTGCAGTAATGGTAGTAACAGCACTGATGACCTGTCGGTGGTAGCACTATTAAGTAGGACCAGGTGTAAGCTGGTGGAATCCAGCTGCATTGCCAACGACAGGACACCAGAGGAGTTGAGCAGGCTGGTGTAAGAAGAACTTGGAGTCAGGGATAGGCAGCTAATAATAGGTTCGGCTGCTAACGCACATCACAGTGTATGGATCAGTAAAGATATCCACGACAGAGGTGACTCATTTTTAGACTACACTTTAGTTAGTAACCTGGAAATAGCGAGCGTTGGGGAAGTACGTACATATGTAGGACCAACCTCATAAAACGTAAACAATATGGGTTTTTGACAAACTTTCATTCTCAGACCAAAAGTACATTTGGCACAGAATTTGACCAAATATTAAACATAGCTATAGATATAAACCCCCTGAATACGAACTGGGAGAAGTTTAATAGAATAGTAATGTCAAAGCCTCCGGCACAGGGTACAGTGGAATCCGCTAGGCACGTAGAGGAGTCAATACAGACTCTTTCCCGTGATATGATGGATGCATATCATGCATAATGCCCGACCACGCGAACTAAGAAAAGGTGGAAGTCATTATGGTGGAATCGAGACCTATCTTTGGAGAGAGGCAACCTCAAAGAACTTTTCAAGCTTGGCAAACAGGCCAACGAGGTAGTATATATGAAGCATAAAGCTCCACTGAAAGCATGCAAGAAAAACATACGTACGGCCCAAAGAAGCTCATATCGAAACTTTTGCTACGGAATTGAGAGGGTCTCGGAGACAGCAGGATAATGGAAGCTGCTATTAACGCAGCCAACCATACGGAGTCAGATAAACAAGGCGGAGAGCAACCAAGAGGCCCTTAAAGAGCTAATGGAAACTCACTTGCCAGGCTGCAGGGGAATCAATACACATGGCGTACCGACAGACCTTATCCCACCAGCCTTAGTCCAATAGACGATAGACTATTTTCAAGGTATGAAATCCTGTTGACTGAATGAAATCTTTCCAGCAATGTTACAGATGACCAACTTAGAAGAAAAAAATTTCATAAAGAACTTTCTAATTACTGAGATTAAGATGATTTAATGGGAAGTCAAGGAGATCCAACTAAACAGTAAAAAGTGATTTAATTAGTTACTCACTTGCTCTCTGACTTTAGCTCAAGGTGGTTGCTGAACCTCCCGTGTAATGCAAATTTTTTGTTCGTGTATCAATTGTTAAGTTGTGCCTGATCTTTCTGTTTTGTGCTTAATTTCGGTTTCGGTTTTAACGAAAGCCTTCTAGTGCACTTGATAAAACTGCCTTAAATTATATTTTATTGTGCAAACAAAACCAAAAGCAGAGCTATATGCATAAGCATACAATTGCAAACAATCCTATTTTTTCTTTTCCGCACATCGTGCTGTGTGTTTGTTTTTGTTGTGCTTGCGGTCTGCTTGTAATCTTATGATATTTTTAGACTTTCTGCTTGCTGTGATATTTGTTTGTGTTGTAGTTAACGCTATATCACGTTTGCTTGTGGTTGTGTCGTTACAAACCCGTTATTCTGCTACCAGCCACCCAATGAGAAATTGTATCATTCCTTTTGTTAAATAATTTTGGGCCCTCAATTTCAATGTCTGACTTTTACAAAAAACTTGCCCACTTTAGGCAAATTCTACGGAGCTTATGGTGTTCTTGTTGGCTTTGTCGTAACACTATTCATTTCCAATATGCCAATATCAGTTTCGCATAAGCGATTACTTTACAAATAATTAAAAAAAGTTTTTTTTTAATTTACATGTGAGTTGTAAGAAAGAAAATGATCTGGGTAAAGACTCTATCGACCCTGTCGTTATAGAGCCGAAAACCCCTGAGCCAACTACTCCATATTCTATCGTTCGTACTCCTAGTCCGCTCGATAGTTACATTCCCCAGCCCATACAGCAGCTGCGTAATGCAGACGCTTTAATGGGGATAGGTCCTCCAGGCAATCTAGAAAAGGTGGTTAACACAGAAATGGATGGTTCTTCATCTAGGCAAAGGTAAAAAATTGATCAAGCTTTCCAGTGTCGCGCCCTCGGTGTCGTTGACTATTTCCGACAGCAGCATTTCTACTAATGTAGCTGCTCTGCTTAGACATCGTATCGGCGTTAAAGAGCCAAAGATGAACTTTATTTCTACACTTTATTTCTACTAAAAGTAGAAAAGTTCAAGTATAATGTTAATATAACTTCTTTTAAGATTGGTGTTCCTGACGACTCTTTATATAAAATCTGTCAAAAAAGTAAGTTGATAAGTAAAGTGAAGAGAAAGGGACCGAGGTGGCCCCGCTGCGGTACCCCTGATGAAACCATAAAAGGCTTACAGTCATTAAACACAACTTCTGAGTTAAGAAGATGGGATGGGAAGCCAAGAAGATTAAACTTATAGATAACTAAACAGTTAAATGCTTTGCTGAAGTAGTGCAAATGAAGTCAGTGTGCATTTTTATCCTTAAATGCTTGTATTATAAACGACGAAATACACCGATGCTGAGCCGATGAAATTATAGAACCACAAGAATATTGTAACCGTGAAATTAATATTTTTTCACAAAGCTCAGGAAATTCAGATAGTTTTGATATGCCCCTGTAGTTTTGGGTATCAGTCTTGTTGCCCTTTTTATGGAGAAGAGTAATAAACGACTCTCTCCAGAAAGAAGGGAAAGACGAAGAGTTTAAAGATAGATCAAAAGCTTCAAAATCGGCTTACAAAGTTCATAAGCACCCAGGAACACCATCAGGACCAGGAAAAAAGTTAGGCTTAATAGACTTAAGTTCATTAAGCAATAAGCTTTTGACTAGTGACTAGGGGAGGTGGGATGTTATTAGACCTGTGTAAGCTACAAGAGTATATCAGATCAGACCGATACTTAAGAGAAGAATAAGTCGTTTGAAAGAATTCTGTAAACAAGTTTTCAATGCCATGATCTGTATTAGCTTTAGTATTTATATAAAACAATGAAGATGTTTTACTTTTAGAATTAACAAAATTATAAAATTGTTTTGGGTCCTGAAAAAATAGAACCCTACAGCGATGCAAATATGCTTTATAGCATTCGAGATCTTGAACTTTTTAAAGAGTCTAGATCTGATATATTTTAAATTAAGCAACTGTGGAGTAAGCCAATGTGGCTTATTAAGCCAAACTGGACTACTGGCCTAACAAAATCCTTAAAAATGGAATAAAAAATTTTGTAGAAGTCTACCGCACTGTCGATATCTGCACAAGTGTTCAAGTATGACCAGTTTGATTGAAGGATGACATACTTAAGCCTAACGAAATCAGCCTTTCTAAATGAATATGTTCTAGCTGACAAGTTGGAAGATGCAGATACTGTAGGAATTGGAATATCCATAGTTATGTATAATTCTAGAGACCACTGAAATGGAAGGGTCAGAAGCAAATATGAAATCAAGTTGCCGACTCAATGTGTTGGTGAAAAAATTAACTTCAGATAAGGACAAATCAAGTAGCCCGTCAACAAATTCGTGTTGCTTTGAAGCTATTAAGCCGAATGAGTCGATCACAGATTACCACGTGACATCACGGATGTTTAAATCACCAAAAACCAACAATTGATCAGTATCAGAAAGCATTGACGAGATCGATTAAATAGCATTAAGCTGATGAAAGTAAACAGGAATATCAGAACGTAGAGGAATGTAAGAGACAGTGATAAAGACAGAAGAGCATTTAAGAGATACTTTAGTACTTATAAATTCAATTTTGTTAGGAAAATTAAGCAGAATTGGTTCCAACAGATGGTCGGAATTAACAGCTATCAGTACGCCATGACCATTTCGGTTGGACGATCAAATCTATAATTATATCTATAATTATAATCTTTAATTAGTTTAAGGACTCTTACATTTTGGTTGGCAAGAAAAAAATATGAAGTTAGTTTTAAGGAACTATATTAGAGGGTACGGATTGTGCGGCAGCAGGAAGTCTTATCGGCATCCAATTTCTAGTTCTTAATTTAAAACCCTTCACGACTAGGTACTCAGGCCAGAAACTTTTTGAGTGTGCCAAATAGTCGGCAGGAACACCAATCTTGAAAGAAGTTATATTGCGATTAACATTATACCTGAACTTTTCTACCTTAATCCTCGAACTATGTAAACTTGATTTGGCCTGTACATAGGCAGAAACATCTTCCGATGTAGAATTCACGGTTAGGGTAGAAATAAAGTTCATCTTTGGCTTTTTAATGCCGATACGATGTCTAGGCAGAGCAGCTACATGCTGTCGGGAATAGTCAGCGATACCGAGGGCGCGACATTGGAATGTTTGAGCTATTTTCTACCATTACACAGACCAAGAACCATAAATTTCCACCTTCTCTATATTACCTGAAGAGTCTATCCCCATTAAAGCATCCGCCTTAGGTAGCCGCTGTACGGGCTGGATACTGTAACTATGTAGTAGTTGGCTCAGGGGTTTCGACTGTATAACGACAGGGTCGATAGTGTCTTTATCCAGACCACATCTACAAAGAACATTTTTTTCTTACGCTTAAGAGACTCCATATTAAGAGATGTGAAATTTGATGCGAGCGTCGAGAATGACGCACATAATTGCTTAAAGCCAACATAGAGAGCATTAAAGCCTTTCTTTGCTGTCCTTAAGAACGAATTCAACTCGGTTTCATCAGGACGACAGAACTCACATGTAAATTTAAAAATTTTAAAAATTTTAAAAATTTAAAATTTTCAATTATTTGTAAAGTAATCGCTTACACGAAACTGATATTGACACATTAGAAATAAATACTGTTAGCCAACAAGAACACTGTAAGACAGGGCAAGTTTTTCGTAACAGTCAGACATTGAAATTGAATTCACAAAACTATTTAGAAAAAGGAATGATACAATTTCTCATTGGGTGGCTGGTAGCAGAATAACGGGTTTGTAACGACACAACCACAAGCATAAGTGGTAGAGCGTTATCTACAACACAAACAAATATCACAACAAGCAGAAAGTCTAAAACTTACGAGCAAGCCGTAAGCACAACAAAAACAAACCCACAGCACCATGAGCGCAATAGGAAATATAGAATTGTTTGCAATTGTATGCTTATATATAAAGCTCAGCTAATTTAAAACAGTTTTATCAAGTGCATTAGAAGGCCGCGGTCACACTCTGCGGCTGCACAATCGGAATCCGATTTTTAGTTGTGGCCTTAAACTACTTCACGACTACGTGGGCTGGAAAATTTTTGACACATTGTGTCAAAATAGTCGTGCGGAACTCCTCTCTGGAAGCTACCAAATTATACCCAATTTTTTTTATCTCGAATCTTAAGCCACGAACTATGTAAACTAATTTTTGCCTGAACATAAGCGAAAACAACAACTGATGCAGCTACATCTGCTTTGTAATGCCAATAAGAGATGTGGCATGACAGCCCCAGCAGTAGGTATGCCGCTTTCTTAAAAATACTGCGGGTGCGACACTGGAAAGTGTGACAGGGGCAGCAAGCTGTATTGCCATTTGTGTAGCGCACTCCCAGGCTGTGACATGCACCATTAAGCCGTCCATTATTAGTGGGATCATCGCTGCTTCTAGCGATTCCACTTGATATCCCCTGCTTCTTAATCAGCCACTAGTCCGAGTGCTGGGCAGGCGAAACGTAAGCACCACCTCCATGTTATTACTACCAGTGTATGGGTAACTGACTTCCCATCTGCTTTTCTGGAAGACTCTGCTGCTGACGAATGTTAGGTCGATAATGGGTCCTCTGCAAAGTTTGGTGTAGGTCTGCTTATACCAGTGTTCAGGCGTATTATGCCCAGAGATGCACAATCCTCGAGGAGTGCTTGCCTTCTTGAGTTTGTTAATGAGGAGTCCAACTCCGTTGCGCTGGCATCGAAAGGTCCGGCTACTACCCTCGCTACCCTTTCCCATCTGCTTCATCATTGTCTAGACTTGGTGGGAAGTCGCAACTATGTTTTGTGATGCCATTTTCGGTTGCTCTAGCGAACCCTGATACATGCGAGGTATATGGCAGCTGCATTGTATACCGTCCATAAGACCAGATGGCTGCTGTTAACATCGTGTCAGTTGCCCATTCAACAGACGCTCGGTTTCGGTACTGTTCACTTTTAATGATCACATCGATGTTTTCGTCCAGGATAGTCTGCTCCAGCAGTTGGTGTACCACCTCAGAGTGATTTAAGTTCAGCTGTAAGAACTTTATTTTTGGGGTAGTTCCTTGAACGCCTTTTGGTACAATGGGCGTTGGGGTTCATTGTAGAGTGCTTCGTGTCCTTCTGCTTCTGCCAGGTGCACAGGATGCAGGCTGCATCTTTCTTGGATGTCTTGCCTAATGGCTGTCACACCCACAGATATAGCACGTCTTGGTGCAGTCATACTGGATTGTTGTGATCACCTCTTGCGCCCGGGAGATCTCGTTGATGTGTCTGACCTCTACCAGATTAGTCTGCATGAGTGATTGCACCTCTGCGGACGCAAGGATTTCTTGGACAGCGGTAGTTCCCCGTTAGGAGTGCGCCTGAATTAACGAGCTTAAGGATCTCCGCATGGCTTCAGCTTGCAGTTTCAGAGGTCTTTATGACTAAGACTCTATGATTGAGAGGCCTCGGTATCCGGGTCTTTGCTTTCACCTTATTCCAGCCAATATCGCTGTTCCTTATAATTTTGCTCCATTTATGGAGTGCAGGTGGGTTTCGTTTTCCTGCGCCTTCCTTCTTGTTTGGGTGCAGCGTTCTATTTGCTGCTTTCTCGGAATGCTTTTTATGAATCAGTTTCTTAGGAATCGGCCTTCCTGCTGGTGACGTGGTATAGTGCGCCGGGCTCCTTGGCCGCCTTGTTGCGCCGCTTGCTTAATGCGCCGGCATGCCGACATTGTACAGATGGGCCTCTCTCTGCAGTTAATCTAATAACTGTCTCTTAGGATTAAAGATCAATCGATTTTGGACTGACATCAGCTTTCTTAGCCTTCTGGCGTTCATTCCAATGCTGATGAGGTCTCCCAGTCCGTCATCTACGTCCTCTACTTTACGTTCGCCTGCTCGTTGTGCAGGCGTTGAAGATGATTCATTCCGCTGGAGTCGCTCCTCTGTTCTGTGAGACTGTCATCGTTATGCTCCACATGAAAAAATCCACTTCCCAGTTTATGCTGCCACTAGTGGATGGTTAACATTCTCTCCTGCTCCTTCAACGATATCCACGCTTAAGTGGCTCGCTATGAGACCACCTATTGTCCCAACATTGTCCTTTCCCCAAGGCGTTTGCTGAAGATGACGAGAAAATATACATTTATCTTTTTTGTGTATATTTGCATTTTTTGGTCTGCGCCGGAATGAACCATCAAGGTCGATGTCGAGGTAAACGAAGTTACGCCATTGAAGCTGCTGGACCCGCTCCCACTCTAGTGCAATATGTAGCAGCTGTACTGCTTCCATGCGTCTGTATGCTTTAGAATATACTGCTTCAACGACTGTATTTACACTGTTTTACTTTCACTGATTGGTACCCAGCCTAAGGTGTGAGCGAAAGTGCGCTGTGGTTAGAAACAATGACCATCGTCTTATTACACTGAAAGTTTTATTTAAGTTTTATTACTTTATAAATGTTATTTTTAACTGTCCGATCGTCAACCGATGGGCTAACGGAACGGTTTAGTGGCACTGCTCACGGAAATTGTCCGCTTATCGCTTATCGGTTGGTTACTGGTTATTTAATTGCGAAGTTCTCAAAAACACATCTCCACAGACCGCCACAGAATTTCTCTCTAGATGTATGCTGTGAAGCTTATTTCTTTACGAGTTCTCTCTGTCGTTTCGGAGCCATTCTCAAAGAGAACCAATGTGCTGCACAGGAAAGTGCAGAAGCTGCTATCCGCATTTGCCGCAGCTGGCTTTCCACTTATGTGGGTGACAACTGGAATAGTGTCGTTATATCTTAACATTCCCTGCTACGTGGTGATGTGATGCTGAAGACGCATACGGTACAGACGCAGACTACGGCATTCTCAATTTCAAAACAAACGCTTGGTGGATCTTCGATTTTTCAGAAGATGGTTGAGAGTATATTATTAATCCGTTATTCGGTCTCTAGATCCACTTTCTGGATGCCATGCAGGATGGTTGGGTTGCGGTCACATCCGTGACCCTTGGCATGTGTTGGCCCTATGAGAGCCAAGAACTATATATTTGCATCAGGTTATTGGATGTTTGAACTTACTCGCCGATAGCACCGCCTGCGAGTATGCAATGTTTTCTCCCGCATAGCCATACGCCATCGGAGGTGATGCATATGTTTGTATGCATATGTAGACTTATTTTTTTTAGTAATGGCCAACTGTCTCTCCGTCTGAATAAACACCTAGATCTCGGATTTTAATAGAGCTAGAGTTGCCAAGTTGGTTTTAAAGTGTTGCCATGCATAATTGTAGACAAGCTACGTATATTGTATGAAAGCCCGACACTCTTATAAACGACAGGTGAAAACGCGGCAGTCCAGCTTACTCGATAGTTCAGTCAACTGACGTAGAACAGCTCCAAATCTAAATATCTGATATTTCTTCCAGTTTGTTAACCTGCCGTGACTTAATTGCCATATCATCATCATCTCATCCGGATCCGTGTGCCACCACTGATTCAAGACAGGACTGGGAATATCAGCTGTGTAGAGACTGTGTGAAATAGGTCCTATGACACAGCCTGACACTCCTGATTGAATTCTTCTAATTGTCTCCTTACAGAGAACTGTAAGTGTTCTGAAGTGCAGCCAGCTGGAGAGCAGGTGGTAATACTTCCCGGGTAATAGCATACCGGTTAGCTTATATTTATGCACAGTGTGCCGCACCCTTTCAAATTCCTGCTGCACATCTCAATATATTGTGGCGCAGTATTCTTTTCTCTGAAATGCTTTGAGGATTAAGTTCACCATTCTGTAGAGCTGCTCAAGGGTGCCGTGGCTTTTTCTTAACCTAAACTGATGGGACGGTATTGCGCTGGCAAATCTTTCCATCTCGAACATGCTTTCCGGAAGGATTCGCTATAAGATCTTTGAGAACCCAGAGAGTAGTCTAATGGGTCTGTATGAAGTCAGCTCTTTTGAAGGCTTTGCCAGGCTTAGGGATCGTGCCTGTCGTAGTGCACTTATATTATTGGTTACTTTATTGTACTATACCTTCATTATTGGGCTATGATATGTAGCAGTCTTTTAGCATATGTAAGCTTCCTGACTCTCTCGCTTAGAGGTGGTCTTGCGGAGGGATTAGATGACATTCGCTGATTTTCATCAGCCGCAAGCTGTGCAGCATTGTGAAGCTTGTTCGTAAGCAGTTCAATTGCATCTTCAGTGTACTCTTCAGAGTTGAGCTCGATGTTTATGTCGATTAGTTGATTAAGAGTTGCTGTAAAGCACAGAACTCCGACTCGGCAGCAGCTTCCTCTTGTATTTGATAATTTGTGGTTTCTCACTATTTCCTATTATAATCTTCAGGAGATTATGTCGGATCCCTGGATAGACGGCATAATCTATTCAGACGGTATCCTTCGGATGTCCTTTCGGAAGAGGGCTGCTTCACCAGTGGCAAGAACATTATAGTTAGAGTTATAGATAAAATCCGCAAGTATTATAATTCTTGGACGAACTAAGTTACGTGAACAGGGAGTCAAATCGTGCAGCAGTACGAGGTTGCCTGGGAGGATAGTAGAAGCTGGAATGATTTGTTCTTTGTTAATCAGCTCGACTATGATCGATTGCACTTGCAAGTCAGCTAGAGTTATGGGTATTTGAGCTTGAAGTTTGATGCCCTTTTTGATTGCCATGGCTACGCCTCCATTTCAAGTATAGTTTCCTCCTTTGCCGTCGTATCTCTGCTGATTAAAAATCACTCCGTTTTTTTGATGTGTCAACAAAATGTCAATGTCGTTCGTTGCTGCAAAAGTCGCTCGTTCAAGGACTTCCTGCTGCATTCTATGTTGCTATTTATATTTGTACTTTAGTAGAGCAAACAAGTACAAAGTATTCGTGTAGGTTTGTATGTACCAGGCAGAAGAAAGCGCCTCTCTTCATCAGCATCAACAGCTGAGTCGATCTAGCTATGTCCATCTGTCCGTCCTTATGAACACTTAGATATCGAAGACTATAAAAAATAGAATCACCAAATTTGGTATGTAGGCTCCCCTTTTGGGAGTCAGATCTTTCCCGCCGTTCCCTCCCCCACAAATCGATAAGAACGTTATTCACAAAAACATCTATATCTCGGAGACTCTAAGAGCTAGGGTCACAAAATTTGGTACGTAGATTCCCCTTGTAGAACGTCAGAACACGTTTTTCAATATTCTGCCAAGCCCTCTCCCGCCCCCGCAAATGGACAAAATCTTGTATCTCATACAAATCTTAACGCATTTAGTTCAAACTCTGTTCGTATATGTAATAGGACATAATCTACTAATTTGGGAAATTATCATTAGGATCGGATAATTATTGTAGACAAAAACATAAAAAAACATTTTCTATAATAGCACACCACCCGCCCCCAAAAAAAAAAAACTAAAAAGTGTTGCATACTTTCGAGTGTGTCAACTATAGCCTTCTTACTTGTTTTAAGTTTGTTTAGTCATTGCAAAGGCTCGTTGACTTATTCCCTGCTAAGTAGCAGTTGAGCTTTCCTCAACTAAGTTAGCTTTCCCTCATGCTGACAAGAACATTAATCTTTTCTTCAAGACAAAACCTAAGTGCAGAAGGCTGCTTCTTAGGTAGGTTATTTTCTAAAAGCTGGGTAAGGTTTTTGTTGACAGCAGCGTTAACTGATCAGGTTTATCCTGTATAAGCTTTTGACTATGCTCGTATCTGCTTGAAATTGAAATGCCTTGCAGACTTAATGGATCGGATTCTTGCAGGCCCGTTTATTGAGCGAGTCTTCTATTAAATAGGTCTTGGCTGATGTCTAAGCATTTGCAGATTTGGGCACCCCGATCACTCTCAAGGACTCGCACTGCTACCTTGCAGTCCACCTCGACAAGAAGCTTACGTTTAGGCAGCATGTGAGAGCGATTACCGTCAAGATATAAAGCTAAATATAGAAGCTTAGCTGGCATATAAACGAGCAAAGACACCCTACCAATATGAGAATCAAGTTCCAAAAACGCAGCATAGAGGAATTAAGGGACAATATTGGCGTCAAATTTAAGTAACCTTCATTAATCTTTTCTTGAATATTCATTTTTACACATAAAGGGAATCAAAACACATTTTCACAGTGTGGTACACAAACATATAATATGCTACAAATAAAAAACGTCAGTACCCAAAGAAAAAGGTTTGCAATTCACGTTGTAGTCGAAAATGTTTTTTTTTCGATTTTGATTACAAATATTATTCGATCGTAAAGAAACTTGACAAATCGTTAAATAATCTGTGTGGAAGTAGGTACATGTATATCATTAAATAAACACATCTATATATAATGTAAGCACATATAGCTCAAGCTATATGAAATGTAACACTGTTTACATTTTCGGTATATACACACGCTGAGCAATGATTACATTTAGCAGCGACCGCTGGATATATGAAGCCACTCGAACGGAATGAAATTGCTGACATGCAAATTCTCACGTTGCGACTTTCGAGCCCAGTGATCTTTCCGAGTAAATATATATGTACTCTTAATGCATATTCATAAGACTCTTCTATTTCATGCATATGTATTTCTAAGATATCAAGAAATTAACTGATTCACATTTAAACTGTTCGGTAGAATAAACATAATATATGTATATCGCTGATGGTGGAATAGACAGAATACAGCATATACAAACCAAATTTGAACTACATACATCAACAACTGTGGGAGATATACAAACTTGATCCGGGTGTACACTAAGTCTGCAAGACCTAGACATTTGTACGAATATAATTTACTCTATATAGCACCAGTGCATGTATATCCGGTTCTATGGTAGCCTGATCAGAATCAAATTTAGTTCAATTTCGATCAACAAATTTTTTTTGTGTACAACGGGAAATTGACGTACAACCGCAACCGCTCAACCGACCGAGACTCGCCACCGCACTACATGAAACGACACCGACATGAAACGCAGGGACGAAAAAAAGCATGGAAAAAGAAGAAAAACAAAGCAAAATAAGTAATTTTGTATAATCCTACACTAGTAGAGTGAACGAGTATAAGCATTTGAGACCCCATAAAGTATATATATTCTTGATCAGCATCAACAGCGGATTCGATTGAGCTATGTTCGTCTGTATTAACACCTAGATCTCGGAGACTATAAGACCTTGTTTCACAAAGTTTGGTATGTAGACTTCTCTAGTGCTTCGTCAGATCAAGTTTGTTTTACATTTTGCCACGCACCAAATCGATACAACGCATATCCCACACAATTTTCAAAGTATTTATATTTTTATATATGTATAAGCTCATAATCTACCGATTTACAAAATTTCATCACGATCAGATAATAATTATAGACAAAATCGTAATGAGAGCACACAACCCAAGATTGTGTCAAAACAATAGTGTGGAATACCTCTCCTAAATGAAACTATTTTGAGCGTGACAGTAAACTTAAACTGTTTTACTTTAATTTTGCAACTATCTTATTTAATTTTCGGCCTGTCTAGTCGGAACGCCGATAAGAGGTCTTGGCTGATCACTACAGTAGAAATGCCGCTGGCGGGATTAGTCATCGATCTAGAATGCACGACACTAGATAGGTTGGCAGAGGAATCTTTAATAAGCCGCTGTAGTAAGTGTTGATTTTAAAACAATCAGTGTGATGCAGCCATATGAGATAGTCGAGATATCGGTATACAAAAATGTAGATCAATTATTAATAATGTTCTATGAAAGCTATATGATGTAAGTGTCCAAACTTAATTAAATTTGGTGACTGGAAGTGGAGGCTTTCAATACGTATACAAACAAAATTTCATAGGAATCGGAAAAAAAAACAAAAAAATAAAATACAAATAATTTTACTATAATAAATCTTCATTCTGTATCAGAATCTTTTATGACAGCTATATGTTAGTGATGTCCGATTTGAAACACATTTTTTCGAAAATGGGTACTCCTGAAACGGAAGCCTCCGAAATTTGTTTCAATTCCGGTAAGAAACATCAAAATTATTATTCTATTTTATGTTAATTCAAAAAAAAAAAATGGGGCCTACTTTCAACCAAATTTGGCTTGATTTGGTTGTAAGACAAAAATGCTTTCCTTCTAAGTGTTTATTCCGAAAGAATCTTTTCTATGGAGGGTTATATGATATCGTCACCTGATCCGGATCAAATATGGTCAGTAATGTCAATTCAAAATAATAAACAAAAAAGTTTTGTTATAAAACACAAGATAGGACAGTGGAACTATGGGGACTACCCTTAAGTGGGCGTGGTAATTCAAATTAATAAACTTGATCTGATTACATATATGCAGAATTGTTAAATTAAGTTTCTTTTCGCCTTTCACATACGCTGTAGCTACTTTAATATACCCTTGAACAAGTAAGGACGATTGAGTCAGGCTTACCCTGTATCAAGTACCTTTATAATATAGTAGTTCGATACAGTGGTGCGGTGTATTCCATTCCCTGGTATTATTACTTTGTTGTTGCAATTGCTGTTGTCGGTTTTATGGTTTAATGTTCATATATAGTATATGGGCTAAGAAGCCTGACCAAGTTCGAGACAGATCGTATAACTATATAGCAGCTCCAGACTGCTCCAATGTAAAAACTTGGAGGAAAGTTATTTTTGTATTTCATTGAAATTAAAGCAATTGCGGGTGCTATCTATTTTAGAAAGCCCCACTTACGATGGCCAAATTGTACAGCAAAATCTGCACACCTGGCAATAAAGGCCAAAATGTAATGTGGCAGAGGTCTTAACACATGTTCTGTTTGAAAACTTAATCATCAGTTAAAATATGTTGGTTTATTTTGAAGTATAAAAAATAGTTGTTTAATTGGGGCATTTTACTTACGTCTCTCAGGTTGTATGTAATCAACAAATTTTTCATAAAGCTATCAAGAAATTCAGGGTATGCGTCTAGAATATCCAAAAGATCATCTCTATGTATTTTGTGTATATCACAATAGGTAAGTGCCCGAACGATTCCATTTGATTTTCCTAGTGTGGGATAAGTACACGGATTCTCGCCAAATATATCATCTTTTCCTAAAAATAAATTTTTTTAAATTTGCTGTTAAAATGAAGTACTTGTTGTTTTATTTTGCTTTTTATATATTCATTCGTACGGCATGTTTTTTTACGCGTATGCAATGATAAACATCTGATGCTTGCAATGATAATGCAGATATCACATACAAGTATTTTTTTTCTTAAAGAGAATGCTATTTACTATAGAAGAAAAATTGTTTTTGTAATTCCAACAACAACAAGAATGATATTGATTTATTGAAATGCCTCGCTATTAATTAGTAGGCTGCATAAGCTTAGCTTAGAATCGTAAGAAGATTAAAACAAAAGCAAATAGTTTAACATAATCCCTATCTAGTTATAGTCTGTAAGTTATAATGCAATGCAGAAACTAAAAGAATGGAATTGCTTGAAATTATTGCAAGTTTAGCAACGATGGCACGTGGTAAGCCTATTTGCATAGAAATAAGAGCTTAGATATAGAATTTCATAAATCTGGGAAAACATTTGGTGAAATATCAAAGCAATTAAATCTGGCTAAGTCATCTGTGCAAGGAATTTTTAAATTCTTTGAGAAAATTGGCAGTATTGATAATAAAATCGCCAATATAGGCCGAACATTGCCAATAACAGCTCTTGACAAAGAAGCCCTGGCCACAATTGTGAAGACTGATCGCCACCAATGTTTAAGAAATATGGCCTCTGAATGGTCCAAGAAAATTGCAGTTGAAAGATAATGGATATATGAAGTATGTACTACGTTTAGTAACTTTACATTTTTAAAAGCTTAATTTACTTTGTAGGTCAACGAAAAACCTTTGCTTACGGCTCGTCAAAAGAAGAAGCGTTTACAATGGTCTCGGCAAAAAATGTCTTTGAGTCAAAGACAGTGGAAAGTCACCCTTTTTAGTGATGAAACTAAATTTGATGTGAGTGACGGTGATCTGCAAAGTAAAGTTATCCGTCAAAATGTAGAAGCTTACCATAATGACTGCCTCAAGAAGACAGCAAGCACTATGGTGTTTTTTTTTAAATTCATTTATTATCCCTAGTTCAACTATGTTCATTAGACAAATAAAAAACTAAAAAAATAAGCTATCTATTTATATGTATTTGGATGAGGCGGAGCTTCCCTCTGCTTCGCAGAATATTCGGCGCCGCCTAATCCATAGAGCGCCGCTCGCGCTCAGCTCTCCGCAGGTCAACCATTATGCCCATGGCAAAGTTACTGACGGCTTGCCAGTCCTCCACTCTCTTCAGCATGAACGGGATAAAGTTTGGCACCGAGATCTCGGATCCCAATTCCTGTTCCAGTTTTCGTAGTTGGAACTAGAATTTTTGGGCAATTGAACATAACATGTTCGGCATCTTCCACCCCTCCTTCGCTACACTATGTGCATTCTTCTGAGAGCTCGTGTACAAAACGGTGCAGGTAACTACGAAAGCAGCCATGCCCGCTAAGGCGCTGAGTCAGGTAGTAGTTTGCCTGGCCGTGCTTTCTACCCATCTAGGCTTGGAGATCGGGGATGAGACGGTGTGTCCACCGGCCCTTGATAGACTTATCCCACCGTTCCTGCCAAATGCCACGATTATAGCTGGTCGATCGGAGCGCCTTTAGCCAGACTGGAGCCCATATAGCATTGTTGATCTTGTCACGCTGGACAGCAGGATCCTCCTCCACTGTTTTTGGGCCTCTCGTATTGAGCATTACCCGTGAGAGCGCTCTGCTCGTTGCTGCTGCTTTTTCTCCGACATATTCTAGGTGCTCTCGGAAGCTCAGTCTTGTAACGAGCATCACGCCAAGGTACTTGATTGCCCTTTTGGACTGGACAATTGTGCCTGCCACACTAACGTGGGCTGTCTCCACTTTCTTCCGGCCACTTATTAGAACGCGGTTTGTGAAGTAGCTGCGAATCATGTGGACCAGGTTCACAGGAACTCTGAAGCCAGATAAAGCGCCAAGGATGCAGCTCTACCTCGCCGTGTTGAAGGCGGTCTTTATATATAGTGTAGTGACCAGGCAATAATTTTTGGTACCTCCTATATATAGCTTGTTCAAGGCGCGTGCAGATTAGTTTTTCCAGAATCTTCCCTGCCGAGTCCAGAAGTCAAAATGGCCTGTACGACGAGGGCTCGTTGGGCGGTTTGCCTACTTTAGGTATGAGGACCACTTCTAAAGCTTCCATCTTTCCGGGAATATGCCTTCGAGTAGACACTGGTTGTATAGAGTCACAAAGGACTCTGGACACAGTGCTAGAGCTAGCTTGAGGGCTCGATTCGGGATACCGTCTGACCCAGGTGCCTTGCTGTGCTTCAGGTTTCGGGCGGCCGTCGGGATTTCCTCAACAGATACCTCGGTGTTAGGCCCATGAGGAGGATGGGCGTGTGTTCTTCCCACCTGTGGGGGAAGAAGGGCTCGACGATCGTTTAGAGCGTGAGGGGATCTGCTGGGACTGCCTATTAGCCTATTTTTCACCACGATCTTATACGCATTTCCCCAGGGGTCTTGCTCGGCTGAGTGGCATAGTTGCAGAAAGCAGTAGCGCTTGCATTCGCGGATGGGCGGATGGCTGCCTTGCGGCCTTTCCTGTGCAAAGAGCTCGTTCCGCCAGTAGACTGGCTTATGGCGGCGCCTATACAAATTCCTGGTTGCCATGCTAGCGTCGCATGCGCTTGCTATGTGTGACATGAGCTGAGAAGCCATACTCTCCGCATTAGCCCCTAGGGCTAGGTGCTCTAGCCTTTCTGCGAAGGCTTGAGTATCCATAGTCTCGGCTCGACAGCTCTTCCAGTGTGATACAGTGGGTTGCCGACTAGCCGTGCGCCCAATAACTGTGCATGGAATAGCCACGTGGTCAATCGCGGTGTATGCAATGCTTATCCTCCAGGAAAAGATAATAAAGAAGCAGACTTTTTGAGTAGACAGGAAACAACCGAATTAATAAATAAAAATAATAACGTAGAAACAAATTTTGAAATATCAGACACTCAACATTCAGCAGAAGAAGAACAACTAAGATATTTTTATATAAAAAATGAAATCTTTAATAGGTATAAAGCACAAATAGTCATAACATATACTGCAGTAGATAACATTATCAGCTTGCATGGCAGAAAAATAATATAAATAAATCCAGCAGATTCTAAAATGGACATAGAACAGAAACTTCAAAATAACTTACTACATAAAGGAACAGTAGGAATATATTCAAAGGTACCACACAAAGAATAATATAAGGTTCAATGCATCTTAATTAACTTTTTTTCTGAAACAAAAAAAATATTTATGAATTTTATAAATGCACAAAGCGAGCTTAGAAATATCCAATAAAGATGAACTGCATAAGCCATTAGCCCAGAGCTTAATGTAACCATAAAACAAAGCCTCAGTTGCTCTCTGCAGCTTCTCTGCTTGGCGCTCTCAATAAGCAATAGCCCCAAATCGCCAACTGAGCCTTTGCACTCTTTTGTCTTAGAATAATAAGTCAGTTGTAATAAAACCACCGATCTAACCAGTACGAATAAACGCAAAATTAAAACTTAAATTCGATTGTTGTATTATTTCTTGGCATACATCTCATATACATATAATTCGCGCAGTAGAGCTTCCTTCAATATAGGTGTTTTTGGCTACTGTTTTAACACAATCTGTCAAAAAAGTTTCTGGCCTGAGCACCTGGTCGTGAAGGAATTTAAAGCTAGAAATAAGAACCGGATACCAATTAGACTTAATGACACCACACAATCGTATACTCTAATACAGTTCCAAAAAAACCAATTTCATTTTTTTTTCTACCAAAATGTAAGAGGCCTTTACACTAATAGCCTATCTAACCTGATATTTTAAATTCGTTAATCTTTATTAATAACTATATAGCCTATAGCTTTGATCGTCCCACCTGCCAGAGTGGTGGTGGTGTACTGCTTGCTGTTGATTATGACCTATCGTCGGCAACAATTCCACTCAGTTTTCTTAACGAAATTAAATTTTTTGAAATATTTAAATAGTTCAAAGCAAGGGTGAAATATTACCGCATTGTTTCTATTACATAAGTGTTGACCAGTTGAACAACGCGAAGTTAAAATTGAGCCCGACGAGCACGCCACTTAAATGTACATATGTATAAGTGCGTTCCATTTCAATGTCAACTATAGCTATAGCCTCAATCCAACTGTGGCTATTGGTGAAATTGATAAAGTATAAAGTAAAATTTAAAAATCAGAGGACCTAATTTAAAAGTTAGACTAGTACCATTATCTATAATTCGGAAATGGAATTTTTAGTAACCCAAAAAAAATAACTATTCATGTTGGCCCGCTTGCTATTTCAAGCACTCTTTGACGCAGTGATCTGTCTATTCTATCAGGAGGAAAATATCTTCTAACTGCTGACCTTTTAAATAAAAAATAAATTTTCTATAGCCCAAACCAATTCTAGACTCTCTTTTTCTGTATGTGAATAACGCTTTCGACGCCTGCTAAGCTCTTACTGGCAAATTATATGATATACGGTTCGTTACTTTTGGTTAACTGAATTAACACTGCCCCCAGGGAAACTGGGCTGGCATTAGCAATCAACCTTGTTCTAGCACGTGGTTTGAAATAAGATGGATTTGTTACAGGTTTCAGATCTACGAAAATCCTTTTCTCCAGTTGAATTCACTTGCTTTTTCAAGAAGGCGTCTCATTGGTTCTGTTCGACTAGTTAAGATTAGAATGCATTTTCTCACATAATTCATCAAACCTAGGAAGCTATGAGTTTCTTCTTTGTTCTTGGGGTCACGAAAAGAAGTTATTACGGTAATTTTCTCTGGGCCTTTTTTAATACCCTCATCAGACAAGATGATACCTAATAATTTAAACCCTTTAACTTCTAGACACATTTGTTGCCATTTACCAGAACATCGTGTTCCTTAAATATGTAAACGACGATTTCAACATTATTATCATGATCCTCCTCAGTACTCCCAAAAACTATAATGTCGTCAAAATAATTTAACATATTTAACATTTCTTTGAGTCTATATTGACAGATCTCCGGATCTGAATTTACTCCAAGCATCAGTATCTATTATCAATGAAACAATATGGCCTGAACTTACTCCAGACATCAGTATCTATTATCAATGATACAATATGGCCTGAACTCACTCCAAACATCAGTATCTATTATAACTGATACTCTATGGCCTCCAATCTGGCAGCCAATTTTTTCTTCTATCTTCTCGTGGCTACAAATTTTGAAACAGCCATCCCTGAGCCCTGATATTTTAGACTAGGCTTCCCTTCGTCGACATTGTCCCATCCTTCAGGAATCCAGGAACGCCATTAAGGCCAGGAAAGACGTTGAGATCAATGGACTTAAGTTCATTAAGCAATGCCTTTTATCTGTATTTTCTTATGTGATAATGTAGGACAGCAATGCAAATAGTAGAACTCAGAATAACTCCTAATATATCGATAACTCAACATATTGATATACATATGTCGGTAACCCAAGCCATCGATATACGGTATGCCGATATACCTCTTCATTAACTCTAAATATTATTACTTAATATATCGATACCGATATCGAACAAATATATAACTCGAGCTTTCCGGCTTATTGACAGTCTACTATACATATCACATATCAATCGGTGCCATGCCACGCCCAATTTTCTAAAGCGATATACCTTGGCATTCTTCTGGTCGAAAAACTGTAAAAATTTTATTGCGATCGATTTTCTTCTGTGCATTGCAAGCAATATGACAAAAACAATAAAATACATATAATGCATACATAACAATACATATTTTATTTTATGATTGGTAAATAAGTTTCTTTTAATTTGAGAGTTTTGATAAACATTGTGTGTAAAACAGGATTTTTGGTAGCCATCTTTTAATTAACTTACCTAAAATAACAATAATATTACTTTCCCTTTGTATTTCAATCGATCCCCTTGCTATAAAGAAAAGTGAAGTGAGAACATCTCCTTTGTGTACTAAAATATCACCAGGTGGTGCATGAGTTGTTTTAAATTTCAAAGAGAAGGCCCTGCAAGAAAAATCATTAAGATATTATTAGCTACTAATAGCAATAGGTAACAACCAAAATACATCATTAACCAAACTTCCTATTTCTAATACGTAATTAAATGAAAAAACTACTTTGTAAATTGTGTATTGTATATACAATTTTTTAAATCTGGTGTTTTTATTATTTTTTTTTATTTTTTTTTCAGAGGCGCACACACTGGTCGAAACGGCCAATCATCTGCCGCGAAACCAACCCAAATTTAAAAAGTTGAGTGACACATGGTTGGAATCTTCCAACCATATAATTTTTGATCAATTTTTAATTTGTTGATCGATAGTTGATCAGCTGTGATCGGGCAAAATGTGCACATGTGTGTGCATTGAGAGATTTCCCGCTATTATAAAGTGCAACATACATGATTGATAAAAGCTACATATTTTAATTGTTTACTATTTATAAGTAATATGTGAAAATATGTGTGCATACTGTTGTTGATCATGACCCGGCAGTGGTAGCACTAGAAAAAAGGACCAGGCGTAAGCTGGTGGCATCGTACTATATGGCCCATGACTGGAGACTCCCTTCAGAGGAGTTTTTTTCTTACTACTTTTAAGCGTTGCAGTATCATAACAACATAAGCATTATAATTGGATCAACCTTCCTCTACTGTATGCAGGTTCAGATCGCGATGAAGGTGCCGCATACATAACATTGGCAGTTCGTAATTGCACGCATGGCACGATTTTGTAAAACCTTTATGCCCCTGTAGTTCGATTTTGCAGCTATTCTTCAAATCTGCACTCCCTATAGCCAGATCGGAGCTACATAGTGCACGTAGACTGTTCTTTTGGTTCTGAGTGACATGGTGCTTCTTCTGTTGATCAGCCACTGCAGTTGTTGCATTTTTTGACCACATCTTCTAGCCGTAGCTTTCAAGTAGGACGTAGTAGTTAGACGTTTGTCAAGGGTTATACCGAGGCACTTAGCCTGCGATGGTTGGTCCAGAGTTACGCCTTCCAATTGTATAGGTGGGGTGTGGTCAATGAGGGCCTTCAAGGTGAAGCTGGGATTGGTATTCTTTTATGGATTGACCTTTAAATTCCATCTCTTGCACCAGGCAGCCAATGTGGTAAGGTACTCTTGGAGTCCATTGCCTCATTGCGTCATTTGGAGCTGTAAAGCAGTGCAATATTATCAGTGTAAACAGCAAGTAGAGCCTTCCTGGGAACTTCCATATGATACTCGCTAGGGCAGGGTAAATCTGCAGTATATATTGAGTAGAGCAGCGGGCCAAGGACGCTGCCCTGAAGAGCTCCAGCTTTCATATGATAAGGAGTCGAGTAGGTCTTCCTGACCTTGACCATAAACTTCCGTTTTCCAAGAATGACAACAGTGCGGCGAGTGCAGAACCTGGCCGCTGCTCTCTTTTTTCGAGTTAGAAATGGGTGACAGAGCCTTTTCACTTTTTTTCTTTCCCGATCGCCGTTTTAGAGCTTCCAGTAGTCTTTTGGCAGCATCGCTTACAGATTTTGCTGCCATGGACATGAACAGCAGGACATGTCGATTGGGTTACTGCTTAATTCAGGACAGCTGCTGCTTATTGTAGCAGTTGCCATGGTCTGATGGTGACACTAGTAAATGTTACATTAGTTATGGTGGTGCTGATGCTTTGAGTATCATTGCATAATTAGCGCGGGGTGAGGGGAATTTCTTGCCCGAAGGGCAGAGAATGCAGCTACTCTACACTTCACTTAATGCTTTTTATACTCGTACTCTAGTAGAGTAAACGATTATGTTGTATGCGTGCAAATGTATGTAACAGGCAGAAGAAATCGGCGTAGACTGACTACATAAAGTATATATATATTCTTGATATATCAACAGCCGAGTCGATCTGGCAATGTCCGTTTTTCCGTCCGTTTGAACACCTAGATCTCGACTGTAAGAGCTGGAGAGACCCAATTCGGTATGTAGACTCCCCTTATGCTGAACGCTATAGTAGATATTCCGACTATAAGATACTCGTACTCAGCATTTATTCAATATTCGTCACTCAAAAGTAGGAATAACAATTTTTTTTTTTTCAATATTCGACACACTCAAAAGTAAGAATAAATATATTTTTTGTTTTTGGGTGGGTGGGGTGTCCTCATACAAAATGTTGGTTTTTACGATTTTGTCATCCGATGTTAACAAAACTCACCAAATCTGTAGATTATGTGCTTATACATATATAAACCTAGTTTCAACTAAACGCATTAAAATTTGTGGGAGATCTAAGGGTTTTATCGATTTGCGATGGTACGATTTGCAATCTTACGATATGAAGTAACTGAATACCGGGTATCCTAAAGTCGGAATTACGACTATTGCGCTCTTACTTGAATTTTGTTGTAAGTTACATAATTTTATTCATTGTGAAATTATAAGTGATATCAAGATGTTCAAGTTATTTATGAAGGATCTATGTGTATTGCATGGCCAAAACGGGTGCAATGTTTGAAATAACGCCGACACGCAAGAAGAAACTGTTTTGTCAACATCTCCGCCTCGAAATTATAAGTAGGCATGTCGACCGGCTAAGTAGTTGGCAAGCGAGTTTGGCAAGGTGGAATGGTCGATGTCGGATAGCAGGGTAGAGTGACAGACAGTCTGCAAGGCTTTATACAGATCCTGTGCCACTAGGATCTGCCGTGAGGTTTTTTGTTGTTCAACCCGCTCGCTATTGCTGTAGTAAGCTCACAGAGAGCTGTGGTCGTGCTTCGTCCAGCTCCAAAGCCATGATGGTGGTCAGCGAGGATGAAGTAGTAGTGCAGGCATGGGGAGCTTCCAAGATCTTGGCTATAGTTGGGTGACCGGCCGGTTGGAGATGTCTATGGCTTTTCCTGGTTTGGGAACGGGAATTATTTTCTAAAGGTCCAGCTTCCGGTGTGTGCAATGTCTTGGTGCATAAGTTGAGACGGTAGTAGGTCTACGGCCGTTGCGATTTAGGCGGCTCTAATTGCGCAACTGACCTCATTCAGGCTAAAGGTCGTAGGGGGTTCATTACATGGATCTGAGCGGAAGGAGTGTTGTATTTTACAGCCTCTCCTGTCTGGTTGCGGGCGACACTCCGTGTATTGCCTGTTGAAAGCGGCCGTACATCCTCGAAGGTGACCGTAGTTAACTCGCTTCTCCGGCGATTTAAAAAGGTTCTTGATTGACGCCCAAAGACGTTTAAAATCTTTATCCAACTACACCAGATGTCGGAGCCATTTAAACTTCCGACATTCGTTCCTGAAACTGTTGCTGCTGTATCGGTGCTCCTGCGGCGATTAGACTGCAAGGTAGAAACCTGTTGCTGTTCTCCAGAAATGAATACACGACCAGGCTTATTTGAATAATTTGCCTGTCTTGCCGGCCCTCTCGATCAGCGAAGAAAATTCCTGGTACCATTGGCATGTTTTATAATAGGCCATATGATAAATCTTGTACTTGGGTTAAGGATGTGAAGAACTTCATAGTCCAAGCTTATCAGTTCGGCGGTAATGTCATTATTTAGGGTGCAATGATGTAAGCCTCTTACTACAATTCTGTGTACTTTTTCTGTCTGCATTTATTCTCATCCATACGGCTCACAATGGCTCTATAAGTATCACTGTATTTGGGAAGGCTTCTGACCGTTCTCCTTGATTAGCTTTATTGACAACGTTTTCCAAACTTGTCACTACCTTTATAAGCTGAAATAAGTCGTTTAAGTTGCTAATATTAACAACAATTTGTTTAGTTTTGGTGGTTTCTGGGGACCTTTAAGCTGATTTCCAGTTTTAGCTGATTTCAGTGTTAATGGGTTCAGATTGATGTTCGTCCTCATTCATCGCGTCTTCATCATTTTCTTCAGTAGTTGAAATATCCGTGTCAAGAATGGCAAATCTATTACTAGAGCGTACCCGTTGGCTAGTGGTGGGCGGAGAGTGCAGAATGTGGCTGCTGTGAGTTCGAGTTCGAAATGGATGACAAAGCCTTTTCACTTTTTTCTGTGGCCGATCGCCGTCTTTTGGCGCGATGCTGCCATAGGTTTTGCCATTATAGGTTTTGTTGCCATCTCAGCGTTACATTACGTTAAATGTTACAGTAGTTGTTACGTTAAATGTTATAGTAGTTGTGGTGGTTCTACTGCGTTGATATAATGCATATAATGTGTTGAGCGGCATTTATTACTAATCTCGGAAGGTAATTTGCCTACACATGGGAATGCACCGCTAAAGGCAGAAAACAGAAACAATTTTGCATAACGGCAAAACCGAATCTATGAAAGCCACTAAGCCACTTGTGTAACGGCTGAAAATGCGATGGCCGGCATAAGAACGTTTCGATTCTGTATCGCTGTTAATTGCACTCGTTCAGGTTACGTATATCATCGACAAATTTGTTGTTGTGGCTGGCCCATGCCATGTACCAATTATTTTCATAACTGCATATTCAGGGTGCTTATTGCATCAACAAAATTTTTGTTGTAGCTAGGCCCATGCTATGTAAATTTTAAAATTTATTTTTGTCGACCTGTAATATTCTGATTTGTTGGGTTAGCGGGCTCAAGGTCGTGAGTGAGCAAAAAAACGTTGGGGCTTGTTTTTTCGACAGCACACAATTGATAAGAAAAACCAAAAATGTAAGCTATACTGACTTTGTAGGCTGTTTCACGACCTGGCAGAGTCTATCATCAGAAGTCCTGCTTCTTAACAACTCAATTCGCTAAAAATTTTTGTGACTGCTCCCATGTCATGTTACTTTCGAAATTTTATTTATCGACCTATAATATTCTAACTGTTTGGGTTAGCGGGCTCAGAGTCGTGAGTGCGGGAAAAAACGTAGGGTTTTGTTTTAGGATCTCAATGCTTTTGGACACAATTGATAACAAAAAAAACCCAAAAATGTCACCTAGGCTGACCTTACTGGCTGTTTCAAGACCAGCCAGAGTCTATCATCAGAAGTTTTGCTGTTTAGCAACACAATGTTATGTCTGGCTACCTAATCATTTCTAAACTAGAACCCAATGTAAATTCCACTTGTGAAGCGACTGAAAATGCGATGGGAAAAATAAAACCGTTTGGTTTGTGTGCTGCCATCTGTTGTTGGTGGGTAATAGTCTTCATAATTGCATACTTTCAGGGTGCATATTGCATCGATTTTATTTTTTGTTTCTGGGCCCATGCCATGTAAATTTTGAAAGTTATTGATATTGACTTGAAATATTCTCACTATTTGGGCGACCTGGATCAAGATCTTTTCATTGACAAACATGTGACTACTAAATTCCCCACAAATTTTTTCAATGGAAAGATATTGACTCAGTGAAAAGAATCTTAAATTAACAAGAACTGGTTGCTCATGACGTATAGCCCATTTTTTGGAAGTCTTTAAATTAAAGAAATGTTACTGCAGTTCTATGAACATAGTAACAATTATGAATGTTACATAAAAACAGCTGCTTCACAGAGATTCTGTTACCCTTAAATGCAATTAAGAGTGAAAAATAATGGGAAAATGAAATTACACTGTGAAGTAAGCCAGCAAAGGAAAAAATATCCATTCCAACGTCAGAGCATCCAGCACCAATCGAAGTATTACGATATTGACAATTTACCAAAAACAACATGATCCGACGCAATATTGTAGCTTCGCCAATATTTCGAAAGACGACATTCATCTGAGGATATAGATTTAAATATTAGAAAGAGGATGTTCAGACAAAGCAGATCTCAGACGAAATTTAAAATATATATGTTGTCACTTAGCTTATAACTGAAATAATGTATTGTTTTAGTTTCTGTTACTTTTTTTTTAATTCTAATACAAATGTCTATGAAATCTGAAGATTCGAAATCGTCGACCAGTGACATTCGGGGTATTATATACTTTATATAGTCGGCAACGCTGTGCTCATTATTTTATATATATATATAGTTACCCAATCCGGATTAAATTTTATGTGATGACTTCTCAGACATATATACCCCTAATTCGAAGAAATTGTGAATTTGTGAGTGAGGGAGGCAGAGCACAGGGCTAGCACAAATAACGCTGCTTATCCTACAAATATAATTTTGTTAGCACCATCTATTGTACAAATTTTTTATGCCTGTGTCTTTATATGGGAGCAATATGTTATCGTTGTCTGATCTTTATTATTCTTACATATGAACAGCTTCCTTCTATGCGTTACAAATATAGTGACAAAATTATAATACTTTTATTTTTTATATACATTAAAATATAACAGTAATCTTACCTAAGGCACCCTGGGCTGGCTTCGGAAAACGCAGCACAAGTTGTCAACAATTTTCGATTTAAATGCAAGCAAATATCAGCCTGCAGACATTCTGGAAATCCTTTTAAGAGTGAGTTCATGTCTATACCATTTGTGTAGGTCCAGGCATGTTGAAAGTATTCCTCTAGTTTTTGTCTAAGAGGATTTGGAATCTAAATAAAGATATAGCAATTTAAGTCAGTAATAAAATATGGTATGTAATTTTGATAGTATATATTTTTAAGTTATATACTATATTATGGGTCGGCATGTCTGTATGTTTGTGTTGGAATTTATTATTAGAGTGCGCTGGTTAAGATCTAAAAATGTTGCTTTAGATGCTAATACAGAACAGAAAGAGGTAATCGTTTATTATTAGGTAAATAAGCATACGTACCTAAGCTTAGACTGAAAACTTACATATTAGAGAGAACGCTTACATATTAAAGTGGACTCTATTAGATATTATTAGGTGTTGCATATTTCAACACGCCCCTCAGTACAAATAATTCTAAATCAGGTGCACTAGTACTCGCTACGGATTACATGTGTTCACACCTAACAAAGTTGTCAATTTCTCATGTCTGACTTTACATAGATCCTTTGCCAACAGGTCTGGGCTATTATGTTCAGTAGGACAATATTTAAGATCAATTATATTGTTGCTATACATTTTTCGAACATAATTATAACAAATATGTGCTTGCTGCGAGCATGGTATACCGGCTTTTTAACTAAATTCTTAGAACTAAGGTTATCTCCATAGATGAAAATTTGTTTTTCTTTAAAATACAATTTCATTTCACTCAAAACTTTTCTTCTATATACCGCTTCGGTTGCTGCTAAAGATAACGCCATATATTTGACTTCTGTACTACTCAACGCCAAGTTTGCTTCTTGCTTTCCCATGAAAAGCGCTGCTACCCAGGATGAATCGCTTGCATCGCCACCCCAATCTGCATCTCTCTGGTTTTCTGATACTTAATCTTCAGGTCTCCAGTTTTCTGCAAGTATCGTAGAATCTGCTTTGCTGCTGCTAGGTACTCAATGTGCGGGTTGGTGTTTCGCTGCGACAGCTTGCACACAGAATGTATGATATCTTGGCTCTTCGAAATAGCCACGTACATTAGTGAGTCCACAAGCGACTGGTACTCCGCCTGGTCCACTGAAATACACGACTGGGTGTTACATTTTACTTGAAAGCCTCATGCCATACTTATCAAAAAGCTGCAACAGATGCTGCTTCTGATCAACAGTAATTGCGTCAGTCGATCCATCTCGCTCGATGCTCTTGCCAAGGAATTGGTTTATTGTTCCTTTATCGACTACCTGAAATGCATTCGAAGTTACATGTTTAATGGCAAGTAACACACCACAATCTGAACTGCAAATCATTAGGTCCTCAACATATACTGCTACGATGTAGATATTCGTGCTTTTATGACGAGAGTGTAGGCTTGGCTCACTTGCACATGCTAAAAAAGCATTTCGCCGTAAGACTTGATCTAGTTTGAGGTTCCACATCCGTCCAGATTGCTTGAGCCCATACAAGCATTTCTTGAGTCTCAACTCCTGACCATCATGCTGCTCGAACGTATCCGTCTGTTTCATATAGATCTCCTCACTTAAGTCTTCATTGAGTACACTCCAATTCTGCGATTGCCAAGATCATCCGAACTGTTGCGTATCTGACGACGGGTGAAAATGTTTCGTCGTAGTTAACGCCATGTTCTTGACTACAGTCTTTGGCAACAAGTCTAGCTTTATAAAGCTCAACTTTTCCGTTGAGACCTCTTTTGACAGCGTACACCCAACGACACCCAATTGCTTTTTGCTTCCCAAGTCGTCCCGTTTTTAATCAATGCGTCGAATTGCTCACCACTCATCTCACTGGTTGCTCTCTAGTCCGTCCTCAACTGTTAGTGGTGCCTGCTGATCACTGCTTAACATGTTATACTGCTTTTACAGTCTCCCTCTTAATCTAGTTCTAATCAGCTTAAGTCTGCCTCTGCCGCTCCTATCGTAGTTGTCATCGTCTTTGTCTTGTTCTGCATTGCTTTCGTCGCTGCTTCCTTCATCACTATCTTCAAGTAATGTTTCCGTCCCGCTCTGGACTGGGTGCGCTTGAGTTTCAGTAATTTCATTAATAGTATCTTGTTTTGACAAACACTCAATAAAACCAAGGTGCTCTGCTTGCTTTTCTTGTCATACAAACGGAAAGTTTTGCTTGTGTCAGTATATCCGACCATTACCAATTTTCTACCTCTTGGGCGTAATTATTTTGCTCTGCTTTATTTAATGCAATATTTAATGCAATTTAATGCCATACAGCCAAACAGTTGAAGATGACTCTCCGTAGGTTATCTGCCATACCAAATCTCATATTTTGCCATATTTACCATTGCTTTTGTAGGAGATTGATTTCTCAAATAAGCTGCTATATGCACTGCCTCAGCAAAACGTTTCTCTTCCAAACCTGCGATTCATTTTGCTGCGGAGTATGGGGAGTAGAAAGCTGCCTGGTGATTCCATTATCATCTAAATATTAACCGAACGCGTTATTTATATATTCAGTATTGTTTTTCCCTTTTGGCACAGCCATTTTCTTGAACGAGTTGATAATGTTCAAAATTTCCGATTTGCTTTTAATAAAATATACATTTACAAAACGTGATTTATCGTCTACCAGAGATACGAAATATCTCGATCCGCCAATTGATGGTGCATTAATCGGTCCACACACATCACTATGCACAACGTTTCGTCAAATTTGTCAAATTTTATACCATGCACTAAATGCTGTTGTTTTAATTCCATTAAACTATTTATTAAATCATTTGCGTTTTGAGTACCATACTACAATTTTTGATTGCTTTCCTTTAGGTTGCACAAAAATAAATCACCTACTCGCTTTGCGGTTAACCAATTTTCGCCGTTTTTGCCATTGACATATGCGAGTTTCCCTTTAAATATCACACTGCACCCATTATTTACAGCAAAGCTGACAGACACAAAGTTATATTGCAGCGTTGCCACATAAATCAGAACTTGATATTTTAATTTGTACATCACTGCGACCATAAGCTTCTATGAATTTATGAAATGCTAGATTTACTTTCGATTTAGGTTGTTCGAACTTATCAAACAACTCTCGCGCACGTATGGGCTGTTGCCTTTCTGGTTGTTGGAGAAACACTGTTGCTCACATTGTACAAAAACATGATTTTGCATTCTCCTCTTTAACCTTGTCTTCGAGTTTTTTTTTGACGACATCATTTTGGAAATGACCTTTTCGATAGCACCTATAACACTTTAGGTTAGTTTGGTACCGTTTATTGCGATGGTCTTTATTTTGTTCATTCTGCATTGTTACATCTGCATTGTTACATTTTCGCTGTGCACCATTATTTGGTCTGACCACATATGAATGTACAGCTCCGTTATGTTCACATAGTTTGGAGTTACGGCGCTCATTTTCCTTGAGCAATTTTATTTTCAAAGTCGATAATGTTATAAGTTGGTCATGTGATTATAATGACACTAAATGCCCATATACAAAAGCCGATTACATAATGAAACTTATCTCACTGGTTGGCTGATGGATGTCTTTTAATATTTTCCACACTGCCCATGCATTTTTACACTTTTTGATATCACTGCCAGTGGTTTTTCATTTTTCGATTTGAAGTTCGGGACTGCTTGTGGTCTATCTCCTTGCCTCTTTTTGGCCTCTCTAGGTCTCTAGATGAAGCTGGTGTTGGCGCTGGCGTCTAAGGCTCAAACCTTTGACGTTAGGAGATCAACAGCAGTCGCGGGTTCGAACCCCGCCCTTGGGCTGGGTGTTCCGTGTTGTATATATATATATGTTTGTGTTGTGTTTGTTTGTGCTCGTCCTCGTCCCTGTCAATTGTGTGTACCCGTCATCCCTTCACCAACTCACCCCCTCACCACCTCATCTACTTTCACCCCTCCTCAACAACTCGACACAAGTTAATGTACTGTAATTGCCAATGTAAAAACGCCATACAATATACTGATTGTCCACATAACAGGACAGATTGTATATAAAGATATTGATAAAAATTTTTTTTTAGGTCTCTAGATACCAGAGGCTACAGTTATTGATGAACTATTTCTCTTGATCTTCGAAAATGGACAAATGATGCCAGCAAACTCAGCACTCAACACTCAATTTCAGCAACGACGAACATAAAGTAAAAGTGATGATGATAATAAAGTGATGATCGTCTATGCATTGACTACCGTCGTCTAAACAAGCTTATTAAGTATTTCTTGCCTCTGTTTTTGAGAAAATAGTACTCCGAGAGGACTAGCTTAACACATTGTTGAGCAGCTCTGTGCGCTCTATTATGTTCGGCAATAAGAATTTCCCTCCTCTTGTCAATATTGAAAACATGTGTAGCTCGATTTTTTCAGTGCCAAAACTTTGTTCCTGGAAACATGCGTACTAAGCCAGCTTGTACCTGTGCGAGCGTATGCAGATCGCAATAGAAGGCATTCACCGCCTTTGGACTAATTAAGTCACACAGTTCATCAAGAAGGACTGCGCCATCAGTGAAGTTCACCTCATTACTAAGCCATCAAATGTCGACAAATCAGTGAGCAAAAAAAATGTGGCCTTACAAAGATACGAGGCACTTATGAGTGATCTTTGAGGTGCCGTGAATCGAGTAAGTGGAGAAAGTAGAATTTACTGGGCGCACCCCTTTTAGACTCTCATGTGGTCTGATCTAGTTTTTTGAAGCGACCGTGTCGATGAGAAATCGCATCTGGATCCCTGCTACTCTTCTACAAATGTAGGGCAGCAGAGAGCTTCCCCTAAAAAATTGACAATGTCCGAGTCATTGTCGTCTGCGATTTGATTTTCTGCTGTTGCAACAGCGTAAGCATCCGGCACGTGAGCCATGTGTTTGTCCCTTTGCCTTCTCTGTCCGCATAAACGTCCAGAAGTCTTATAAAAGGATTTATTAACGTCCATTGGTTCCTGCGACCCGCCACTTTTGTTCCACCTACCGCTCTGCTCTTCAGATTGATTCTGCGGCTTCTGTTGCTTAGTGAAGTACAAATTTTGTAGCCGCTGGGCTGCGGATCTCCCTGTGCTGGCGGTCTTGGGGTCATGGTACGTTCCCTATTTTACTGTCCTTTAGCGAGACTTGTGGCAAAGGCGTACCTCTCATGGTTTGTTTCTACCTCTTGTGCTAGAGCGAGAGCCTACGGTAAGTACTTAGGACTTGCTGCGAACAGGACATCCGCCAGGCTATGCTTGAGGCCTGAGAGGCCCACAACATATATTGACCTTTTTGGAGATGAGGGTAAGTTTTTTCTCCACCTCGTCGTAGTATTGTAAAATTGTTAAGAAGCCCTGTGTAAGGGTGCTCATTTCTTGTATTGTATAACACGAATGCCTCTCTTATCTCTGTCGAACAGGACATCGGTCAGGCTACGGTTGAGGCCCGAGAGGCCCACAAGACATATTGACCTTATTGGTGATGAGAGTAAGTTTTTTCTCCACCTCGTCGTAGTATTGTAAAATTGTTAAAGAGTCCTGTCTAAGGGTGCTCATTTCTTGTTCAATAACACGAATGCCTCTCTTGACTCTGTACGTGAAATCGAGACGATTTATTAAGGCATCAAAATTCATTACTGTGCCAAAATGACCCAAGACGCCGTCAGCTGCCCCTCTAATCTTACTCTTAATAATAATAACTGCCTGGTAGTGGCACGTTTTTGATTTCGACCGTCTTAAATGTTTCAACTGGCGGTGTTTCTATAGTGGTGACAGCTATTCTGCCAGTCTGAGCTTTTATGGATACGCTACAATTACGTAATATTACGTACAGCCTTAAGCTGTTCTGGATCCATTTCTTCTTTTCGCTTGTTGTCAGCGATTTCTCGAGAGTCATCAGGCTGCAGTTCTGTTTCCCTATCTAAGGTAGCGGAGTCGTCTGACTCTGTTTCCCGCGTTGTAACAGAGAAACACGTTTTTCATTGGCTACACCGGCATCAACAACCTCAACACAGTTTCAAGAGCAGATCAACCAGAGCAAATTGAATAAACACTGGCACATCGATAGTTGCTGATGGATGCAGAATAACGACACTCAAAGTGAACTGGAGGCACAATCATGTGTCGCAATTGTTATTTATTTATATATTTTTGGTCTTTACATTTTTAATTTCAAAATCACGCAGAATGAAAAAGGTTACTCCAAATGATGGGCCACCCTCATTTGCTGCTGCTGTTGCTTCCTACGCCGCGGTCACGAATGGTCTCTATGATCTCCCGTTGATGTCAATGAGTAACAATGTTCTTCGCTGCCAAAACCGCTTGCGCGCTCGGTTCGTCGGTGACAAGTCGCAGCCCGAAGAGCTCCAGCGGCTTCGGTGTACCAACGGAATTTGTATAGCCCTTGTGTCAATGACCGAACTTAGCGTAGGTCAGGCATAACTTTTGTTAGTCGCACTTTACACTGTAAAGCGCAACGTCTTTATAATATAAAATGGTTCGAAATTCGTTGGGCGCCAATTAAATATTTATTATCAATTATTCATCTTTTAATATCTACTTTTTCAAATTAAGTATTAATATAATGTTGCTTATTTAAAATACTATGAACCCCTGGTCGTTCGGACGCAGTGAATGAGTCGAGCATATGAATGTGTGTTAGGCAGATGCTCCGATATCCAAAACAAAGACAAGATTTTATAAACACTTGGTCGTTCGGACGCAGTGAATGAGCCAAAAATGCGCGTATGATCTGGGTAGGTGCGCCGCATTCCACAACTGCGCCAGCCCAGGGCTGATGTAATTATTCGTAAGTATGTACAATATTAATCGGACAACATATTAGTTATAAGCCGTTTAAACCATAACCTTCATATTTCAACTATCGATGTATATATGCAACCCACATTAATCACATCGTGTATTTAATATATTAATCGTGTATTTAGATACAGCTATCGAACAGAATATGAATAGTGTTAGGATATTGATATAAATAATCGAGAGACAGGTATATTTTAATAAAGCTAAGAACAATTGCAGATGTAAAAAATCAGTAGATGCGAATAATGGAAACGGTGCATTAAGCAATAATGATATATTTGTTAACGAAGATTTGAATGCGACAAAAGTGCACAAGGGCACCGTTGGTACAATGCGGCGGCTATACAAGCACTTGCCGCTACGGAAGGGAGAGCAGGAGACAGTATTAGCAAAATGTAGACAATAAGTGCCGAACGAAGTCATAAGTAGGAAGGTGGCGCTATGGATAAACGAATTAGAAATCACATGTGAAATTCTTGGCGTACCGTCTAACCGATATTGGGTGTATGCTAAACGTTTATTAACTATTTCATGGATTACAAGCCAAAAGTAGATTGGCATCCGCAATGTATTTCTGTGACATTAGGCGAGCCTGTTTATGCCAACCACATCAGTTGAAATGCACAGCAATGTAGCTGCACATGTGGTTCTCTGCTACAATTGTCGCCAGTTGGGCCACATAGCGAGGAACTGCGAGAAGCCCAAACGACATACAGATGGATGCTTTAGTTAGTGAAAAAGAAGTCAAGAAAAATTATGATATGCGTGGGATATAGAAGCTTAAATAAGTTGACAATACGTTAAAAGTATTTCCTTTACCTTTGATTGAAGATTGCTTGGAACATTTAGAGTGTAAGAAATGTTTTTCAGTAATCAATTTTAAAATCAAATAGGCGTAGCAGCAGTCTTCAGCCATAAACGATGTAATACCAATTGATGAACAGAAACCGCTAGAGAAATCGTCACAGAACCCGTTAGAAAAATCGTTAGAAAACCCGATAGAGATATCGTTAGAGGTATCGTTAGAAGATCCGTTAGAGCAACCATTGGCGCTGATAGAAATGCCTTTGGATGAATTTAGTGAACCAAAAGAAAAAGATAATGACATAGGGAATTGTGTTGGCGTAGTTGGTGTGAGCCCGAAAGATATTGATCTCCAGTTGCAAACTAAACAGATGAGAGACAACACCATAACAGAGGTTCTAAGAAATCTAGAGGTTCTTCAAGTGAACATTATGCCTTTTATGTACCATTTGCTAAGAAGCAGCAGTTGATCTACACGTGTCATGAAAAATATTGGTTCCTGTTAATGAGAAGTAAGATGGAAACCAATGTTCTGAATTGCCCACATTATATATTACATTCAGTTCCCAAAACAGTAAACCATCGAACGTTGCACAGTATCCCAACGCACCAGTCCCATTCGAGACATTTCATATTGATCACTTAGGACCGTTACCATGTATAAA
This sequence comes from Hirtodrosophila duncani, assembly GCA_037043425.1. Taxonomy (NCBI): domain Eukaryota; kingdom Metazoa; phylum Arthropoda; class Insecta; order Diptera; family Drosophilidae; genus Hirtodrosophila; species Hirtodrosophila duncani. The sequence continues at coordinate 33,899 of JBAMBM010000058.1, read as the reverse complement.
TTCAAAGAGGAAAAATTTACTAGTAGTTATAGATCCGTTCACAAAGTTTGCAAAGTTATTTCCAGTAAATTCCACCAGTACAAGAGAAGTGATTTCGAGTTAAAAAAAAATATTTTGAGTTTTATAGTAGACCTCGCAGAATCATCGAAGACCGCGGAAAGTGCTGCACATCCATAGCTTTCTGCATTTTTGTCTGATCGCAATATAAGTCACATCAAAGTAGCAACGTCTGGCCAAGTTGAGCGGGTCAACCGTGTATTAACGCTAACGTTAGGAAAATTTGATTTTGCACAAACATACCTGTTTTTATAATTAAACTATATATACAATAACTACAGTTAGTACAATATACAAAAACTATACAATTTGTAATATTATTTTTTAATTTTAAAAAATATGAGTGAGTCACATTGACTGGTTGAGTACGAAGTGGGCTCCTGGTTTTCCTGAAAAATTGAAGCACTGAGAGGCGGGAGGAGCCTGCACGGCATACGGATCACATCACATATTGTGGGTTCTGCGCGACGAAGTCTTTCAAAAAACTTTTTGGAGCAACTGACGCGGTTTTGGATGCAACAGCAAATGCCTGCGGTAAGGATTGAGCGAAATTAAGTTTGTTTTTGCTTTAGCTGTGTGAAACAGCCAATTCACACTAGAGTTGTTCTCGTGCCTCATTATCTACATAGTGTGAATAAACGTCATTAGCGGAGTGCAGTCCTGCCAACTTGCAGCAAAGCAAAGCTTAAACATATAAACCGAGCTTAGAATTTATAGCCAAGGTACATATCCATTGTACACTGCACTGCAAGAAACATGACAGCCACTCCAACTTTGGTTAACATAAACCACAGTCAGCAGAGCTAACATGAAGAACTGTCACTGGAGCACGAAATCAGCCGAGTCGATCAACAGCCGAGTCGATCTAGCCATGTCCGTCTGTCCGTCCGTATGAACACCTAGATCTCGGAAACTATAAAAGCTAGAGCCACCAAATTTGGTATGTAGACTCCACTTTTGGGGCGTCAGATGAAGTTTATTTTAAAATTTTGAAAATTAATAAAAAAGCCCAACAGAAGGTCACAAGCAATTTATCGATATATGGACAAGTTGATATAACAGAAGGTAAACAACAATTCATCGATATATGGACAAACCGATATACGGGTATATATCATTTGAATTGAAAGTTTATCATTTTTCTTATCGATAATTTATTTAGAATAATTTTTAATATACTAGTATCGGACAGGGGAATATTAAGAGTAATGTAGTGGTGTAAAAAGCCCGATTTATTGGTGTTGCTGAGAGTCCCAGATTTGCGAGTAAAATTAGAAGAGCTCGAGTTACAGACGGTATGCCGAAAGCGTGACTTGCACGAACGATTGTTAACTCATTACTGTTTCCAGAAAAAGTAAAATAAGTCAGATAATGATGGATCACTGAAGACTGCATTTGATGATCAAAGATCATGGTTTACGGTAAGGGACGTAAAATGTGACATAATTCTCTGGTTCTAATAAGACCGACATTAATCGATTAAAGAATTGTGCAGTGGAGTGAAGTAAAATTATCTATTTATGCAGAGCAATTGATTTGTTTTATGTTAAACGCTACTTCATTGGAGATAGCCAAGCCAATTAAGTTAGATGATGCCAGCTAAATCGAATATTTCGTTTAAGGTATTCCAGACGCTAAGGCAAATAAAGCTATGTTGTATGAAGCTAGAAATATAACGGAGCTTAAATTTCAGATTGGAGTTTACCAGAAAGCTAGTGGCGGATCAAAGCCAACAATCAAAGCCAAGGTTAAGGAATGTTTCAAATGTGGAGATAAACCGCATTTCAGGAAAGGTTGTACTTAGAAAGGCCAGGACGCCGCGCTGCAGAGTGTAAGGCCAAGGGTAAGGCTACGCAAAAACACTTCTTCAGGCATGGAATTAAAGGATATTATGTATGACGGATTTCAAAGGTCTAGTAAAAATAGATGCGATGGAACATGTTGGTATATAACTTTCTAATACAGGAACAAGATTTGTACAAAGGCGTAAGGTGAATAAGAATAAGCAATCGTATGGTCAGACATCACAGTCTTCATGCGAAGAATTGCTTAGCGAGTTTAAAGGTATTTGTATGTTAAGCGTAGATAAGGTCGATAGCTGGATTGATTTTGATGGACGCAAAAGATTATGTTGTGACCATCGAAGGCTTAATGAGAAGATGATTAGGGACAATTTTCCAAGGCCACATTGATAGAGAAAAGTCAAGGCGCGAAATATTTCACAACATTTGATTTAGCGAATGGCTTCTTCCATTTTCCGGTAGAAGCAGGGTCTGTGAATCAAAAGGGGCAATATGACTTTTGATGACAGTGTTGCGAGATTTAGTAAAGAAGAATAACGATGAACAGGTCAATATGGACGACGTAATTATTCCTAGTCTAGTTATAAAAGAAGGCCTGTTTAAAATGAGAAAAGTATTGAAGGTAACTGAGTTGAATGGGTTACGGATAAGTTGGAGCAAACTGCAGGAAAAGGTTAATTTTCTGGGATATATAATAGTACCGTGAGATAAGAAGGCAGTACAATGATTTCTAGGATTAACTTCTTATTTCCGGAAATTCATTGAGGGTTATGCTCTTATCGCAAACCGTTAACTAGTAGGAAGGATGTAAAGTTTGAAAATCAGGAAGTTCAGCTGAAGGCAAACCAGCCTTAGAATTGTACAACCCAATATTGGAAACAAAAGTACACACAGACGCTACAAAGTGGGAATACGGACCCGTGTTGTTACAGAAAAGTTCGGAAGACAGTAAATTCCAAATATTTGTGCAAAAAGTTGTTTCGTTATTTCTTAAAATACATTAAAAACATTATCGGCCCGTTGGTTTTGAGTATGCAGTTTTATTCTCTTACACTTTATGTCGTTTTCTCATTGGCTGACTTTTTATCACCTGTTATTCTATGATAGCGTTAGCTTTACGAAGTGATTCAAATCACGCTCTTCGTAGAAAATGTATATATGTGCAAAATGATTAAGTTGTCATTTGAATGCTGTGATATAATGAAAATTCCGCAACGATTGTAACCAATAATAAAAAAACAAAAAATGCCGCTTATTTGTGGAGCCAAACAATAATTTCAGTGCAGAATAATAATAAAACCATTCATGAATCTTTCAGAAAATTAGATTAAATTGCTACTGCAGTAAACCGCTCTCGTAAAACTAGGTTATGTTTTTCATTAGGTCCGCAAAAATGTTGCGTAGGGATCATACATGGGTCCTTCTCATAGAAGAATTGCGTTCCAATTTGCACTTACGGACGCTCGCTACTAAAGACCACTAGGTCTTCCCATTACCGGACAAGAAGAACAGTCTACCCGTAGCATCCTTAATATCATTAAAATGTGCACAAGCCTCCTAAATGATGGCGAATTCAAAACTCTGATATTAAGTGTTGAAAAAAAGTTCAATTTAGATGGTTCCGACCGGTACATTAAATATCAGAAAAATCTACGACATCCACGGCAGACTACCTCTTATAGTTTGGGCAGCTTTTAGTGCTAGTGGAGAGTCTGCAATTTGTTTTATGCCAGAACGTATGAATGCACAAGCATATGTGGAATTGCTGTAAGATGAGCTGATAGCGTTTGCAAAAGAACTCTATAGCGAGAGGTGGATATTTCTGCAGGATAACGCATAAAATGGCGTACTTCGACTCGCACAACATTTCGCTGTTGCAGCGGACGGCCTTAACTCTGAATCTAAATCAAATTGAAAATCTGTTGGGCATCCTTTCTGCCAAAATTTATGGAGCTGCAAATGAATACGAGTCCTTTGAAGCAGCCGAAAGCGGTCATTGCAAGGGAGTGAGCAAACTTACCATTGTCCGTTCTACAAAACTTGGCTATTCAAAGTTCCGATGGTGCTATGTCTATTAAACATTTTTACGTTTCTCTTTTTAATTATCAAGCTTCACTTTCATTGAACTAAGCAAATAAATATATATCGCCACTGAAAAAGAAGTCTCGAGAAATCCAAATTAAGCAATGCACCGAGTGAAGAGAATTACCCAGCTTATGATCTTGAGGTTCTAGCGATCATCAAAGCTTGGTTATATGGCGTGTATTTGTGTTAGTCATAAAATTCAAAATCGTCTCGGATGATGTTCCTTTGAAGGTAGCACGCTGCGCTATATATTTACAGGATTTCACTTAAGATCATCCCTAAGGTTCAAAGATGTTGATCCGTTAAGTCGAGTATTTTGTAATATGTTGACGAAAGAGTAGGACATCGTCTACAGGAAGCTCAGTTATCAGATGATTGGATAAAGGCAGTTAAGAGTATTGCTAAGGAAAGGGAAAATGAAATATACTATATTCAAAATCAGATCAGTATCAAACTACAAGTGGTCATTGTTTCTGATCGTGTCGCTTGCAACCAGAAGGCATCGGTTATGAGTGAGCCGATAGCGCTTGTTGAGTTAGTCTGTGTCATCGTCAGTCACGCATAAAACGTCACCGCAAATCATTAAGCACATAATTAATAATCACACATGTTACTTGGAGCTATAATTTGAAGTTCAACATACTTGCAAATATATGTTACTAGGTAATAAAGATATTTGCTGAATATCACATATATATCGACATCCTTCAATTACTGAAAAAGCTTTGTTTAAAATTATGAATTACCTGGTGGAATCGTATGAACTCCCGAACGCGCAACATTTGAGTATGGTATCTGGCAGTTCCAGAGTAAAGTCGTTGTATTATGGCTGAGACATTCCCAAAAATACTAGCGTACATTAGAGCTAAAATTGGTAACCAAAAATAATTATTTTGTATTATTTTTAAAAATTTTAATAGACTACGTACATCCTACGAGCATTACACATATTGTGAATACTTTTTCAGCATCAGTGTTTGGGGCGACATTACCAAATCCAACGGAGGTCAGTGAAGTGAAGGTGAAATATAACGCTGTGATATATCGGGACTGAAAGAAAAAAAAGTACGTTATATTTGCTTAGTTCGAAAATTTTGGCACAGGCGCATGAAATTTGCCCTTTCTGAGTGAGTTGTGCCCGGAAATGGCGATGAATGAAAACTCACAGGTCCTGAGTTGAGCACTAGCCAAATGTCTACATACCTCAGATCTCAGAAATCTTAAGAGTTACAGAGCTGGAATTTTTACCAGATGCTCCTTATATCTGCACGCTGATTGGGCTTAAAAACAAGTAATGGCGCCATAGTCTATATTCTTATTGTAAGATACTCGTACTCAGCAAATATTTAATACTCGATACACTCAAAAGTATGCAACACTTTTATGACTTATTTTTGTGGGTGTGGGGTGCTCTAAAACAGAATGTTTTTTTTCGAATTTGGCAACAAACATTATCCGATGATAATAAAATTTGACAAAGATAGACATATATAAACTTCAAATAAATGTGTCAAAAATTGGGCGAGCTAGGTGTTTATAGAGGTGGACAGACGGACACGGCTACATCCACTCGGCTGGTGGTGCGGACCAAGAATAAATGTTTGTAATGGGGTCGGACAGGCTTCAATTTGCCTGTTCCATACCTTGGCTTATAATCTACCAATTTACCTAAATTTCATTAAGATCGAATTGTAGATAAAATCATAAAGAACATTTTATATGACAGCAACGTTTAGTTTAGGTAGTGCAAGTATTAAGGTAGAAAAGTTTAGGTTTAATGTTACTCGCAATATAGCTTCCTTCAAGATAGTTCCGGTCGAATATTTTGATACAATCTGTCGAACAAGTTTCCGGACTTCTGTCGGAACCAATTTTGCATAATTTTCTTAACGTAATTGAATTTATAATTACTAAAGTTTATCTTAAATATGTTTCTGTCTTTATCACTGTTTCTTACATTTCTCTAAGGTCCGATATTGCTGTTTTGTGGGATCATCGTAATGTTATTCAATGGATTGTGACAATTCTTTCTGATACTGATCATATCTTTGTATTTGGTGATTTCAACATCAGTGATGTCTCGTGGTCCTCTGTGATCGACTCAGCCGGTTGGACACCTTCAAGCCAATACGAATTCGTTGGCGGCCTACTTGAATTGCACTTATCTCAAGTTAATTTTGTAACAAACTCATTCAATCGCCAACTTCATTTGATATTTGCCTCTATCTTTAGAGTCAGTCTGCTTTTGCTTCCTGAAGACCCGTTTCATCCATCATTATACGTTATTATGGACATTTCCGTTTATGCGGTACCTACATCTCACAACTTGTCACCTATAACATATTAATTTAGAAAGGTTGATTTCGTTAGCCTTAACGATGCCATCCTTCAATCAGACTGGTCATATTTGTACACTTGTACAAAATTCTTTATTCAATTTTTAAGAACTTTGTTCAGCTCAGTCGTCTTGTTATTCTTAGTAAGCTACCTTGGTTTACTCCATATTTGTGTTATTTTAAAAAAAAAATCAAATTTAGACTCTTTTAAGAAGTTCAAGATCTCTATTTTACCCCACAGCATATTTGCCTCGCTGTCGGGTAAAATTTTCTAAGAACCCAAGACAATTTCATAATTTTGTTAATTCAAAACGAACAACATCTGTCCTACCTTCTTAATTATTTTATATAAACAATAAAGCAAATACAGATCAAGGCATTGCCAATTTGTTAGCAGAGTTCTTTCAAAGAACCTATGCTTCTCTTAAGAATGGGTCCGAATGTCATTAATTCCGAGTGCTATAAAGCATATTTGCATCACTGTAAGGTACAATTTTCCCAACCAAAACAATAGTCGCAAATATGCTTTTATAAAGATCGGTTGTGTGACGCTTACGAAAAAATCTTTTCAATTCTGCTTTAAGCTTGCTTAGCTTGTGTGCTAAAAATAGCACATATGGTATCGGACAAAAACAAAAAAGCATTAAGTGAAGGGTGGAGTAGGTGCATTCTCTGCCCTTCGGGCAAGACTTTCCCCTCACCACGCGCACTGTCGCAAAAGGGGGGCAACAAACACTTCGCCTTGCCTTCGCCATGTGTTTGCTCTGTTTCTTGGAAATTTAAGTGAGGAAATTAATTACTAAATATTGCGGCTTATTATTAACGCAATGGATGAGAACACTTTTGCTGACTCTCAGCTTAGAAATAGGCAAATTAATCTCCGAAAAAAGCTCTCAACAAAAGGCAAATTATGCAATGATACTCAAAGCAACAGCACTACCACAATTACTGTAAAATTTACTAGTGTTACCAGCAGCACCATCTACACAATGGCAAAAGCCACAATAAGCAGCACCACTAGCCAACAGGTAAACTCTAGTAATAGATTTACCATTGTTGACACGGATATCCCAACTAATGAATCCAACTAATGATGATGACTATGATCATATGGACGTACATCAATCTGCAGCAACCAACAATGGCCAATATTTGCAAGAAGAATCAGCTAAAACTGGTAATCAGCTTAAAGATCCGCCGAAACCACTGTAAATTGTGGTCAATATTAGCAACTTAAACGACTTATTTGAGCTTATAAAGGAAGTGGCAAGGTTGGATAACCTTGCCGTTAAAGCTAATCAAGGGGAAACGGTCAGAACCCCTCTCAAATACAGTGATACTTATAGAGCCATTGTGAGTTGTATGGATGAGATTGGTATGGCGTTCCACACATATTAAATGCATACAGAAAAATAACACAGAATTGTAGAAAGAAAATTACATCATAGAACCTTAAATAATGACATTACCGCCGAACTGAAAAGGTTGGACTATGAAGATCTTCACATTTATAACCCAAGTTTAAAGATTAATAAAGATGAAAAACTTAATATATTTTTCATTAATATTAAGCCTTGTACCGACAGAAAATAAGGATTGAAAAAATGCGAAAATCCTCTGAAATTGCGCAATGCCGTCGATGTGAGGAGTACGGCCAAACGGCTAAATTCTGCCGCAGACATCAGAATTGTGCTAGGTGTGGTGAAAACCTCACAATGCATTCGTCCCATAGACGCGCAGCCTACCTGCATCCACTATTATGGAAACCATATGGCCAGCTTTAAAGGATGCCAATGATACCAGGAGTTTCTTCGCCGATCGAGAGGGCCTGCAAGTAAGCCGAAAAATGCAAATAAGACTGGTTATGTATTCATTCATAGTAAGCAGCAACATTGCAGTCTAATCGCCGCAAGAGCACCGATATTTCAGCAACACAGCAGCAACCAACTCAACAACAGCGATATATTATATAACATCAACCATCTGTAGGCACTGGAGAAAATACAGGAGTCTCCTATGCCGCATTAGCAAAATTTAATTCAATCACAATACCCCTCAAGCACTGTTACAACAGCAACACTAAAGGTTCTTATTTGGAATGCTAACATTATTTCAAAAAAAGCTACAGAAGTTAAAGAAAGCTAAAGAAGTCGCGCATAACAACAGCATGGACGGAGCTTGGAATTAAACTAGGGGAAACTGTAAGGATTTATGGATATGCCTTCTATCCAGCATTTAGGCCATCGCGTTATAATAATAGCGTTGGCGGAGCAGTGGTATTCGTGAGGAACTCTCGACGCCATTTTCCACAAAGGGTCATTGAGACAGGCAGCATACAAATGTTATCAGTAAAAGTACCACAGGACTGGGTTACGTAGAGTTCAGCGCCATTTACCGCTCTCAAAGTATTAGGATCGAGGAAAGACACTTTATCAACACACTACGTGCTTGTGGCCAAAGGTATTTGATTGGTGGCGACTGTAATGCCCTCGGGGGCGAGAGCTAGCAGAAGCCATCGCTGTCAATGTGCTCAATCATACGACTTCCTGCATTGACTTTGCAGTGCATCATGGAATACCAGATTCTCAAACAACTATAGCTCAAAGCTGGGATTTGGACTCGGATCATTTGCCCCTTATCATCAGTATTGAGACAGATGGTGCTAATGTCAATCCAAGCAGTCGTTTTAGTCACCAAGCACACTGACCCGCTTGTCTTTAAGCAACAATTGGAGAGATCGATTCAGTTAAATTCTGGTGAAGATATTGAAATGGCTGCTGACAGCTTCATAGAAAGTATTTACAGGGCTGCAGCTGCCTACTCGGGCGGTTTACTACATAACGCCATGTTAAGGGTGCAGTTCCTCCCAAAGCAGTGAAAGATGGCAGCAAATTCTGATGATGATGGCTGCAAATTCTGATGGCCATTAAGTCTCCTGTCTTCCTTATCTAAGATGGAGAAAGGCTTATTGCTAATCGACTTACAGATTTTCAAAGCACATACTACAGACCTTTGACGATCTAGAATACTGTAATGCTGTCTTCATATATGCAACAAGCATTCGATAGAGTTTGGCATATTGGCCTAAACAGTAAAATTAAATTAAATTAGCTGTTCCCAGCATCATACTACGGGGTTCTACGCTCATACTTGGAAGAACGGCAGTTTATGGATAGGGTCAGGAACACCTACTCGACTCCTTGTCATATGAGTGCTGGAGCTAGTCAGGGCAGCGTCCTTGGCCCGCTGCTCTACTCAATATAAATTGCAGAGTACTGTAATATACTCGCAATATATACTGAGAGTATCTTATGAAAGTTCCCAGGAAGGCTCTAATTGCTACTTACGCTGATGATATTCCACTCATTTACAGCTCTAAATGTCGCAATGAGGCAGCAGGTGGACTCCAATAGTACTTTACCACATTGGCTGTCTGGTGCAAGAAATGGAATCGTCTACGTCTAACTTTTGGCACTCACTTGAAAGCTACGGCTTGAAGATGTGGTCAAAGAAGGCAACAACTGCGGGGGCTGATCAATAGAAGAAGCTCCATGTCACTCAGAGCCAAAAGAGCAGTCTATCCGATCTGGTTATACGGAGAGAAGAATTGGGGAATATCTGCAAAATCGAACTACAGCTGCCATGCGTGCAATTACGAACTGCCCCTATTATGTACGCAGCACCACCCTTCATCGCGACCTGAATCTGCATAGAGTGGAGTAGCAGATTGGAAGGCACACAGTGATACACTAAGAAGACACCACAGTATGCTCCCGAGACGCTTACTCCCTGCCAGAAGATTAAAAAGAACGGGATTTTCCAAATCTTTTGGACAGCTTTAATTTCCCCCTCGCAATACGCGAATATTTGCAAGTCCTCATACGTACAGCTCTTGGTTTGGTCCTATTATTATATATTATACTTGTGTTGTTATGGTTCTGTTTTTGCATTGTACGGATTCAACGCTTAATCTTTACATAAAAAAATACCCCAAAACAATCTTATAAATTTGTTTATTCAATACGAAAAACATCTGTAATACCTTCTTCATTATTTTATACAAACACTAAAGCAACTACAGATCAAGACGTTGCCAATTTGTTTGCAGAATTCTTGCAAATTCTTTTCTCTTTTAAGTAACGGTCCGACTAGATATATCCTTATAGCTTACATTGGTCTTATAACATCCCTCCACCCCTAGTTACTTAAGTCTATCAAGCCTAACTTTTTTCGTCGCCCTCATGGCGTTGCGGGGTGTATACTTAGATTCTGCGCTGATGGGCTTTGTAAGCCGATTTGTTATTCCTTTCCATAAAAAGGAGAACAAGACTGATGTCCAAACCTACAGAGGTTGATATGCCTGTACCTCAAAATTGTTAAATACTCAGAATGAAATGTAAAGATTCCTTTGTAAAAACCAAGCAGATGTTTGCTGCGGGCTTATTAGTTTCCAAATAGGAAGCTAAACACTCTCAATGGGGGCTGCTTATAAGCCCCTTCCACTTTTTTAACAACACATCGAAATTCCAATTGAATTTGAACAAGCACAATTAAATTCCAGTCATGCAGCATGCTTGTAAGAATAAGAGAGTCAGAAACGTTACTGATGCAACAATACTATTGCCAACCATTTGTTTTTGTTTTTGTTGAGGACAGGGATAGGGGGTTCAGTCATTCGAGTTTGAAAGCAAACGATCTGTATGTATACTAGAAGAGCCTGCAAGTCAAATTTGGTGACTCAGTTCTTATAGTCTCCGAGATCGATGTGTTCATCCGAACGGATAGACGGACAGGGCTATTAAGTGCCTGGAATATGGATATGTAGCAAGGAAGTGCACGGGCGATACAGAGTGCTATAACTGTGGCGGCCGAGGTCGTCAAGCCACAACTTTGAAGCAGCACTCACACGCACCATTGGTGCGCGTCTGTTGAACTTTTATCACTGTGAAGCAGCGCAACACCTGCTAACACAAACAAATAAGGAAAATAAATTAGATTTTATTATTCTGAGCGAGCTTTACCGCATAAAGTCCTCCAATTCGTGGGCTGGGGAAAGATCGTCAGGCTGCGGGCAAAGCTTTTCACATCTAACTGAAATGCTCAGCTAGGAGGGCTTTAAAAGGTGTGAGATACACATACGTGGAGCCTATTAGTACAGCTGCTACCTCGCCCAATCAATAACGCTGCACGATTTTACAGATATCTTGGACAAGGTGAACAGCTCTGGATCTAGTGATCTTAGACCAAGGAACCGAGAGTCCCTGCGTTAGGTGGAGCGACAAATTAACAGTGATCACCAGGCCATTGCAGTTTTAGTGCACCATAGACCAGAACTCTCGGTCACACAATGTGGCGAGGTACAGGACGGACACAAAGAGGTTTTTGCCCTTACGTTAGACGGACTAGATTTGAGTGGGACAGCGTCAGCGACAGCGCACTTCACACGAGCATGCGATGCCTCAATGATGAAATCAAAGCTCTTATTCAGGAAGCAACCTGACCATGGGTAGAAAAGCATTATTGCAACCGCCAGGAGGCGCAAATATCTGAGCAGCCTAGTAAGAGGATTCACCAACTCGTAGTCCTTCGTCTGCGCCTTTCATGAAATACGTCAAGTTCTGGAAGTTCTAATAAAAGCGAGTAAGAGGCTGTGTTTCTTTTAACTAAGTGACCAAGTAGGAAGTACAAGGTCATAGGAGGAGTCCCACAGGACTCAGTACACGGGAATCTATGCAATATTATGTACAACGACATTCTAAGATTCAAAGTACCACATCACTTTATTCGAGGATGATGTGACAATCTTATTGGTTTGCATAGTCACGACTAAGAATATCGGACCACAAAACGGAGGCTGTCCTGATAAGCTTCAGGTAAGTGCTCGAGACAGCGAGTGTGGATAACTCGGTCATGCGCTCAAGCGCGTCACTAAGGTATCGGGGGTGATTCTAGCCCTTCGAATTATCTTCGAAGATCTTTTCAACTTCGTAGTACAGAAGGCGTCAGTAGCATGAACCGCAATTAGCTAGGATAATGCTCAATACAAGGCGCCCAATAGAACTAAGGAGGCGGTTAGTCTGCGTTGCCATATACTCGATAACGATGGAGTATGATTATGACTTCGTTGTATGCGATCGTCAGGAAATGTAGACAATATTGCTTCTAGTTCTTTTTCATTATTGATTGTGGTCAACGGCTTGATTAGCACTACTCTTTTTGATTTCAACATTCAATGCACATTTTTTTAAGTTTCTATTGAAACGAATTCAAAAACCTGTGTCCCACGGTGCCACTTTGAGTTGGTTGATCCCATGTATTCCGGATCGCATTTTGAGCCTTTGAAAGAACTGACCAAAGTCATTGGTGTACAGTTCGCTAACATGAATTCTTGCCATAATTCATGTTTAAGATAACATATCATGATAGTCATGTGCAAACCACTACTTTTCGTACGCCGTAATTTTTAATGATCTGAAGGACGTTGGCTTAGAAGACTTTTCAAGACTTTGCCTTAGCAGAAGTTCTTGTTGATTCCCTGTGCAGGGTTTATTTTGCTAGATTGCTGCCTAGTACTGACTTTCAGGACTTTAATTTGAAAATCGTTAGTTCGGATATAGTTATCCTAGATAGGGTATCTGCAACGAAATTATCTTTACCATTTAGATACTCGACTGCAAAGTCGAGGATGTAATTTCAGGTTATATTTTCTGCATATATTAAGAACATCTATTAAGTTCATAAGCGTATGTTTTTCAGAACAACCACTAACTATTAAATCATTCATATAAAGGATTGCTTGAGAAGGTTCAAATCCAGAAAATGCTATAGTCATCATTCTCTGAAATAAATTTGGCGTTATTTTTAAAAAGAATGGTAATCGGGTGAAGCGGTACGAGCTATTGCTCGTTAAAAAAGACGTTATGTTCCTTGAGCTTTCTTCGAGTTCAATATATCATCAATTCTAGGGAGTGGAAATTTGTCGGACAGAAGTTTTTTATTCATTTACTAATAATTAATAATCGCCAGTTTGTCTTTTCTGAACCCGGAAGGACAAGTAAAAAGGGGCTATTGTATTCAGACACTGATGGTTCGATTTTTATCCAGATCGGACAACTATATCATGTAGCTCCCATATAATCGATTGTTCCGGAATGACCACTTAGTAGCTTAACTTTTCTGGTTTTCTTCTAAATCAAACCAAATTCAAACTTTTCTGATTTTCATACAAATTAAAAAAAATCGTCTTGTAAATCTTGCATCCACTCCATGCGGATCAGATCGGTTATGTATATACAATGTAAATGGTATATAAGGTCCGGCAAGCCGAAGCTATCTTTCCTTTCTTGTTAAATCTGGACTAGAGATCTGGACTGAGTGGCGGCCAATCTATTTTGAAATATGATTTCACCAAAGTCTGCCAGTTTTGGTATTGATGGAAACGAACTTTCTTCTAATAAATATTATCGCTAAATATAATGGCGTTCCATGCCCTTTGAATTCAAGGTATTCTTTCCCGATGGGTTTCCTTGGCCTACAAAGCAAAACAGCTATTAAAAATACATACATATATCCTATATAGAACAGACATCCTATATCTCTTAACTGCAGACGCGATTGCTTTGCTCGTTAACCAAATTTTTTTCCAGCTTTATAATATTCTTTAACTAAATTTCTTACTTCTGTGTAAATAGGCTTACCATGTGCTATAATTGCTAAGCTTCGAATAATTTAAAGCAATTCCATTATTTTTCCTTCTGTATTGCATTTTTATTTCCAGATTATAACTAGATAGTGATTATGTTACATTGTTTACTTTGCTTTGATCTTACGTTTCTAAGCTAAGCTTATGCATCTTACGAATGAGTAGTGGTCAAATTTTTGTTATCAGTTAAGAGAGGCATTTGGAAAAAATAATGTTATTGTAGTAGTTGTTTTTTTCGCCTATCGTAAAGAGCATAAAATTCTCTTTTAGATAAAAAAATGTATTTTATATGATATCTGCATTATCATTGTAAATATTGTATGTTAAACAGTACATACGCGTAAAAAAGCACAACGTATGAATTAATACTGGTTGGGGCTCGTATATTACTAAGTATGGGCTTGGATATATATAATTTGCTTTCTTGTGGGACGGTGTAAATTCGTAGTCAGCGAAAATTGCAAAACAACGTAAATTATAGACGACAAAATGGATCAGAAAAATAACTAGCATCGACTCCAATGGTATTACTCAAAGAGCAACAGGCAGTTGCTAAAGACGACGACAACACATGGAAGCGAAAAAATAACGATCAGCGAGACATCATAACATTCCCGACAAATCAATAAAGTTAAAACAAGTCCATGTACAAATGGAGTACCTGAAACATCAACAGAAGCTGCAGCAGCAGCGAGTGGCACTCGAATTCAAAGAGCAAGAAATCAATCTTCAACGATTGTAACTCGCAGAATTGGAAGATGACAATTCTACCAAAATTTCTGGGTTTCGAAACTACAACTCGTACTCTTAACTGGATTAACGGATAACCACTTGAACTTAAATTGGAAAATGACAGCATTATTGATATGGACGACTATTGTAATCAAAACACTATCAAACATTTTATGGTGCGACAAACTATCGCACTAGACTTACCAGTATTCTCAGGCAATCCAATGGATTAGCCAATATTTTATGCAGAATTTACTAATAGTACCAAATATTGTAAATTATCGGAGTATGAAAATATAACAATAAAAAAAAAAAAAGCATTAACAGGGCCAGCTAAAGAGGCAGCTCAGTCACTTTTGTTATTGAAGCAGAACGTAGACATTTTGAAGGATCGACTCCGGACAAATTTGATCTGACGCTCCACAAGGGTAGTCTACATAACAAATTTGGTAACTATGTGTTCATACGGACGCCCGGACAGACGCACATGGCAAGATTGACTCGGCTGTTGATGCTGATCAAGAATGTAAATACTTTTGTGGGGTCGGAAACGCTTCTTTCTGCCTGTTACATACATTTGCACGAATGCAGTATACTCGCGTACTCTATTAGAGTACGAGTAGAACAATACAGAAAAAGACCCTAAATTACTTCGGTTTCATAAATGGTTAAGAAAGAAATTAAAAGCAGTTCAATCATTAGGATTTGGTCTGAAAAGCCAAAAGACACGATATTAACAATTTCAAATAAGCAAACTGACCAAAAACAAAATAAAATCTGTAATTTTTGTAATTTGACTAATCATTATATAGCTTTGTGCTACAAATTTAAAAAACTCGATTTAGACAAACGTTGGCAACATGTGTCATAAACCATTTATGCATGCCTAGGTAAAAATCATTCGATGAAAAATTGTAACCGCAAAAGGTCTTTCAATATAAATAAATGTACAGTTGCACACAACGCATTACTTCATAAAGATACACGACAACAGATGGCAGATCAAGCACAGATGTCAAATGAAAGGACATAGACACAGAAAAAGACAAATAAACAAGTGAGAACGCTATAGTCTATATACCGACTATAAGATATGCGTACTCTTTATTTATTTTATATTCGACACACTCGAAGGAATGGGTTGGTATAATACTTTAATGCAAAATGTTTTTTTTACGTTTTTGTCTACAATTATTATCCTATATTAATGAAATTTTGCACATCGATATATTATATGCTTTAAGATTTGTGGGAGATATAAGGTTTTTATCGATTTGCGAAAGCGGAAGGGGGCAAAATAATCAAGAACAGAGAGACGATATTAGGTGCCAAATCAAAACTGTAAGGCGGACTAGATATTTTAACTGCTCAAAAACTCTGTCGAGCTGATTGATGTACCTAGATGAAGTCTGCCTTTGGCTGTTGTTTTCCCTATTTCTATTTCCTAGAAACTTCTAGCAATCAAGTAATTGTTTACCATTCAGAATTGACCATCTTACGTTTCTATAATGATATGGTAGTTTCACGTCCGGTTTTTGTTCGATTTGACACGTTTTAAAACAGCCATACAGCCAATTGCTGTTTTGTTTCCAGCTCATACGTATATATCCATGATTTGTCCCCTTTCACGATTTTACACACTTCTTTTGAAGCGCCACGGTCGATCTTTTAATCATTTTTTTGACGATTCGTAAATCGACACGAGCCTTTTTCATGCAAAGTCGAATGTATTGAGCCAACGTGCACGGATGCCACTATCTCACGATATGACACATGACGTTCTTGCAATATCACTTCACGCATTGCATCGATGTTTTTGACACAACAACCGATTTTCGGCGACCGAATTACGATTGAATTCACTATACCAGCAATATAGTGTGGTTTTTGATGGTGCTTTAGCGCCATACGAAGAACTGAGTTAATCCAACGAAAACCTCTTGGAATTTCCATATTTGTTGGCCAAATTGATTTTCTTTACTCACTGTAAGCAAAAAAAATAGCTCTTGTACATCACAACGTTGTGAGTACGTTTATGCTGTGTTGCTGCCACATTTTAGCTATTGACATTAGTGTTGCAAGATACCGAAATATAAATAGTACCCTTCGTACTTAAGTCAAAGCTCAACTCCGTTTTGGAGGATGAGATATACTCTAGGCATCAGATCTATAACGCTGACTGTCAATATAGGATACAATATATTTAATTTTAGCACAACTTTTTTAATTTGTTTAACGTATTAACACCTTGCTAATATTGCTTTCGAACAACTTAAACTTTATATCTTTTATAATCTAACTTCATTTTCTCTTTAACGTTGGATTAGCAAGTTTTATAATTATAACTGGATCAACATTTGCTAAATTTGTTTGGCTGTTAAGCTTCGCTTTCAGTCTGCACAAACGCTCCCTCAATCTGATCAGCTCACCGACTTCGCGCTCCAGTTAATTAACTTTCTACAGCTGCCTTACATTGCCGTCCACGCAATCCAGCCGACCTAGGAGCACATTGAGAATGCGCTGCTCAGTATCTTCCATATTGGTCGTAATGTGCTTGGATTGCTTCTCGAAGAGTAAATTTATCATTGCCATGATCTTCGATGACATTGGCGCACCCAACTTGATGCCTTCCATCGCTCTTGGTTGTTTTTAATCTTCCGTATTGTGCTAAATTTTCGTTAATGTATCAATTTTTAAGTTTTGTCCGAGTTTTCTTTTGTTGTGCTAAATTTCGGTTTTAAAGCAAACCTTAAAGTGCAGTTAATAAAACTACACTACATTTTTTTATTGTGCAAATAAAAAATTAAGCTTAGCCATAAACATAAGCATCTGCTGTGTGCTTATTGTTGTTTATGCTTACAGTGTGCTTGTAAGCTTGTGTTATTTTTGGACTCTTCACTGCTTGTTGTGATATTTGTTTGTGTTAAGCTATCGCTATATTGTGTTGCTTGTTGTTGTGTCGTCACATATTTCGTTCGTCTTCTACCAGTTACCCAATGGGAAAATGATCATTCCTGCTTAATAATTTTGTGCTCTCATTTTCTATGTCTGACTGCTACAAAAAAATTGACCTTTGAAGGCTAACTTTACCGAGCCTATCCTTTTTTGTTGGCTTTGTCGTAACACCATTAATAACAAATGCGTCAATATCAATGTCCGTGTAAGCGATTATTCCACAAATAATCAAGGTTTGAAGTTTACATATTGCGTTTGTTTTTAAGGAACGCAAAGGAATGCTTTAATGCTATTAATGTTGGGTTTAATCAATTTTACATCTTTTAATATGAACCCTATTAAGCGTAAAGCAGTAAATGATCTAGATCTGGTCTTGATAAAGACTATCGACCCTGTCGTTATAGTGATTAAATCTCTTGAGCCAACTACTCCATATTCTATCTTTCGTACTGCTACTCCGCTCGATAGTTACAGTCCCAATTCCATACAGCGGCTGCCTATTGTGAACGCTTTAATGAGAATAGGCCCTCTGACCAATCTAGAGAATGTGGATAGCACAGAAATTTATGGTTCTTCGTCTGGACAAAGGAAAAAAAATTGCTCCCCCTGTCAAACTTTATAGTATCGTGCCTTCTGTGACATTGACTATTTAAGACAACAGCAGTTCTAATGCTGTGGCAGCTCTGCTTAGACCTCTTATCGGCGTTCCAAGGCCGAAGATGGTCCTTATTTCTAGACAAGCCGTAGATTCTAAATCAGAAGATATTTCCGCCTATGGACAGGAAAAAAACTGGCTTACATTATTCAAGGATAAAGTTGAAAAGTTTAGGTTTAATGTCACGCGCAATATAGCTTCTTTCAAGATAGGTGCTACGGATGACAAAATCTGTCAAAAAAGTTTCCGGCCTGACCAACTAGTTGTGAAGGAGTTTAAAGTCGGAACTAGAAATCGCATACCGATTAGACTCATTGCTGCGGAACAATCCGTACCCTTTAATATAGTTCCAAACAACTTATTTCATTTTTTTCTTGTCTACTAAAATGTTAAAGGCCTTAAGTCTAAACTCGCTAAACTTTACACTGATAGCCTATCTTTTGATTTTCATATTTCAATTTTTACAGAAACTTGGTTAAAGCAGAGTCTAAGATACTCTGCAATCTTTCCTAATAATTATAGTGCCTATAGATTTGATCGTCCCTCCCGTTAGGGTGGTGGCATATTAATTGCTGTTGATTTCGGCCTTCTGTCCTAACCAATTCTGCTTAATTTTCCTAACGTATTTGAATTTATATGTACTAAAGTGTCTCTTAAATGTTTTTCTGTCTTTATCACTGCCTCTTACATTCCTCCACGTTCTGATATTTCTGTTTACTTGGCTCATCATAATGCTATTCAATCGATCGCGTCAATGCTTTCTAATACTGATCAATTGTTGGTCTTCGGTGATTTCAACATCTGTGATGTCACATGGTCCTCTGTGATCGACTTAGCCGGATTGATACCTTCAAAGGACGACGAATTTATTGACGGCCTACTTGAATAGTCCTTATCTCAATATACTCGTTTACTCTACAAGAGTACGATTATAAAAAATAGTTGCATAATAAATATTGCATAATTGTGTACAAAAAATGTATTGATAAATAATACTATTCAGAGGGTGCAAGGTCCGGATTATACGCTTGTTGCATCAAAACTTCCCAACCAAGCTACGTCAATTTCTTTCAGGTCGTTAAAGATGTGTGTGGCCTAGCATTGTCAATATGGAAGACAATTCCTTTTCTGTTGGCCAGTTATTTTCGCCCTTTCTTGACTGTTTCATTCAAACGGCCGAGTTGTGCACAGTAAAGGACCGAATTGACCGTTTCGTCACGTTCCAGCAGCTCATAAAAAAACAATTTCTTCCCAATCAAGTTCTTACAGCTCTACCGCCGACGCCACTTGGAAACGCGCCTTTTTTCTGCAGAACGGTAGCTCATAAAATATATTAAAACTTGAAGCACTAAGTGTGCAAGTTTTCATATAACCTCATATAGGTCATCAACACAAAAAATATGGACACAAAATCCGACAATCCGGAATGCGCAAGCCTGAATCAGAGCGCAACAGTACCTCTAGTTGGAGAAGCCTGCCGGAGTTGGCAACAAGTCCAAGTGTGGTGAAGATAGTGACAGTGAATTGACAAGCAGCACCACTGCGTTTGATCGCAGCCTCGAAGCGGAAAGGTACTCGGCGCTTTCGATAAAGCCGTCTGACATTTTGAATTCAATTTAAGAGTATCCACCAGCCCAAATGGTGCCCTCGACGATCGCCAATTTAAAGATTCCCAAATTGTCATCCGCTTCTACGAAGATAGCGTATCCTGGTACTTTGACAACGAAGATTGAGCTTGCATTGCCAGGTGTTTAGGTACGACTAATCACTGTCCAATGCAGCCAACATTTACAATATACATATCTTTGTACTGTTATGTTAACCTTATTCATTATAATATATTGGAGTCCTGAGATAATATATAATTTTAACAATTTCTTTCTCTAATATTAGAGGCATCTATTGTGTTCACTCTTTAAAATAAAATAAAATAAAATAAAATAAAATAAAATAAAATAAAATAAAATAAAATAAAATAAAATAAAATAAAATAAAATAAAATAAAATAAAATAAAATAAAATAAAATAAAATAAAATAAAATAAAATAAAATAAAATAAAATAAAATAAAATAAAATAAAATAAAATAAAATAAAATAAAATTAAAAAAATAAAAATAAAAATAAAATAAAATAAAAAATAAAAAAATTAAATGGAAAAAAAAAAACACCAAAAATCGTACCTTACACTCAACAGAACCTTCTTTGCCGGCTTTGAAGTCGTTTTTGGAGGGTCACCATTCTTTGACCATGATCGCTTGCATTGGGGTATTCTTGTAGTTCATCCATTTTTCGTAGCACATCAGCAGCGTTTCACTGCTCGGTCAAATAAATTTCTTTGCGATAATTTATGTGGCACCCAAATACGAGATTCTGCTCTTTTATGAGGATTCTTAACTGATATTTCGTCACGTTTAGTGCCTCCACTATTTCCTAAAAGCTCCGGAGCAGATCTTGCTCCAACACTAGCAACATTTCATCGACCTTTTCAGTAACAAACCCACCAGTACGAGGAGCATCTTTTACGTAGAGATTTATCACCGTAAGTTACACAAATTTTTGGGCATGCTTTTGCAGCGTTATTAAATTTTGTATATTAAAAGGCATTACATAGCGTATTTCTTTAGATCTAGCGGCCATTCATCGACAACAAATATCGCAACTATATTGATATATTAGAAATATCATAAGATCGTAACTACCGATGTCATTTTCAAAAATATCGATGTAATTTTCAAAAAATATAGTTTCCTTTTTTTTCTCGTCCACGACGCTTGTCTTGCCATCCGCAATTAATATGTATTATTAAGTTTAAGTGAATAAATATAAGCAACTAAATTTTTGCGCTTAAATTTGAGACAACATAATCTCCATAATGGTGACCCTGAACTTAGCTTAAGCTCATAATTGCAATTATTGGACAGTGGAGCACCCTTCTGCCACGCGAGGCACACAAGCGTGCTTACAAAACTACATCTGTGTTAGTAAATTTCACAACAAATTGAAATTACCAAGTGCCTGCTATTAATGCCCAACATGCGGTACAATTTGTGCTCTCTGTAACCTAAAAGCCTTACTTTCGACAACATGGCCACTAACCAGGAATTATCTGAGCAAATCCGCAATCTGCAAGTTCAGCTGGAGGCATTACAAACAGCAGCTGGAAAGGGCAGCGGTCAACATCATCAAGCAGTCCATCTACCAAATTCGCACTTGAAAATCCATCGCTATGGTTTTCTAAGTGGAACGATCCTTTCGTCTATATGGAGTAGACGACGATGCTGACCTGTTCGACCTAATCACTTTCCATTTGGTGAAAGGAGTTGCCGCAGCTGTAGAAGATCTGGCAAATACGAAACCCTCCTCACGCGTTTGCTCAACCAGTTCGCAGAATCAGCAGATTCGAAATTAAGTCGTTTGCTACAAGGAGCTGGCATAATGCCAACAAGCCATCCGAAATTTTGGCTTACATCAAATGACTGGCACCGGAAACAATTTATGTGAACATCATGCGCAATCTCTTTCTTTCAGAGATGCCACAGTCAAATCGCCCACTCCTCACTGCTTTGGAAGAAAATGATCTAGAAAAGTTGTCCGATATGGCTGACAAGATGCTTGAGTCGGATAGTCAGAACACCACTTTCTCAATCGGCCCAAATTCTACACAGTCCTTGCAAAATCCATCAATGCGACCTCACAGGCAAGCTCTTTGAAGAATCTTGGTGACACCCTTTGGTAACTTACATGAGAATTTGATAAAGTCTAGCCCAACCTGGTTGTCAGCAGCTTACAGACCAACAATTGTGTTTGTACCACATGAAATACGGCACAACGCTCGGAAGTGTCGAGCACCTTGTGCCCGTAACCAGTCGTTAAAATAATGCGGTTGTCGCACAACTCGCGGCAGCAGTATCGCGACTGGCGGCAGCAGTATCGCTAACAGCGCTTCCAACACCCAACCAATCATTTTACAGGAGACTCGACTACATATCCTCATCGACTCCGGATCTGTACTCTCTTTTATTCCTCATTGGTTACACAGAACACTAAGCTAACCGATCTAACCCTATATAAATAAACATATATGTACTCCGCCAATCAGACTGTCCTATTAATTTGTATCTCAGTCGCGAATACTGGTCATCGCCTATGTTCCAATATCTATCATTGGTGCAGACCAGTTCAACTCCAGTTAAAACTTCTAATTGACCTAAAAAACAATCTTCTAATCGATCACTGGATTCTGGATTTCGGCATGACTGGCTAAGGCGAAACAAACATCAGTCTCAACTCTGCAATGCACATGTAAATTCCAGAGCCTCCTACGCGAGTTCATCGACGTAACGAAGCCAGCGATTCTGAACTTCTACTCTTCATTGAGAAAAATTTAAGCCATGTTGCAGACCGAGTTCGCCTTTTGTCTGGCCCAAAACTTGCTGCTTCCAAAGCCGAAATATGTCTCATCAAACAGCCCTTGGTCTAGTACTCTCTACATATGGTAACCAAAAGAGAGGAAGGCTAGTGAGCGTGCGGCAAACTTAACGGGATCACTTTACCAGATCGATACTCAATCGCTCATCTCCACGATTATACGGAGCAACTTCACGGGAAGAAAATGTTTGCAACTCCCGATTTGGTAAACGCTTATTATCAGGTCCCTTTGGCAAACAGCGAAGTCCAAAAAACTGCCGTATGAACACCATTTGGTCTTCTCGAATTCCTACACATGCCTTTCGGATTAAAGAATGTAACCCAAACGTTTCAACTTAAGCAGAAACGTGCTAACTAGAAGTCCGTTTCCTCAGCTGCACCATCAATGGGAATGCCATTAAACCTCCCACCGATCGAATAGAAGTAATCTTGAAGTACACACGTCCAGACACGATCAGTGAGCTGGGACGTTTCCTTTGTATAATCAACCATCACCGTAGATGTCTACCAAACCCATCTCACATTCAAGCGCCGCGATCTGAATTACTTAGGAATGTTAAGAAGAATGATCAGCGCCAGATTGAACGGAAATGTGCTCATCTGAAAGGTTCCAAGATTTAGCGCAATTACAATGCCCACAGCTGTTAACTTGGCACACATCAAGGAATCGCAAGCAGAAGATCATGAGCTGACGCATTTACTCTATTGTGATGCAGGTTTCCCACGCCCCTATATTCCCGCAGCGTTTCGATATTAGGTGTTTGAATTCCCGCAGGACTCTCGCACCCGAGCGGTGGAGCTTCTTTGCATCAAGTTCTCCGAAAGTTTATCTGGCCGTCGATGAAAAAAGATGTGATCAGCTGGTACAAAAACTGCCTTCCTTGTCAACGAGAAAAATCAGCAAACACAATAATCTCGTTCCCGACAAAATATCAGTCCCTCCCACAGGGTAGGTTCGACCATGCTCATCTCGACATTGTGGTTATGCCACCACAGTAAAACTTTCGATATTGCCTCACTATGATCGATCATTGCTCTCGTTGGCCGTAAGCCATACTCTAATCGACTTCAAGGCAAAGACTGTGGCAACTGCCTTTTGGATTCACTGGATCTCACGTTTTATAGCCCCCAAAACGATAACCACTAATCAAAGTATTTGTTCCGCAACCTTCAAGCATATCACACCTTTAATAGGAGCCATGCAGACACATACAACTAGCTATAACTCTCAGTCGAACGGCCTGTACCATTAGAACTCAGTACCTGCTTCAAGGAAGACTTAAAAGCGTCTACCGTCTACGAATTTTTTGATGAAACAGACATCTTCACAAGTCCTTCTATATTTCTGAGGAAGTTTCATGAACACATGCGGCAAATAATAATTGGAAAACGACGGGCTTTGGACAGACAAGTTTGGACAAAGCTAGCTACTCCCTTGCTGGCCGATAACACTAGGCAGCACCAATATTGTATATTGGATGAGACATACATTTATACCATTCACAGAGTGGTAGAGGGAGGCATTTTCGACCACATTAAGTATATATATTCTTCATCAGCATGACGAGGGGAATCGATATATGTCTGCTGGTAACATAACCTTTCTGTTTTTCATCAAAATCAAACTAAATTCGGTTGTATCAATTTGAGGAGGCCCCACGTCGCTAGCCTGATCTGATCAAGATCGGACAACCATATCTTATAGCTACCAGATAACTGATTATTCCGGAATGAGCACATACTAGCATAATTTTTCTGTCTTTCATCCAAATTAAAAAAAAACGTCTTTTATCCTTAGTATTCACTGTAGCACCACGCCCACTGACCAGTTTTGATCTAGAACGGTTATATATTTACAATGTGAATAAAAAAGCGAAGCTAGCTTTCCTTTTTGATTCTAATGGGTATGCCCCATATGAAAAAAAATCAAAATAAAAAAATGTTACTAAGTTGAAACTTTTTTTACAAAATCTTTAAAATATTATACGATCTTGCAATTTTTCTCTTTTCTCTTTTTAGAGAAAGCCGATTTTCCAAATCTATACGCCGTTTAAAATGTAATAAGTATATCTAATAATCATTTATATACATTTTTAAATTTAAATCATTTGGAGATGCTGTATATTTTTGAATTAAGGAAATCATATTTTCTGTTGCTGGATTTTTATATTCGTACTCTAGTAGAGTAAACGAGTATATTGTATTCGTACAAAAGTATGTAACAGGAGAAGGAAGCATCTCCGAACCCATAAAGTATATATATTCTTGATCAGTATTAACAGCCAATTAACAGCCGTCCCAATGAACACCTCGACCTCGGAGACTATAAGAGCTAGAGAAACCAAATTTGGTATATAGACTCCCCTTTTGGGGCGTCAGATCAAATTTTTGTTTTAAACGTAAAAGGATTTTGCAGGAGAGCACCCCCCTCAAAAAAAAAAAAAACAAAATATCAAACAATGGTGCATACTTTCTAGTGAGTCGAATATAAAATAAGTAAAGAGTACGAGTATCTTATAGTCGGAATACCGACTATAGCGTTCTTACTTGTTTTTTTGATTTCGTGATTTTAAAATTGGAGGAAAATTAGAACAACATGATATCACTTTTTACGTTTGATTGTGACCTCTAGTGATGATACTGTCAAAAATGAAAACCAAATTTAGAATTTTCGAGTTATGAACAAAACTGCAAAGTCGTCTCTGAAAAAACCTAAAAAAAACAACAGATTTTAAAAATTACTCGAAAATAACACATATTTTCCTGAAAGCCACTAAAATACACATATTTATCATTTATGCACACTTTTATAGAATCTTAAATTAAGAAATTTATCTTTTTTGTTCGTTTTTTTCAATTTTTCTACTTTAATATTTAAGAAAACTTAAAAAAGCAGCATATTCAAGTTAGATACGGTCTAGTCTTTCGACTGATTTCTAATAACTTTTTGTACAAAAATTTGTCAATTCGAGTATTTTTTAATGATTTTTTTCAGAAGTCCGAATTTTTGATAATTACTCAAAAGTTTCTGCACCGATTTTAAAAAAGTTTTACGCATTGTTACAAATCAGATTTTGTGCAGAATTTTTCAGGAATTTTTTTAAAATCCGTGAAAATTAATTTGTGTTTAGATATTTTTATTAATTGGGCCTTGTTTAAGATATAAATCATTGGAAAATCGACGAAGAGGCAGCGAATATGATTATTTTAAAGCTTGATACCTTTTCTGTATATATTTCTATATTGATGACACTGTCGGCAAATGATGACAAATTGCGTGGGTTTTATTTGAAAATGCAACATTGGCCAGATGAAATTGTAATATCTCAGAAGTCTCTATATCGATTTTTAATAATTTACACCTTAAAAGCAGAATATATGCAGTTTACAAAAACTTCGAAAAAAATAAAAAAAAAACAACATTTAAAAACTGCACTGGAAGTGCACCTCTAAAAAGCTTTACTACTTTTACTACTACTACTTTAAAAATTCTTAAGAGAAAAAGCTTAGCCTTAAAAAATTCTTTCTGTTTTGTTTTTCTCTGCACCTGGGCCCCCATATCTATTAAAAGAGTGGGTGAGATCCCAGATACAATTTGGCTGTTACCTAGTGTAATAGTACGCAGTACAAATTTCAAAGATATTGGTCCGGCATGAAGTGTGATTTGATTAATTTATTGTTTTCTTTAAATCTGGGCGCGTTAGGCCCATACTTTCGATCCCATTCACATATATGAAAAACTCCATTACTGTACATGAAATTAGTGCTTCCTTGTATATACACCTAAGTCTGTTTTTACACGGTAGATTGGTTCCAGAAGAAGCCGTGTAAAAAAAACCGTGTATAAAAAGACATTGATCGTATACAAAAATGGGTGATTTGTTCCTAATCTCTAAAACCTATTAAAATTAGTGAAAAACAAGAATTTTTAAGAACAAGAATTCATGTTTATTTTATTAAATCAAATATATAATGCTTATTTTCACAAGCATAGTAATTAATGATAAAAAAGATATGCACTCTAATCTTAAAAGTACATAATATAAATTAAATGTACGGCAAGTTCAGGAACTAAACAACTATGTTGTGAACGAAAAGAATAGGTTATTAAATTTTTAAATTTGACAAAAAAATTTTAAGTACATACATAAAATTTCAAATCGTGCTAAATGGAATAAAATCGTGTAAAAAAATTAAAAATATTCAATTTTCAAACCGTGTTATATCAAAACCGTGTAAAAAAAGACCGTGTAAAAACAGACTTAGGTGTATGTATATATATATACATTTAGGTGTGTATGTACATAAATGTGTATAGATGCCCAAATGTATTAGTTTTTAGAAATTCTTCTTCAAGCTTGATCCAGCCAAAAATAATTTATATTTCAGAAAGTGATATACCTTGATAGAAGGTCCGCCGGTTTTATTTTCAAAATACGGTTCTTGGATATCATATGCCAGAGAGTGTAACCATCCTACATTTTTTGTATCCATTGACTTTTCGGCATTACCTATTGCATACCTGAAAAAAAAATTGTTTACTACATTTTTAATTCTAAAAAATTATACACAGATATTTTAATACAGATATTAATATATATTAATACAGATATTGCAGCAACAAAATAAATATTAGGTTTTCACATAAGCGTCATGAATATTGATTTGCGGTGGTTGCAGTAGATATGAATTGCAGAAATCAATAACCACAGACATCAGACCACTACTTACATATCTACACTACTTTTCCGTTCCTTATCAAATTTCATAAACGCAGGAGTAGGCTCACATTTGTTTTCGACCAACTCCTTAACAGCAATAGGCTGTGAAGTTCCTTCTTCTTAACTTCTTTAAAACGCTTTGTTCTTAAGTACATTCAAACAAATATTCATTCATTCATATATACAAGCTTTCGTACACAATTTCAACATACTCACACTCATATATATACATATTTAAAGAAAAGTGTTTTGTCGATTGTTTCGTGAGTGAGGGAGACAGATTAATCCCCAACTTAATATATTATTATATAGTTGCCGATCTCGATGAACCAACGTGTAGATAAAAGAAGCATATGGTAAAAATTTCAGAGCTGTTTCTTTTAAGATTTTTGAGATCTTTGTGTTGAAACAGACGGACAGACAGAGAGACGGACGGACATACGGATATGGTTATTTCGACTCCCCTTTTCATGCTGATCAAGAATATATATACTATAAATAGTCGGAAGCGCATCCTTCTATACGTTGCAAACTTCATATATAAATATATATATACTAGCCAGTTTACTCCATACAGCTCAAACAATGCAAATACAATGCTTGTGGTGAAGGCAATTCAAAAAACCAAATTTTAAGCGTCCACATATTTTTTTGTTTGTCTGTTCGCCGTTGTGTCCGCATGAATACCTAGAACTGGTTAGCAAATTTGGTATTTTGACTAAAATTATGTGCACGAAGATCAAGTTTGCTGTTCTATTTTAATACTGAACTAAATTTAAAAATTAAACAATTTTGCGCAGTTACAGTTAAACAGCCCAGATGGCTATCCTCAATCATATCATTATATGATTTAAAAAGAAACGTTACAAAAATCGCTTATTTTGTACGTATTTTGTAATTGAAACCATAAGAGCCTTAACAGCCAAATCTAATGTAACGTATATTTTCGAGGTTTTCGGCTAACCGCCCGTAATCTAGGAGCGAGCCGGTAGGGTTATATGATCGGATCTTCACAAGAAAGCTAGAAACCTTGATAGGAAATTGAAGCCATAGGCTGACATCTTGAGTCATTTTAGCATCTTAGTATACTTTGGGCAGCGGCGACGATAGAGAGGAATTAGCACCAACACAACTGGAGAGCAGCTAAAGAAGAACATCGACAAGGGGGGATATATCAACATAGCCAATAAAAGAAGAACATGTAAGTGAAACTTTTTTTCAAATATCGCCCAAGTGTCATTAAAAAAAACAAAAGCAAAAAAGTATAGCATAGAAAACAAAACAACATTCATATACATTCATAGATCTGTATTTTCTTTCTACCTGCCTTATCTGTAGCTATAAGCGTGAGTAGGAAGCATAACACCACGAATGCATTGTTGTCGGCGGGCAAAACCAAAAGAAGTCTGTGTTTGAGGGAACTTGAATTTAACTCTCAAATAGAATAACTGATAACAGCGGCTCGGCGTAGCTGGGACTGACCGACGACAACAACAAACGAAACGTGTGGGGACGAATAAGAGATAATTCGCATATGCCCATTCATAACAACATAAGCTACTTAGTAAAATTGCTCAACGAACTCAGCTTAGACTCTGAGATTGAAGAGTAGAAGGAATGGATGCAGCACAGATCCAAGCTATCATAGCTGCGGCGGTCAGCTCTGCACTGGCATCGCAAAAAGCTGACTTTGAGGAGCGTTTGCGAGTGGTAACTGACCAGCTGCAGGCTGCTAGAGTTCAGGCCTCAGAGGCCAAGGCCGACGAGCCAATTACCTTAAATCGAGAGATATCTTGCGATGAGACTCTGGATGCGGTGAAAACGCTGCCAGAGTTCCATGGGGCCCATGAGCAATACGTCTCCTGGCGCCAAGCAGCAAAAGCTGCCTATAAGCTATACGAGGGATTTGTAGGCAGTTCAAAGCATTACCAAGCGGTCCTCATAATCAGAAATAAGATTAGAGGCTCCGCTGACTCGCTCTTGTCGTCGTTCAACACAGTGCTGAACTTTGAGGCAATCATCAATCGCTTCGATTTCACATATTTTGACAAACGTCCACTGCACTTGCACTTGCTAGAACAAGAGCTTGCCACTCTCCGGCAGGGTGGCATGTCCATCACACAGTTCTATGAAGAGGTTGAGAAGAAACTCACCCTTCTCACAAACAAAACGATCATGTCACAAGACGCCGCTCAAGCACAATTTATTAATGAAAAGTATAGGGCCGACGCACTCCGTGTCTTTATTTCAGGTCTAAGAAGAGGCGTCACAGACATACTGTTTGCGGCGCAGCCTAAAGACTTGCCATCAGCTCTGGCAATGGCGCAAGAAATTGAGGCCAACCACGATAGGCATGATTTTGCGGCAAATTACGCAAGAGCATTAGAAAATAAGGGTCAGAACCGAACCAGATACAGACAGGGGGGCAGAACGAGCCCGACCACTATAGAAGGCAATCAAAAAACCCATTCTACACGAGCAATCAGGGCAATCACCAAACAGATGGCCACCGTTGCCAAGATAAGGTGGAGATGATGGATGTTGACCCATCCTCTTCTAAGTTCCGTCAGCCAACTAACTTTCAAAAACGGCAGGGATCCAATTTGGCTATGACAAACTTTACTAACGGGCACCAACAAGGTGCGTTCAAGAGGCCGGCCAGTTCACAGAGACTCTCCGACCAGCGCAGACAGAGGGTAAATCACCTCGCTCAGGAGGATCCGGACCAGTACGAACAACGATACGAACAGTTAGCATCGGAGACAGCGGATGAGATCGATGAGGAAAATAAAGCCCGATACGACAGTGATACTGTCAATTTTTTGAGAGGAGAGTCCCTGCTCCCGTTCGTTAAACGAACAGTATCGGGGAGATAATAGATACTGGGACCGCGAAAAACTACATCAAGCCGCTAAAGGAACTTCAGGGAATTGTCCCTGTGGAAGCCCCATTCATTATAAAATCTCTACACGGCGTTAACAAGGTACGGAAAAAATGTTTCCTCACCATGTTCGGCATTAAAAGCCCGTCTTTCATCTTGCCAGAGCTGTCAACTTTTGATGGCATCGTAGGGCTTGATACGCTGGCTGCGGCTGGCGCCAATATAAACCTGCGGACAAAGACACTCCACTTCGGACATAAATCTGAAAGAATCCTATTCCGCAATTGCCCCAACGTCAACTTCACAAAAGTGGACGACATCGAGGTTCCGCCAACAGTAAAGAACGAGTTTCTCAGAATGATGTCCAACCGTATAAAGGCATTTGCAGATCCAATTGAAATGCTGCCCTTTAATATGGCGGTAATGGCCACAATTAGGACCAATGATGAGGAGCCCATCTACTCAAAAATGTACCCTTTCCCTGTAGGGGCCACAGGTTTCGTCAATAACGAAATAAAAGAACTATTGCGGAACAAAATCATTCGGCCGTCCAGGTCTCCGTACAACAATCCCATATGGGTCGTCGGAAAAAAAGGCACCGACGAATTGGGTTCAAGCAAGAAACGGCTAGTCATAGACTTCCGCAAGCTTAACTCAAAAACCATACCAGACAAGTACCCGATGCCTTGTATCTCCATGATACTTTCAAATCTGGGGAAGGCACGTTACTTCACCACCCTTGACCTAAAGTCAGGGTACCACCAAATACCGTTAGCTGAACGCGATCGTGAAAAGACATCATTTTTGGTAAACGGAGCTAAATATGAGTTCTGCCGTTTGCCATTTGGCCTCAGGAATGCATCTAGCATTTTTCAACGGGCCATTGATGACGTATTACGGGAGCATATCGGTAAAATATGTTATGTGTACGTTGACGACGTCATCGTATTTTCAAAGAGTGAGGCAGATCATGTCAGAGACATTGACACCGTGCTCAGCAGCCTCCACGACGCAAACATGAGGGTGTCAAAGGAGAAGTCCCAGTTCTTCAAGAGACAAGTGGAATTCCTTGGTTTTGTGGTGTCAACCGAGGGCACAAGAACAAGCCCCGATAAGGTAAAGGCCATTCAGGAATTCAGACAGCCCTCCACCCTGTTTGCGGTAAGATCCTTCTTGGGTCTTGCCAGTTACTACAGGTGCTTCATAAAAAACTTCGCTCAGATAGCAAGGCCTATTTCCAGCATTTTGAAAGGAGTGAATGGTAAAATCAGCAAACAGCGCTCGAAAGCTATTCCCATACAATTTGATGAGGCACAAAAGCAGGCCTTTGATAAACTTAGGAATATTTTGGCGTCGGAAGACGTTATTCTCGACTACCCAGACTTCAACCAACCATTCGACCTAACCACTGATGATTCATCCAGCGGCATCGGGGCGGTGCTGTCGCAAGGTAATAGATCCATAACCATGATTTCTAGGACTCTGAAGGACAGAGAGCTAAACTATGCGACCAATGAGAGGGAACTACTGGCCATAGTTTGGGCCCTAGATACGCTTCGTCACTACCTATATGGGAAGAGTGACATTAACATCTACACAGACCATCAGCCATTGATTTTCGCAGTTTCTGATAGAAACCCAAATTCCAAGATAAAACGTTGGAAAGCGAGAATTGAGGAGTACGGCGCGAGAGTTTTATACAAACCAGGCAGCGACAATCATGTAGCGGATGCGCTGTCGAGGCAAGATATTAATGCCTTAGAGAGCCAGAAGCAGATCTAGGAACCACCGTTCTTATTAAAGGGACGGTGGTCCACAAAGACAATTTGAGGTAGGTAGGGAATTATGTTTAGGAAACAGATTTTATAGCACTAAGTTCGGATAAATAAGGGAAATTCATAGTTAAGTAAGGGAAACTGTATAACATAGTTAGTAAGTGGCTGTGTCCCTCATTTCTTATAGGATATCAGTTCGATATTTCTGCATCCTAGCAATCATACCGTTGACAGCTCTGACCGACTTAAAACTGACAGATAATCACAAATTCGAGAACACAAACACAGATCAACGCCCTCACCGATACCGTCAACCAGTTATTAAAAGTAAACAGAAAGGAAGAAATCAATACTTCCCACCTTTATAAGATCCTTTTAACCAGAAACAGAATCTTGACGCTCGCATTGCAAAACCTAATGATCGCCACCATTTGGCTAGAGTAAATATTGTAAATCCAGCTATCATAGATGATGACTTAGGGGCGATTATGAAGAAAGGTTCCACAGATATCAGCGTTACCCAACTATTGGGCGCTGCCAATGTGAGGGCACTAGCTAATAAGGAATTCATAATTTTTGTAATCGAAATACCTAGACCTAAGTTCATTTGCAAAAAGATAACTATCTTCCCAGTCGCACACAAAGGAATAGCGATCAGGTTACCCCAGAGCATCTTAGCAGAATGCGGCAACAAAGTCATCCCCGCCTCATTACCCTTCTGCAAGGAGGTACCAGCGAATAGCTGCGCGCAAGACCAGGTTGACCAGGCTGCTCACATCAACTTGAATTTAACTCTCAAATAGAATAACTGATAACAGCGGCTCGGCGTAGCTGGGACTGAGAAAAACAAACGAAACGTGGGGGGACGAATAAGAATAACAACATCAGCTACTTAGTAAAATTGCTCAACGAACTCAGCTTAGACTCTGAGATTGAAGAGTAGAAGGAATGGATGCAGCACAGATCCAAGCTATCATAGCTGCGGCGGTCAGCTCTGCACTGGCATCGCAAAAAGCTGACTTTGAGGAGCGTTTGCGAGTGGTAACTGACCAGCTGCAGGCTGCTAGAGTTCAGGCCCCAGAGGCCAAGACCTACGAGCCAATTACCTTAAATCGAGAGATATCTTGCGATGAGACTCTGGATGCGGTGAAAACGCTGCCAGAGTTCCATGGGGCCCATGAGCAATACGTCTCCTGGCGCCAAGCAGCAAAAGCTGCCTATAAGCTATACGAGGGATTTGTAGGCAGTTCAAAGCATTACCAAGCGGTCCTCATAATCAGAAATAAGATTAGAGGCTCTGCTGACTCGCTCTTGTCGTCGTTCAACACAGTGCTGAACTTTGAGGCAATCATCAATCGCTTCGATTTCACATATTTTGACAAACGTCCACTGCACTTGCACTTGCTAGAACAAGAGCTTGCCACTCTCCGGCAGGGTGGCATGTCCATCACACAGTTCTATGAAGAGGTTGAGAAGAAACTCACCCTTCTCACAAACAAAACGATCATGTCACAAGACGCCGCTCAAGCACAATTTATTAATGAAAAGTATAGGGCCGACGCACTCCGTGTCTTTATTTCAGGTCTAAGAAGAGGCGTCACAGACATACTGTTTGCGGCGCAGCCTAAAGACTTGCCATCAGCTCTGGCAATGGCGCAAGAAATTGAGGCCAACCACGATAGGCATGATTTTGCGGCAAATTACGCAAGAGCATTAGAAAATAAGGGTCAGAACCGAACCAGATACAGACAGGGGGGCAGAACGAGCCC